>AP025049.1:1988985-2029060 GCA_036186865.1 Eustoma russellianum | reverse complement strand
TTTTTTTTTTTTTTTTAACAATAAAGGGGGCAAATATCTGAACACTTTTGCAGGGAAGGTTAACATACTTGCACCATTTCACTCACGAAATCAAACCCACCGGGTCCAACAATAGATCCAGCGAGCAGATAGCCAGTAATAACCTGAAGATATTGCAAGCAAATCAGAAATATGACAACTCAGAAAGATCAAAATGATCAATCACCAGAGATCTTGGTACATAAAAAAAAGGACAATCATACCGGTTGTCCAGCGCAAGCAAAAGCAATTCCACCACAAGTTGCAGACACAATGACAACTACAAGATCAGATATCAACCTACAAATGAACATGATGGTTAAAGGGGAGAGTAAGGCCAAAATTGTTGGCAAAATACATCCTCTCTAAATAGTATCCTCACCTCAAGTCTAACTGTAGGACAGGGAACTTGGACTTGAAGTTAGATATGATGAAGACGTTGTCCTGCAAATATGAAATGCTGTCAACACAAGTTAAACACTACCACTTCATTTATACCAAGTTAAAAAATTGTAACTTTGCTCAGACCAAACGCAAAACTCCAACTCACCGGCCCCCTCTCTCTCTCAGCATGCATCAGATACCGAGGGGCCATAATTGGCATTGAAGCTTAGTAGTGGTCCAGATTGAAATGAGAAACAGAAATCCAAGTGTAATTTTGTATTCAAAGCAATGTAATGACGATAAAATGCGATTTTGAAACAGATGTAAGCCTACAATTAATATCACTGTATAGTACACCAAACTTTGCGCTAAATTGTCTCAAATTAATGTTCAAAGCTACAATTAGAAAGTGATTACTAAGGCCCTTATTGCCGACGAAAATCAACTTTTCCAACCCTTTCCAGAAAAAAAATGTTGTATAGACCTTGTCCGACTCCATAAAAGAGGGGGAAAAACCTTAACCAAGAAGCAAGTGCAGGGCATGCTATTCTACCTTTCTATCTATCAATGTGGGGGTTTCTTCTGCGCCGTTGTCATTATCCAAATTGAAAACATCATGAAGTTGAAATGATCTGAAGAGAAAAAAGGGAGTTGGTCAACAAAAAGAAAGCATCATAGATGAAACAAAAACCATGTCAACAGAAAAACTCTTTAAGCTCTCTAAAAGGGAGCGTACTTCTCCTCTTTTGCTTTTGTCTCGTTTTTCTTGGGTTTCACCCGCGCAACAGTCTCCAATGTTGCCTGACAGAAAAGAATACAAGCGGCATAAACCACATGAACTATTTAATCTTCAGAAAATTACTAGATAGTCAGCAAGCAAACAAAGCTAAGATACCGGGGGGGGGGGGGGGGGGGGAATAATCTGAAGCCAGTCCAACAGACCTGGTAACATAGACATAAAGTAAACAAATATAGCCTATATCATAAAGCAAACATCAGCTCGAGCCATGGTAATCAAGTTTCATCATGGTGATATATTGCTTGAGTTTACACCTTAAATTATACAATACCAACTTCAGTACAATCCTTAACAAACTCATAGGAGAACAAGACTTCAGCCACCGAACAAGTACATTACTTGGATAGACATCAGCACTACATCTGCTATGGCAGCCATAATGTTGCAAATACACAACCCGACAGAAAAAAGCACAGAAAACAGATTAATGCCAATTCATACCATAACAAAATAGTTCATCTCTATCAATTCTTTAAATGTCATGCCTCCAAATCTTAACTGGGCAAACAAAATACGAAGCAGTTATCTAACAGTGTTGCATGTACAACATACACTCCTACTACATGGCATTAGTTAAACCTAGGCTACAGATCTATGCATAAATATAATAAAAACTAATCAAAATCTGAAAATTGAATATGTAAAAAGTAAGCATGGGTCATGACAATGACATTATCTATACCTGCTGCTCTGCAACGCTGTTATTGAAGCCGCCTGCATCATTTACTGTCATACAAAGCAAGTACAAGATTAAAGGTAGCTTGAGCAAAGAGGTAGCATGTTGAACTTACATGTTTATTATAATCTGGAATCCCTGACTAGCAATTTAATGCTCAAAATTAGACAGGATTTAGCAATAAAATTGAAAGATTGCTGAAGGAAAAAAAAGATAAAAGATTAAAGATAATCATGAATATTTTATACTCAATGTAGCAGGCTTAATTCATAAAACCAAATCCCAACTACATGAAGTGCAGATCACTCTGTTACAAACTACAGTAAGTTGACATGGGTTTATCATATGATCTTTACAGGATCCATCCCCATCCTCTTTGTTTAGTTCAACCACATGTAAACAATAACTTATAACATTCTCTTAGTAATGGTTGGAACTATTTTTAGACACATTTATAATACCATTTTTTTTCCACACTTCCTAATAACGTTTTAACTTACCTTTTTCTCTTGCACACTTTTTCACCAAAAAAAAATAACATGTACAGTTTAATGACACTATTTGTAAAACAAAAAACCACAGAGACCCAATAGAGGAGCATATTCATCACCTATGTCTCCTTCAAGTACTTTAAGATCCAAATAAACTAATAGCATGGTATAATCTATGATTTTGTCATAGCCTCATCCTTAATCCTCAGAAAGATCAAAAACCAGGTAAGACCTACCATGCCATAGAATCAAACGCAAATCAGCTCCATGGTAAATACTCATACGAAATGACATCTTCATCTCTATATATTCAGCATTCCTAAAACTGAGTTCAGCCCCTCATGTCGTTTCCCAGTTTTTATTTAATGCCACCAACATTTGCATCTATCCACCACCAAGCCAAAACAGATTCCTCAATGTTAAGCAAGTTAAATTTCCTAAACGACCAACTAAACTACACGCTCCAATATTGCATTCATGATACCCCACAGCTTAATTGCACATAAAGCATTACATAAGTTCAGAGCAGGGATAATTTTCAACACTAGCCTAAGCATTAGCTAATCTGCCAGGGAAAATTAAACCACAAAGTTCTTCCAGCAAAAATTGGAGCATTACATAAGTGCAGGGTAGAGACAAAAATTCAAATCACTAGCCTAATTATTTGCTAATCATCAAAGATAATAAAACCACAAAGAATACTAGAATAGAAACTATAGGATCGTCAAATTTACTCAAATTGCAGAATATGAACAATTTTCAACACTAGCCTAAGCAGTAGCTAATCCGCCGGTGAAAATTAAACCATGAAATTCTACCAGCAAAAATAGGAGCATCACAGAAGTGCAGAGTAGAGACAGAATGTCAAATCAATAGCCTAATTATTTGCTAATCATCCAATGATAATTAAACCACAAAAATACTAGCTTAGAAACTATAGGATCTTTAACTTTACTCAAATTGCTGAATAAGTACATCGTTTGTCAATTAAATAACAAAGAGGGCAAAAGAAACAGGGAAATGGCGGATCTAAGGGAGACGTCTACCAGTGTTCTGTTCATTTTCGGTAAATTCTTTTTCGAGTGCTCGATCGATCATGTCGGCAAAACTCCCAGTCCCATTCTTAACTTCAGTACCTAAACTACTGTTAGCACTACTATTTATCTCAAGCCGGTTCAACTGAGCGGTAACATTCAAGTTGTCGCTGACCAGTTCAACCTCCTTATCGTCAGCACCGGCTGCAACCACCGCTTGCAATCCAATAAACACGAAAATCACTAACCACAAATTTGCAACAACCAACGATGTTGACGCTCTCCTCGGTATAGTCATTAGCTCGACACAACTGCAAAAAAAAAGTGATCCCAAATTTGATTTTCAATGGCGCCGGAGCACGAAATGCAGAACCGGCGCACGATGCGCAGGATCGATCAGAACGACTCAAACTTGCATAAGATGCAATGTCGCAATCAATCAACACCGTTGAGAATATGTAGGCGGTGGAATTCGTAGCTTTTCTGCAGACTGTATATGCAAAGATATAGAATATTGATACAGTTCCGAAGATAAATCTGAGGAAAATAGCTTGACGGAGAGTGAAATTGTTGGAGAGAGAAGGATCTACATAGACAGGGAGATTTATTTATTTATTTATAAACAATGAGGGGTTGCGAGAGATGATACTTATGATTTATAATTATAAGGCAATTTGACTGATAATTATGTTTAGAGATAGATTAGGAAGAGAATACAGATGTAAAGGTGTTTTGTTTTCTTTTTCAGGTAGTTGTAGGGGCTGTTAAACGAACGGAACACTTTAAAAATTGTTCTAGTTGAAACGTATTTGATTCAAGTTCGTTCGTTAATTTTATTTAAACAAGCTGAATTCGAACACATATTTGGGTTCGTTTATTAAAACAAGCCGAACTGTTCGCGAACTGTTCGACTCGTTTAAACAGTTATAGTATTATCGAGCCGAAATCGAACCAATTTTACAACTTGTTACCGTAAATGAACCAAGCCGAACGTTTCGTTTAGCTAAACGAATCCGAAAACTAGTATTCGATTCGGCTCGGCTCGTTAAAACGCCTAGGTGGTTGGTATATCAGTGTCACGTGAAAAGTGATTATACTTAATCAAGCCTCGACTTTCATTTTTCAAAACATTGTAAACAACAAAACGATGTAGTGTAAGAATGCATAAATCAGATCGTGAAGCTATCATCGGATATTGGGAAAACACATTAGCCTAGTATATGGAAACGTTTTTTTTTTAACTACAAGCAAAGGAATATTTGGAACTTCATTTATCGTTCATTAATTTATTCTTATGGAGTAAACCTTAGGTAATTGTTGTTAAAGTAATTTTTTTTAATATCTAAAGATGTTTTTTTAACTTCAGATTGGTAATTATTAAATTAATAAAATGATGTGACATTAATAGCTACTGGTTCTAATAAGTTGTCGTCATAAATATCAATTAATCATTAAAAATAAAATGATGTGTTAGAAGCATACATGCTTCTTTAATTGTTATTAGTTAATGATTGCACTAGCTATTAATTCTAATTATTTACTGTTATAAATTTTAGTTAACCATTAAATAATAGAATAATATATAATGAACCATAAGGCCGTGCTTCTTTAATTGTTATTATTCAATGGTCTGTGATAGTTACTGATTGTAATTACATTTGTTGTAATGAAAGTAGATCATTAAGTGGTAAAATAATTTAAAATGAAGCATACAATAAAGATATCCTTTTTATTTGTTATTATCTGTAATAGTTATTAATCGATCATTAATATTTTTTGATTGTTATGATATCTTGAGCAACTCACCGTGGCAAATCAAAAAGAAAGATCGGCTCATTTGTATACTTTTTTTTTTCTTTCTCTTTTTTAGTTTTCGGAAAAAGATCGTTTATGTACTTGACCTTTTTCAGTTTTTTGGGGCATGATGTATATGCGGATGAGATCTTAAGAGGCTAAAAGTGAGGCCTTCAATCGCGTGTCGTCACGTGTACAAAATCAGTTTTTTTTTAAAAAAATTGCATCACCCCCTTGCTTTTGTACATGTGTCGACACGTAATTAGAAGCCTCATTTTTAGCCTCACTTTTAGTCACCTAGAATCTCATCCGAATGTATATGACCTTAAACTTTCTAACTTTGGGCAAGAGCAAGTCAATTTATTGATCCATGTATAGGGTTCTCAAATAGGACAAAGAAAATCAATTAAGGTCTACTACAACTTTTTGTTCACGTCATTGTATTACCCTTCGAACCTAAAGTATTTTTTGGAGCAACTTTCAATCCGAATATCAACTGCGTTATATCTTGATAGAAGAATCTAAAATATTCCTATTGTATTGGCAGTTAGGCTCGTATTTTATTTAAATTATGTTGGTTTAAAAGATGATAGAGATTGAACTCTTATTTATGCGAAGAAATAGTACAATAGTCTTTATCACTATGTCGTTTTAAATTCCTTTATTTATATCTGATACATTAAGTTACCAATATTAATACTATAAACTATTCAATATGTATGCTCATTTTAACCACTTTAATGTCTATCAATGTAATGTATGGGTGCAGGCGAATTGAGCTTTTAGCGAGATATTCGAGTTCAATTCGATAAGGACTCGGCTCGAATTCGATTTTAGCGAATTCAAATAATAATTTTAGCTCGTTATGTTTTAAGAATCGAATTCAAGCTTAATGTTATTCGGCTAGAATGTTTGACAAAGTCTGGACAAAATAAGCTTCTCAAAGGCTCGATTCGTAGGCCCATAATTTGCATGAAAAAAAAATCAAATTTGATTCGACGAATCGAATTCAAGCTCATGAGCCAATGTGAGTTTGCAAATCGAACAATGCTCACGAATCATGATCGTGCTTTTAAGCATAACCGAAATTTTCATGAAACTTATCGAATTTGAATACAAGCTTAATTCTAGATTCGTTACTAACTTGAATTTTAACCTCATTAAACATGTTCAAATCGAACCTAGTTTTTAAATTATTCGTTAAGATTCGGTTTGTCAATACCACTGATGTAAGGTAATTGTTACCAATATTTATCTCTTTGGTGAAAACCATGAAAGTTGAAAAAGAAAAGTCTTGAGAAATTAGTAATCAACAAATAATGGCAATTTACTAGATAAAAAACAGACGTTGACTATAATAATGAATAACTAAAATTAGTTAACTTTGTATAATTACTTCAGATCCAGAGAACTACTCAAATTTTACAAAATTTAAAATATTGAATAAGTAACTATTACACATCATACTAATTATTTGTGAACTAGTAACATATAGACAAATGAGAAACGACCCTTGTTTCAAGCATATTTATCTATACTAACATGTCAAACTAGCAATCATCATTATTTATGTGTATATCATAAAGTTTATTAGCAAACTTTTATATTTTAATGGTTAAAAAGCAGTTACAATGTTGTCTATTAATTATTTACTAACAATAATAAAGTTATAACTCGTTTCTTAAATAGAAACAATATGGGATGCTTTCCACGAATACTGTGAAATACGTGTGTGTGTGTATATATATACTGTGAAATTTATGGTTAAGCTATATTTAACAGTTGTTGTATGTCATAAAGAGCATTGTAATTTTATGTTGAAATAAGAGTGAACGTAAGAACACGGGCCGCGAACCAATAAAAAGTTACTTGCAGTTTATTACAATGTTTATTTATTTATTTATGTTAAACAAATACATTCGTGAAAATTTGAGTTAAGGATTGTTAAAGTTCAAAAAATAAAAAATATGGTCAATTAATTTAAAAATCATTATAAAGGGTATCAGTAACTTTAATAATTAGAAAAAAAGGGTTCCACACCTTTAAAACAAATTTTAGACATCATTGCTCACATAAACGTAATCATCATCCGGAACCAGTATATCCAATGACAGCAAAAGATATCGTTATGGTCTGGGGAGGGTAAGTGGTAGGCAGACAATACTCTATCCCAAGGGATAGAGAGTCTGCTTCCAGTGAGACCCCCGACTCTATATGTACCTGCATAAATGACATAATAATAGAGATCTGCTGTGCTAGTGTGTTAGTGAGGAAATTCAAGAAATACAAAGAAAAGATTTTCGATATTAAAATACACATCACGTGTATATGTACATGTAATGTAAAACAACGGTATTAACATACGCAACAAAGTGCAAAGTCAACCTAAAGCGTAGATAGTGTCTACGCCTATCTATGTCCTTAAATATACTCTAAAGTGTCTCTATATATGACATATACCTCGTTCACCTTAATCTTATGTCTCCATGAACTCCTATCCTAGATCATGTCTTCAGAGAGATGCAAATCTAGTAGGTCGTGATTAATCTGCTCATCCCAAGTTAGTTTGGAACTGCCTTTACTCCTGTTCCCCTCTAGCTTTCAATTGCTCTGACTGACGCCGTTGTCTGTCTCCGCTTGACATGCTCAAACCATCTTATTCTTCCCTCCCTTATCTTATCTGCTGTACTAGCCACGCCCAACCTTTTTCGAAACACCTCGTTTCTGATATGGTCTAGCCTTTTTTCACATAAACGTAAAAAATTAAATTTTAAACAATATATCAGTTTAACAAAATAAAAAAGGCGTTCTCAGTGTAATATGATTCTGTGTTTGTATAGGATAAAAAAAAGGATTGTTTCGCGATCTTATACACTTTTCCGCATTCGTAACTGGTGGTGGTTCATGGATGATGGACATTTCTTTTCTATATATCATTTCACTATTCGGACGGAGTGTTAGAACTGTTGTAGCGCATTCATTTTAACGGTTGATGAAGCCGAAAAACCTCATCGGGTGGATCAGAGGTGATCCTTGTTGTATGTCGTTAGTCCTCCGTCTAAATTCGTCAGTGGGACCTGAGAAGGAAGAGGAACGTTAGAGGCTCAGGGCGCTGCTTTGAGAAAACCTTCCGACGCTCAAGTCAGTTATGAGTGTTTTAGTATGCATTTTATGCTGGAATATAGGTTTAGAAGTAGCCTGTGTTAAGCTCTCACTGAGAATATGGCTGTTTGAGTATAGGTCGAGAGGCCCTTTTAGAGATCTCTCACTGAGAGTTTGAAAGTTGGAGAAGATGGCTCCGAAAGTTGTAGTTGGTTCTGAAAGTTGAATTGAGCTCTCCTCTTTCGTATGGAAATAGGTCTTTTATGCACAAAGGTGATGAGGTCTGTCCCTCTGCCCGATGATGGGATGGTTGCTTGTCTGAGATGGCTATCTTGTCTACTGCAGGAGCGCAGTTTGATGGGACAAGTGCATGTGACTGCAGCTGCGTCAGTGGCTGACTCTATGACATGTAGGTCAGCCAGCAATGATGCCTTCGTACTTAGCCAAGCGATGATTGACACCTGGAAAGTATTTTGCAGAAAGGTCTTGGTGGGTCACAGACGGCAGTTGATAATATCTTTACTGATCTTATCCGAGATACTATGAGCAACAGCCTTTATGAGGGTTAGGTTGAGGCTAAAGCTCGGAGCTAATAAGAAGCTGAGGCCGAGGTTGTCCCGAGGCCGAGCTGAATATGTTTCTTTTAGAAGTTGAGCACTGTTGATCAAATATATGCATATTTACTTGCTGAGGTTGATCAGAAGCGGTTACCTTGACTGATGCACTGCTGAGC
The DNA here is from genome assembly GCA_036186865.1 of Eustoma russellianum. Classification (NCBI taxonomy): domain Eukaryota; kingdom Viridiplantae; phylum Streptophyta; class Magnoliopsida; order Gentianales; family Gentianaceae; genus Eustoma; species Eustoma russellianum. Next base: position 2,020,029 of record AP025049.1, on the reverse strand, counting down.
TGAGAATTGAGATGCAATATGCCGAGCTAAGGTGCTCTATGGGCAATTGGATAGAGGTCGTAGTTGAGCTGATTAGCCAGAGCTACTGTCTCTGCATTTAGTACAAGGGCGGCCGAGCTGACCTGCCTCAGGTCCAAGGCCGAAATGACCAAGAGTTATGCTTGTGTTTACCTTAGTTGCTTGTTTGATGAGTTCGCCTTAACCATTGATGACAGTGACCGATGCTAAGGTCTTATGGCCAAGGCTGAGGCCTTTTGGCCGAAGCTATCTAGTCAAGTAACTGAACCTGAGCTACATTGACTGTTTGACTAACCGAAAAATTTTGTTTTTTTCTGAGCAGGTCAGATCTTGGCTCATCAACGGTCATCTCTACCATCGCCGTTGCTGGCCGGACTTGAGTGCGGCTGCTGCTGATGACGGTTAAATTCTTTTGGGACGACGGCAGCAAGGCAATTGTAAATATCCTGCCATTGAATGATTAGACGCCGTAGATCCGTTTCCCTCCGGCGACGTTGATTGGATATGCTTTCATCATTCATGGTGAACGAAGAAGCCTTCTTTCACCCGTTGACATTTTACCAATATGGAAAATCTTAATTTACACATCATCGACCCAGTAAGCATCGATGTGTCTTTCTCAGTCATCATCAATCATAAATCATATCCGGTACATACCAACTACGTTATCGCTATTGTCTGAAAAATGTAAATGACAGACAAACAATATATCTATACCGTTTGTTTCCGGTGAGACTCAGTTCATCGAAGAAAAAAACATTGATGTGTAATTATTTAAAAAAAACATTGATGTGTAAATTATTTTAAGGGTGTCAATTTTTTTTTAATTATTAAAGTTCCTTGCACCTTTTATAATAATTTTTAAATCATGTGACTCCATTTTTGAATTTTTTAAAATTTAACAACCCTTGACTCAAATTTTGTTAATATAATTTTGTTTGCTGACGAAATCCAACCTCAGTTGACTGAATTGAAATGTCAATACCAAGGATTTGAATTACTGTATGATAACGGTAAATTTAAAATACAAGAATGACTACTTGTTTTTTAAACATTAAATGTATAGATTTTTGTGAATCATTTGTAATCATCGGTCACAATTTTTTTGTTGGTATATATATTTTCATTTGAAAGTTGGTATCATATTATCCGGATAAGATCCTCTACTCTATTTTCTATTCTCAATACCTCTCCTTAATGGATAAACAATTAAAATCATAAACACTCAATCAAGGTGGATTATCGTTCTCCCTCTTCGGTTAGGGTTTTTTTCTCCCTCTTCTAGAGCGCCGCCTCCTTCGTCTCCGACTAAGGCTCTCTTCGGCTGCATATTCCTGTGGCTCGAGATGGAAAATAAGGACCTTGACAATCTCTTGGACTCTCTCTCTTTAACTGATGCTGAAACACCACCATCAAAAATCCCCCCGTCCTCTGTCGAACAGGGTTTGCAGGAAAATTGCAACAGCCTTGTTGGAAAGGTCCTTTCTGCACGAGATGTATCTCCAAAAGGGCTTCTTGGTGCCATGCAGCAATCTTGGAAATACAAATCTTTGAAGCTCACCCGGATTGCAGGTAACCTCTTTCAGTTTTTCTTTGCTGATAACTGCACTCCCTCGTTAATCTTGGATGAAGGCCCCTGGTGCTTTGAGAATCACCTTATTGTCCTAAAGAGATGGACTCCGGGCTGGAAGGACTGTCAAAATCTCTTCGATTCGACGGATTTTTGGATTCACCTCGTTAGGCTCCCATCCCATTTCTATTCTGAAGCTGTTGGGACCCAGATATTGAAGGACTGGCCTGAGTGCTCTGCTGGCCAAATCCGAAGTGGTAAAGATTTTGGTGAGAAGTTTTTTAGGTTTCGCGTTTCTGTAGATTGCAATATGCCTATTAGACGTTTCTATTGTCTGCAATTACCTGGATTTACTACCTCACGAGGGCTAATCCAGTATGAACGGCTACCAAAACTATGCAAAAACTGTGGATTGATATCACACACTGTTAATTTCTGCCCCAAGCGCAAGAAAGAGTATACGGAGACGGAACTCTTGAATCTCCCCTATGGGGAATGGCTGTTGACCAAGAAAATATCTAGCCTGGTTTGTGTTCTTGACCGTTCACCTAACGGAAGCCCTGACTCCCAAACTGACTTGCTACTGCTGGAAGCTCCACTTATCACAAAATCCACAAGTACTGCTGGCCCTGTGCCATGCCCACAGGAACCAACCACAAATACTCCGATGAACTTGCTGGAAATTTCAATGTCCCCCAACAACCTAAGCTCATCCATCCTACCTCAATTCCATGGTCCCAATTATATGGATTTGGAGTTTGTCCCGAATCGAAACAAAGAAAACTACTTCCTCCCAGTTCCAATGCTGAGTCCAAACAATGCTCTTTGCCCATATAGACCTAAAAAGCAATCCAAACCAAAGACTTATAAAAAACAGCAGCCCAGGAAAAACTTCCCAAACACTACGCTATTCTCAGACTCTGGACATATTCTCAGTGCCAAAAGAAATGCGGCTGACATGAACATTTTGGAAACTCAAGATTCTACCAAGAAGATCAAAGGTGTGGTTGATGATTGTGATCGGGCAGCGGTTGCGGGCTGGCAACCCTGCCACTTCCGATGAATATCTTATGCTGGAACTGCAGGGGCATTGGCCAAGCCCCTGCGGTTAGAGCCCTTAGTAATTTAGTTAGGGCCTATAGACCTTGCATTTTATTTCTTTCTGAAACAAAAAACAAAAAAAATTATGTTGTAAATATTGGTAGGAAACTCGGCTTCACTAATGTTTTTGTTGTTGATGCTATCGGCTCCAGTGGGGGTTTGGCTTTAATGTGGTCTAACAGCTGTATGGTTAGCATTTTAAATTTTTCTTGTGGGCATATTGATGCTGCTGTTCAACAGGACTCTGTGCCTTCTTGGAGATTTACAGGATTCTATGGTAACCCGGTTCAAGAGAACAGACGCCACTCTTGGGACCTAATGCGCAGACTATCTCAGCTATCCTCCCTCCCTTGGCTTATTGCTGGGGACTTCAATGAAATCTTATATCAACATGAGTCGGCTGGGAGGCTCGAGAAAAATTGGAGGGATATGGCGGCCTTCCAAGATGCCCTCTCGTACTGTAGCCTTGTTGACTTAGGTTTCGTTGGGGCCCCTTTCACTTGGAGTAATGGGCGTGCCAATGGCCTTGTCCGTCGACGATTGGATCGGGCTGTCGCTTCCACCTCTTGGTCTGATATTTTTGTTCAACACAGGGTTTTTCATCTGACCTCCTCCCACTCTGACCACATTCCAATCTTTATTACGGGGGGTCTTCAGGACCCTGAGGCGGATTTGCGCTGGGGCCGCATAAGCCGCTTCGACCCCTTCTGGCTGCGCGATGATGACTTCAGATCGGTTCTGGAAGTGGCATGGTCTTCATACACTCCTTGTAATCGTGCAAGCGATCTGTCTAGATCTATCACCGGTGTCCGCTCCACTCTAAAGATTTGGAGTAAGGAAAAGTTTGGTTCCATCCCGAAAAAAATTGGACAGATTAAAAAGGACCTCAGCGAGCTGCAGGCTTCTGCTGCTTACCATCCTGAATTGGAAGGCGGCCTTATGAGCGAACTTGATCGTCTGCTTGTTATGCAAGAGGAGTACTGGCGCCAAAGAGGTAGAGTTGACTGGATCACAATGAATGACAAGAATACCTCATATTTTCATCACAAGGCTTCAGCTCGGAAAGAACGAAACAGAATTACCTCCCTCCTGGACTCCTCGGGGCTAACAGTTACTTCCCAAGATGACATTAAACACCTTGCCCTCTGCTTCTTCAGTGATCTCTTTAAGAGCAATGCACCCACCAACTTATCTCTGGATGGCTTACACTTCAACTCTCTCACTGACATTCAAAAAGCATCGCTCCTTTTGCCTTTCAATGAGTTGGAACTTTTGAAAGCTGTAAAACAAATACCTGGCCGCAAATCCCCTGGACCGGACGGTCTCCATATGATCTTCATTCAGAAACATTGGGATTTGCTTGGAGGAGATATCTCTCGGACCATCTTTGGATGCCTTAATGACAATCACTCTCTCGACCCTTTGAACAAAACCTTCATTTGTCTCATCCCCAAATGCAAGCAGCCGAGACTTATGACTGAATTCAGGCCCATTAGTTTATGCAACTCAATCTACAAGATTATGGCGAGGATGGTCTCTAATCGTCTCAAGCCCCTTATGTCGTCGATCATCTCTTCTTCTCAGAGTGCTTTTGTTAGTGGAAGGCTGATTACCGATAATGTAATTACCGCATTCGAAGCCTTTCACTCCATGAAAGGAAACTGGACGGGTTGCAACAAGCACGCCGCAATCAAATTGGATATGGCAAAAGCTTTTGATCGCATTGAATGGTGTTACTTAAAGGAGGTGATGAAGAGAATGGGGTTTCCCAGTGTCTTTATCGGTCTCATTATGAATATGGTGGGCACTGTTGAGTACAATATCCTTGTCAATGGTTCTCCATCTGCCTCCATCAAGCCGTCGCGTGGACTGCGCCAAGGAGACCCACTGTCTCCTTTCCTCTTTATCATTTGTGCCGAAGGTTTTTCCGCAATGATCCAACAATCCATCAATAATGGACTCTTAAATGGCCTCATCTTTGGTGCGGGGGGGCCAAGCTTGTCTCACCTCTTGTTTGCCGATGACAGTTTAGTCTTCATTGAAGCATCAAACCCCAGTGCTTTTCACTTTAATGATATCCTTCATAGATATGAATTAGCCTCGGGCCAAAAAATAAACAAACAGAAATCCTTTGTTTTCTTCAGTAAGGGGGTTTGCCAGGATACGCAGGCAGCGGTGTCTTGCACGTTGGGGATTTGTAGAGGTGATGGCTCTGGCCACCACCTCGGTTTGCCATACATGACTGGTAGGTCGAAGAAAGCTGTCTTCTCGTACGTGCGCAACAAAGTTTGGAAAAAAATAAGTGGATGGAAAGAGAAGTTCTTATCAGCCGCCGGGAAGGAGGTACTTATTAAATCTATCATCCAGGCTATTTCTACCTATATTATGCAATGCTTTGCACTGCCGAAAACCCTACTCAATGATATTGAAGCTATTATTCGGAGGTTTTTCTGGGGATCAAAGGATAACGATAGGAAAATCCATTGGAAGGCTTGGTCTACATGTATCCAACCAAAAAGCAACGGCGGGCTTGGTTTTCGCGACCTTGAAGCATTCAATTTGGCTATGCTCGCAAAGCAAGCTTGGAGACTCCTCAAATCCCCGGACACCATCATTGGGAAATTGGTCCAATCGAAGTATTTTCCCCACTCATGTTTTCTGGATGCTGTTTGTACGCCCCGGTCCTCTTTTCTATGGAAAAGCATTCTTAAAGGCCGCGATCTTCTGAAATTCGGGTTGTGTTGGAAGGTTGGTAACGGCAATAGCATTAAGGTGTTTGAAGATCCATGGATCCCTTCTACCCCCCTGCGCATTCCAACCCACCCGATCTTTACCACTCCCAACATTACTTTGGTCGCTGATTTGATTTGTGAGGACGGAACTTGGAATGAGACTCTGATCCGTTCCTCCTTTTGGGATTTCGAATGTGGGCACATTCTCAGTATTCCCCTGGTTTGTTTGAACGAGGAGGATCAATTGATTTGGAATAATCACCCTAAAGGCATTTATTCTGTGAAGACCGGATACTATGTTGCGCTTGAATGGAAGAACCGATTTTCACCTACCCCAGGGCCTTCATCTTCGAATGCTATTGATGCACAACTATGGAAAATCCTATGGTCTTCCCCAATGCAACCTCGCGTCAAACACTTCATTTGGAGATTGCTTCATGATTGTTTGCCCACTTCACTAAATCTATCCAGACGGGGGTTGGCTAACGATACCTGCATTGTTTGTGGTTTAGGTACTGAGTCGGTTTCTCACACTTTTAATAATTGCATCATCCCTAAGGCATTAAAATTGTACTCCACTGGACCCGCTCGATGGTTCGGCTGCGACGAGATGAATATCCAGCATGTTCTTTACTCTGTTTTTTCTTCGGAGGGTGCACACGGATTCTGCATTTTTAGTAACCTCCTTTGGCAATTGTGGAAGGCTCGCTGCTCTTTTATCTTTGAGGGGAAGGATGTTCGAATCCCCTCACTTATTTCTATGGCTGAGAGCCTTTCTGAGGAATTCTTCAGGGGGTCTACGTCTCTTCAGGCTGATTCCTCTTTCTCCAAGTGGGATATCAAATGGAAGCCACCGGACCACCCTTTCGTCAAAGTGAATGTCGATGCATCATTAAAGAATGGAAGCTGTGCAATTGGTGCAATCTTCCGTGATGGTGCTGGCCGTATTTTGCAAGCGCTTTCCAGCCCTCGAAACCCCTTATTAGATGTTGGTCTTCTTGAACTGGATGCTGTATATTTGGGTTTGTTGAAAGCGCTTGATTTTGGATTTGACAGGGTCATCATCGAAACTGATTGTCTTGACGGCTTCCATCGCCTTAATTCCATGGATGAAGACCTTTCTTCCCACGGAGACTTTGTTGCTAGAATTAGATATCTAGCTTTCAGTTTCACCAATGTCAAATTTTCTTTTGTTAAACGCTCTGGTAACATGCCAGCTCATCACTTAGCGTGCCTTGGCCACACTTTTTGTACACTCAAGGATTGGGGGACGACTCCTCCATCCTCTGTTTATCTTGCCGCTTTGGCAGATTTCTCATTTGAATGAATATATTCATTTCCTCAAAAAAAAAAAATCAAGGTGGATTGTATGTGGGTTTCTAAATAACTCTCTTTAATAAAAAAAAAACCAATTAAAAACACACATCTCAAAATGTATTTAAATGCTTATGTTTTTAGTTGTTTAGTTGACCTCGGTTTCTGAAGTCAACTTTTTATATCCAAACGTATTCTGTACACTAAATCATATCATAGCTTCTCAGTTAATTAATTACACTAAATTATATCATAGCTTCTCATTTAAAAAATTACCCAAAGATTGATTTAAATTGGTCACGAAACTCCTCACACCATATCACCGATAATTCAGACTTTTTTTTGTTTTTCTGCCGGCAGCATAGCTCAGTTGGTTCTGGAACAGATTTGATAATAAGGTGCAAGGTTCGAATCCCGCAGTCTGCATTATGGATAACTTATTTTTAGAGTTCAATGTGGGTCTTCAGGGTAGGCCTCTATTGTGGGTGTGCGTGTTATGTGCCTCTCTTTAGCAGGCCACTGAATACCTGATTTACATCTTCCTAGCTGTCTCGTCGGATCGGGATGTGGGGATCCTCCTAGCTGTCTTGTCGGGCCGGGATGTGGGGGCCCTTGGAGTTGGTCGCTGAGTACCTGATGTACTTCCTCCCATTGTCTCGTCAGGCCGGGATGTGGGGGGCCTTTGGAGTTGGCCGCTGAGTACCTGATTTACATCCTCTCAGCTGTCTCGTCGGGTCGGGATGTGAGAGGGCCTTTAGGTTGAGGTTCAACCTTTTGCTAACGAGAGTTCAAACTTTTTTTTTTTGGGTTATGAGACATAGCTAAGCTATTATTTGGATTGAATTCGCTTTAAAAGGTAAATAGTTCGATTATAAAGACACGTACCATATGAATGTTTCAATATTGTTGGTTGAATTTGCAGTGGACACATTGTGTGTTTTTTGTGTAAAAACTCATCAATCTAGAAGAACGGTGACCTCCTGATTTGTATCTTAACTAATATTTTTTTTTGAGCCGATGCCCATTACCGGAGATTTGATTCTTAAGAGAATTCAGACATTTTTGCATAAATATTCTGTGAATCCAGCTGCCCTTACGCCACCTCGAGGTTCTGAAATTGTTGGGTTGCATAAACAGCTGAGAGCGGAGGCGGAGCAAGAAAGACCGATGGCGGACAAGCCAAGCAGAGCACTGGTGTTATACGGTGATGGGTTGGCCCGATTCCTAGACCCATCACATACCCATCTCCACTATTTCTCTTCTCTTTCCTGTTGTGGTTTCTTGACTCTCCCTCACTCCCCTCCTTCAGGTTTTTCTCTCTAATTCTTACTACTACTGCTTCTCCCATTCCATCCTTTATTCTCACTGATTTCTCCCCTTCTATCCTTTTCTTTTTCATTTTTCTGTACACACGATGCAGTAATGAATTGATTTTTTTTTTTTTTTTTACTTTTCTTCTTATAGTTGGTTTCTGATAGTTAAAGGTTATGTGATTAACTTTTTAAATTATTTCCTTTAAAGGAATGTTTTGAGTGCTCGAATTGAATTAGTTTATGAGAGGGTTCTAAGCCCCCATCGATTTCCCAGTAGTTACAAAAGTTATACATGCGGTTTCAGCATAATACTTTTCCTTTCAAAGGCTTGGGATTTATTAGTGAAGTGAAATTTCAATGGAGTTGTTGATCTTTTGGATTCATTTATGTTAGCGGTCATTTTGATGATGATGTTATTTATTTTTACTTAATTTAGCATTAGCTTGTAGAAAATGAAGATGCCAGGATAATTAGAGAGTTTGCCCAGCTGCTGGATTCTCATGAATTCGATACCATTGGGGTAAGTTACATGCTAATGAGTCAAGTGTAACATTATTCACACTGAAACACAATGTAAAACATTTGCTTTTTTTATTGCAGAATTCAACGGATTTAGCTGAATCTCAGTCTAGGAAGGACAGCTCGATTGCATCGATGTCAGAAAGGTTGCAGTTGATTGCTTCTGAATAACCCAACCTACCACCACCAGACACCATCCCCCACCACCCCAAAGGAAAAGAAAAAAGAAAAGAAGAAAAACATTTCTGTTCTTTTCCACTCTTCAATTGATATTTTGACATTTATGTTGATTTTCCACTCCAAGTTCTTTTTCCCTCATTAATTGTAGGTTTATGGGAATGAAAGCTGCTGTCGTTACCTGTAATCCAAGTTTGGATTTGGGAAGAAGACTTGGACTGACAACTTTGCTTTTGAACGAGTTATCTGACAACAGTCATTTATTGGATGATTCAGCTCTGATAGCCTCAGAGCTGCTGAAATTGCTTGGGTTTCTAGAAGGAAAAACTTTAGAGCAAAACCAGTTTGATATACTGTTTGTTCACATTGGAGCTGGTGAATTGCCGAATGGACTGGTGGACATAAATTATCTCAATGGTTTGGTAGGTGCATTAATCAATGTTGCGAAACCAGGGACAGAAATCAGTTATCGGCTTCATCTATCTGTCCTAATGAGTTATGGGGCAGTCTATGGTAATGAGACATCAGATCTCTCTCTTTTGGATGCTAAGAATGATAGCAAGCCCGAGTTATCGCTGCTTTTCCCTCGTCAAAGTTACACAGTCAAGGGAGGCAAGCAGCGGGACAATGTCAGGTAAAAGCTGTGGTTATCTTCTATGGGAGACATGTGTAACAAATGTTAGTATTTCTGACTATTTCTTCACAGGTCCCAGTGTCCAATTTTAGTTGCTCAGTGGCAGAATGCTGTAACTCGAAAAGATATGGCGGAGGCTTTTTCATTTGGTGAATTCAAGGAGGTATCTGTAGTTAATATTGATAAAGTATGATGTTGCAGGATATAGTAGTATGTTACCAGTAACAAGGAACAATATTATGAATATTGATGCAAGGTTATGTTGTACGGTATTGATACTGTGTGAACTTTGGTGGTAGTAGTTTTCCATGACTATTGATATAATTTTTTGCTGTCCCCATCATTTTTACTTTTATTACTAAGCTAATGTTTTAGCGCATTCACATAGATGCCCTTCACTTACAACTAATGTGTTGAACTACATCTACGGTTTTTTGCTGTGTTCTAATACTAGTTCTCAAGTAAAACCCTTTCCCCCATTAAGGCAAGAATTAAGATTGCAAAAGTTTCCTGATTGGATATGGTTGGATGAACACAAATAAATTTGCTAAAAGTAAAAGTTGCTCTCTCTCTCTCTGCACATGTTCTCTGTACCAAGGAAAATATGTAAGGCCTCGGGTCCTCTTTTCTTCTTTCAAGTTATTGTATTCTGGTGCATGAGTCATTTGTGTCATGCTTCTTAAGTGCTTCTCTAAAACTATATTTGATTCATTGGGCTGGCTCTATGAGATGAATGCAACTTTCAATGCTTTGAGTGAATCTTGCCCTTCGGGCTGCTGGCCCTCACTCACTTTACTGTGATTTGCTGTTCTCAGATAATGTATATGACGTTTCTGGAATGTAAAGTTTCCACTTATTTGCTATAGCCTTTGTGGGAAGTTTTGAGTCGAGTGTGTCGAAAGTGTCACCGACTCTTGTCTACATTGTCTTTTGAGTGACTAGTTTTACCAAGTCCAAATCGTTTTTGTGTTCGAACTTTCCATGTAATACACTTTCTCTAGTCCCCATCAAGATGGGTAAAAGGCTGGCAATGTGAAATGTTAGAGGCTTATCAGCTTCTTACCTGTAACCAGAGTGATGGTTTCTTGATTATACCTAATGGTGCACCATCTCTTACATCTCTTTTGTTCATTGCAGCGCGGTGGAAACCTTGTTATACCTGCAGACAGATTTATACATGAAGTCGCTTTTAAGCTCTGGAAGGCCCCAAAGTATGGTGCTTGAAACTTCCTTTTCCAGTGTGGGTTTTTGTAATGATACCTTCTTTCTTCTGCAATAATATCGTTACTTAGGATTTAGCGTAACGGTGTTGTTTTTTATGGCCAAATAATTAGTACGAATAACCAATACAAAGCGGATTTACCATTTCGGAATATGTTTAAACATGGATATGGATTTATATCTGGAGATGGTTTCTGTGTTTGTGGACAGCAATCCATAGGAAGAGGGGTTCGTGGTTGTGTTAAATTGAATTGTATTTTGTGCTGTCATAAGAAAAGAAAAATGTGTTCTCAGTACACTAGGTTCTCGCGTTTGCGTAGGATCCAGGAAGGTTGAATTACTTCATGATCTGATACGTAGTCTTACTTTACACGTTCTGTCTTGGGTCAGTTTTTGGGAACACCTTGTTCGTATTAGGTCAAGATCTTTTTGTAAACTATCTTTTCTTAAATATTTTTCTAATTTGGAGTATTTTATACAAGCACACACTTGGTTACATATAGGTCAATATGTAGTACATGTGCATTCAATGTACTACATATCTGAATCTAAATACATGTTTTATAGATACTTCTGAGAGAAGAGTTTAGAAGAGAAGTATAAGAGGTGATATTTTTGTTGGTTGACATTGACTATATTCCCACTGTAAGTATTTAGCTTGCACGGACACTGTCAGCAAAACGTCCCGGTTGGTATTGATCAACTACATTCCTAAGTATTTAACTTACCTAGGACATTCCCAGCAAAACATGCAAGAACTGTTAAAAAAAAGGGGGGCAATTATCGTATCGTCTTAGAGATGTTAATGTTGTTAAAGTTACCCAGTCAAATACATTTGGAAATATTTTAATACTTACATCCAAATTATTTTTTAACAGGCAAAAGAAAAACCAATTCCAAGACACGATTGTTGTCGTGTTGTGAACTTGGCAATGTGGAGGATGTAGGCTCTCTCCAATGGGTTGGGATCTCCTAACCTCACTTTTCTTACCGACCACGCGATACGTGGCAGCAAAGAGGGGTGGTGAGGCTAGATGCGGCTGATCTTTATCTAGCCTCACCACCTTCCCTTGCTGCCACGTGTCGCGCAGTCACGTGTCACCGTATCCTATTTGCGGTGAGGGGATCCTATCCCCTCTCTAATATGCTATCTTCTTTTTCTCAGTAATGCATGATTGAATGTCCAAAGAACACGCGGATGATGTAAATTAAAGACACAGCAATTTATGATGTATGTAAAAAGTCAATTCTGAACTTGTTTCAAACTATCAGCGATATGTAAATCACAAATTGCATTAGTCAATATTAGATACAATATACAATCTGGTATCATTCCACGGACGTTATTTCCCTTTTATGGACATAATTTCTGACGTTTCTCCTGGGGGAGGTAACATCCTTATTTCTATTGACTTATTTGTTGGCCTAACATGCTTATTAGCGCTCTAAAAACAAAAAAAAAAAAGGGGGGGGGGGGGAGGGAGTGGGGGGAGCTGGTATTGCTTTGTTTTTCCTAGATATTTTCCAATATGAGTATCGATTGAACTAAGGGGGGGGGGGGGAGGGAGTGGGGGGAGCTGGTATTGCTTTGTTTTTCCTAGATATTTTCCAATATGAGTATCGATTGAACTATTGATGGTATTTCATGGTTTTTTCCCTAGCCACAAACAGGTTCAAATTAAACAACTTTAACCAAATAAAAGACAAAATTATATTTGAAGTTAAGAATATTCCAAGACTGGGCTCCCATATCCCCCAACAAAAATACTCCACATTTCGGGCACATTAAATCAATGAACACAAAATGCAACTTATCCCTTGTTACCTGTGTATTTCTAACCGCCAACAAAAATATGAAACTGTGTTTAGGAATGTTAGTTGGAACCCAAACGATCGATGCCCAACTGATCTTTATACCTTTGTTTCTGAAGATTTCATATGCCTTTAAAGTCAAAAAACCTCTAGTAGCAGCCCACATATGGAGTACATTTTCACATTCTGAGATGTCGCCGAAATAATCAAGGAGTAGGTCTCTGATATGGAGCAGTTTTTTCATAAAAACCGAGAAAGTAGGCTTGACCTGTTGTTGCAATATTCCATTTTGGAGACCATAAAAGTCATGAATCCCAGTGACCCAAAGCGAATCTTGCTTACTCTATATGTTCCATATGTGTTTTAAAAAGAGTGTTATCGGTTTACTGAGCTTCCTCGTGCGCATAATATCTATATTGATACTTATACCAATACAAATATTATTTAATAATAAATTTAACCACATAAACTAAACAAGATTCAAGTCATATTATTGTTTAATAACTACTACAATTTAAACAACATAAATTTAAACAAGATTTAAATCGCACTATTATTTAGTCATAACCATAATTCGGTTATAATATGGTTGCCAAAAAAGAAAAAAGAAAAAAGGTCACAGCTCACTCATTATATTGGTAATCTCGAATCAAATACCCTAAACATTTGTAAAAGTATCCTTTAAATAACACAAATTTTTTTATCTTTTCATCCATATGATTTGGATTTTGGACAATCATCCCTTTACCTTTCTTCAAGTTTATTTTTAGATCTTTTAATTCTTTTGTTTTAGACCAAAATAAAATTGTCATTAACCTAATCAATCCTAATTAATTGATCCTTAAATTATCCGATAGCCTGAAATTAAACCTTTGTTGTACCAAAATACCCCTCTACCGTCCTACCTCCACCTTACAACCTCCATCTCCCAATCTCTCCATGGCTCTCTACCGCCCCTCCTCTATGTCCGCCATCTTTCACAGCTCCTCAGTTCTCTTGCCCTCCCCCATCGCAGCTCAGCCACCACCCACATTGCCGGCGTCGTCACATTGACACCCCACTGCTTCAAATCCACCCCTGCTGTCTGTCCACCTCCACCACAATCACCCCAAATCCGCCCCTTGTCCCCATGGCAAAACAGCTCCGATCTGAGACAACCACCACTTCTACCTTTAGGCCCAAATTCCATCAACCACCTCCAATATGTGCCACATCTAACAAATTTGGAGCTAACTTTCTGTTTTTCTTTTTTCCATTCAACCATGGTGTACCCCTAGAAACCCATAACAACTTCCACCTTCATGTTGCAGTCACCACCTTCCTCTTTGAACTCTGAATCATCAATTAAGGATGCTGATAAACCTCACGAGCTTTAGCCACCATGGCTTTTGTCATCTTCCCAGTTGGTCTCTTCACTGGCGAGCACTGCCTCTTTGTCGGGATCTGTGAATATCAACAAGTGGGGTTTAAATCGAGGGTATATTGGTCATTCCTTGTATTTAACTCAGCAAAAAGATTCATGCTATACTAGAATCCAGCGTTTTGACAGATTTCGGAGAAGGGCCGGATTGCTTTGGTACATGATGTACGCAGTCTTAGATACATTTTGAGATTGTGCAACAGTTTATTTCCACGAATGATCTCAAGGTTAAAAATCAACAATCTTATCAGTTGTTTTAAGATAAACATTTTTTATTTAACTCAATTACACACAATTAGGGTGTGTAATGATAAATTCATTTTGGTCCCAAATCACATATGGTTTAAAAGCTGAAAATAAATTTTAGAGGATCTTAAATATGATTGGCTAAACTAAAAGGTAAGTGAAAAACAAAAAAATAAAAGATAGCTGATCAGTAATCTCACCTCTAACCAAAACCACTTTGCCGCCGATCTCATCTTTCATCTGAAGAAGAGCACCTCCTTTCGTTTCCTCTGATTCTTCCAGATCTTCAAGTTTTCCTCTTCTTTTCATCTTCTTTTATCAGCATGCAAATGACAGGGGCAATTTTGCTTTGAGTATTCATTTTGGTTTTATTGACTACATCATCTGAAGGTAAAGAACCTCAATCTTACTTCATTTCGTTTCTTTCGATGCCTCTTCTAAGGTGCATCTTTTCATTTATTAAAAATATCGCCTTTTTGTAGCCTTTCGATTTCTTCAAATGTGTGTATCCTTGTCGTAATTCTTCCGATTTTGCTCAGGGACAGGTTAATTTTTCCTCAGTGAATTGCTCTGTTTCCTTTTTTTTTTTTAAAAATCTTTTTGCAAACATGACAATTTTTCCCTTTTTTCAAAGCAAATGCGCTCAAAATATAGATTTACGAAAATTCTCTATTCTCAGAAAATTGCATATTTTCTTCTTTCTTAAAGATATTGTACAACACGTCTTCTTGAAGTTCTTGCTTCTACAAGTGGATTTCATGAAGGTCTTCGATGAAACAGTAAAAGCAAAATGTACCTTAGATTCTGATGTCTTGCATGCTTCGATTCTCTTATTAAGTTATGGTTGCTTTTTTCTTGAGGTTTGATGATGCGTTTGTTGGCACTCCCCTTTTGATACTATTATCAAGTTCTAATATGCTTGAAAGTTCAAATATGTGACTATCATACTAGCTTCCTCCTTATTTTGTTGGCACTCCTCTTTCGATATTATTATCAAGTTCTAATATGGGACTATATTTCTATTCTTGACTTTCTGTTGCCATTTTTTCCTGTGTTGAAATTAGTAAGTTGGTCTTTGGGTTTTCTGCTGTGCGGTCATGAAGAACTTTTAGGAATAGAAAGAGTAGTAGTCATCACTAGTTCTTTCCAAGGAGTCAGGTATCTTCTTTGTTTCTGATGTTCCAGAAAGGGAAATCACACAATTGTGATATTACCATCTCCTCAATTCTGCTACTCTCGATGAACTTTTTCTTTTTGTTCCATTGGTCAGATTCATAATCCTGTTTATTTCGGCAACTGCGCTGTTTCTCGTGCATAATCAGTAAAGAATGCCCCATCCCTTGTTGTAGCCTTGAGGGGTAAATCTGTTGGGTGCATAATTGCTTCATTGACACATTGCAGACATTCAGCCTATTGGCCCCCAAGCAGCCATGTGGAAATTCAAACCCTTCATGCCTAAAGAGCAGACTGGGCTTGAAGGCCGCACCATTGACATTGGTAATATCAAAGTTCATGTCCGAAATGTTATTGCAGAGGGTGGATTTTCATCAGTTTACTTGGCCAGAGATGTAATACATGGTTCAAAGCAGTATGCGCTGAAGCACATGGTGTGCAATGATGAAGAATCTCTTGAACTTGTAAAGAAAGAAATTTCTGTTATCAAGTTGCTCAAGGGGCATCCTAATGTTGTCATGCTTTATGCACACGCCATCTTCGATATGGGCCGTACGCAGGAAGCCTTTCTTGTCATGGAATACTGTGAGAAGTCTTTGGTTAATGTGCTGGATAACAGGGGAGCTGGTTTCTTTGAGGAGAAACAGATCCTCACAATTTTTAGGGATGCTTGCAATGCTGTCTTTGCAATGCATTGTCAGTCTCCTCCCATAGCACATCGGTAAATACATATTTGCTTCATCGTTGATTGATTAAATTCTTGTAGTGCACACCTTGAAATCTGTACAATTTCTTAACGTTTGGCCTATCATGTTATTACTAATTCCAAGCCCTTGTATTGCATGTTTATGTAATACTCTAAGATCTTATATTATTCACTTTTTGAACCTCCCATCTGGATGATCCAGTGAGATAGAGATCGATTCCTTTTTCAATTTTTGGTTGGTCCTTCACGTGATAGCGATAATTTGAAATATAATTGATTTCATTGACTCATATTTAGATATGTTTCCTACTTCCACAGGGACTTGAAAGCTGAGAATCTTTTACTGGGGCCTGATGGATTATGGAAATTATGTGACTTTGGAAGTACATCCACCAATCACAAGCGCTTTGAGAGGCCCGAGGAAATGGGTATTGAAGAAGATAACATCAGGAAATATACAACACCTGCCTATAGAGCCCCTGAGGTTGAATGAAGAAACTTGCTCTTGATGATGTTTTATTTTTGTATTTTGAATCTTGACTTGTCCCCTCTTGTACTATTGGTATAGATGTGGGACCTATTTCGGCGAGAACTTATTAATGAAAAGGTGGATATATGGGTAAGTTTCTGCTTTTACATGAGTAACATAAGTGCCCCTTCCATAACGATTCTTTGGATCCACATTTGTAATACTTGGACTGATTTCTATTGGCAGGCATTAGGATGTCTTCTCTATCGAATATGCTACTTGAAGTCTGCTTTTGATGGTGAATCCAAACTACAAGTTTTAAACGGAAATTATCGCATACCAGAGTTGCCCAAATATAGCAGTCCTGTGACAGACCTCATCAAGGATATGTTGCAATCTTCGCCAGAGACTAGACCAGATATCACGCAGGCATTTGCATTTCTTGATTGTGGTCCTTTTTGTCAATGACTTTAGCTTAGTTGTAGATCGGTTTCCATAAAGTAAAAAAGGTGGAGTTTGTGCTTTATGCTCATCTTCTTTCAGTGGTTTCTTAATACAGATCTGGTTTCGTGTCAATAATCTCTTGCCTGATGGGCTTCAAAAGTCATTACCTGACAGACCTCCAGAAATGCAGCAACATGATATTGATTCTGGGTTTCCAGTGGCTTCAAGGCCTGGTGTTAAATCTAACCCCATGCCGCGTAGGAATCCGCCACATCCTCCTGTAGCCGGGGAAGCAGCCAGAAATGTTTCACCGCCATCACAAAATTCCACATCAGGTGGATCTGGGGGTCCTGTAGGTGCCTTCTGGGCCACACAGCACGCGCAGGATGCAGCAGTTCCTGAGGACAAAATGAGACCCAAATTTGATGAAGAGTTAACTAGCCATACCACATTGAAACATGAAGCAACAGTTAGAATGTCTCATGAAGGTAGTGCTTTGGAAAAGGATGCGACTCTGGTGCATCCAGTCCAAAAGAAAACGCCTCCAAAATCCATCTGTGAGGCAGGGGATGGCACGACAAAGGACTTCGAAATAAACTTTTTCCAGGATGATCTGGATCGAAGTACTGAGAAAGCCAGAGCAGCAAAACCAGAGACCGGAACTGCTTTCGGAGGCGAGGCATTCAATGCTTTTGTTGCTGAATTTGGTTCAAAAGTCAGCCCTCAAAGTAGTAACACCAAGAGAACAGGGAAATACGAGGTTTTGGAGGCTGAGGTAGAAAGATTAAAGGAGCATCTCTCCAAAGTAAATACGGAGAAGGCGGAAATGACGTCCAAGTATGAAAAGCTATCAGCTATCTGCCGTTCACAGCGACAGGAGATTCAAGAACTCAAAGAAGCTCTTGCTGCAAGGACTCCGTCGCCAAATAGAGATGCTTTAAAAGCTGAAGCAACTCCAGGAAACCAACTGTCTACTCCTTCACCGGTATATTTCTTCCTGAAAACTGTAAAATGATGTTTGATGATTTTAGCATTAAACACTGAGCTTTTTCCTTGATTGCAGCTGAAAGAAAGAACTGAAGGAACATTGTGGGAACTGCAGCAAGGTTTGTTTGACCAGAGTTCCTCTAGCCCTGATAAGCCTTGGAACGCCTTTGCTGATGATCCCACCGCCCAAGCAGCATTAAAAAATGCTTCTAAATCAGTTAGAACAAGAAATGGTCATCAGAATACACAAGTTGCCAAAAGTAATTCAGGTGTTAGCAATGCGTGGGGATTCGGAAGTGATAACTTTATGGCCGTTCCTAATCCTGCTCACATTAGAGCACCTGCTGGTGAAATCAGTAAGTCTCAGCGATTCGGTGAAACGAAGAATGTAGAAAGCAAGCAGACTTCCCAGCCTGCAGGTTGGGCTGGGTTTTAGTCCATAGTATCCATAAAGGCTGGACCAAGGAAGAGTGAAAAAGAAAGCCGCTGCTGTGGTGGGTTTTTTTTTGGAATATTGAAAGGATGTATAGATATATATCATTTGATTCCTTGTCATATTCAAATGATTGAGGATAGAGTAGAGTGAAGCCTGTGAATCTTCTGCTAATGGTTTTAATACGACCATGTTTGTAGAGGTTGGTCATGGAAACATGCCCCCCAAGCATGGTATGACAACCTACTGCTCGAAGGTGTTCGTAGTAGTATACATTATTACAACCTTTTTTTACTCAGTTTATTTGATGTTCATGATTTTTCTTCATCAAGATTCCAAGGTTAAGCACGCCAAAATGAGCACGTCAAAAGGAGGCATAATTAACTCTGTTGACATAATTACATGTCAAAAGCAAATCCTTGTTTTTTTCGACTAAAATGAAGAAACAGTGAACTTCTTGCAACATTATCCACTTTATAAATTCACATCCTATCTCTATAGATACATTTCACATGATTTTTCGCGGATCTATAGCTTTAGGTGGTTCCACTTCTTTTTTTTCTTCAGCGGTATTTAGAACAACTAGTGTATGTTGATGAGCTATGGAGGTGTACCACGTGTATTGCCCAGCCAGCTGTCTAAATGATTGCCATGTAGCACCATGTGTCAAAGTTGCATGACTAATGTTGTTGGCTGACAGATGTATGTTCTGCCAGACGTCATATATGGCCGGACTGAGCAAAGACATCTGTGACCCTAAAGGCGTAGCCGAACAGTGAAGTTAATGCAGTGAATTCTGAGCCGACTTGTAGCGAACGGCTAGAGCGTGTGTCATCTACGGTGTTAGATGGCTGGGCTGAGTTTGAAAGGTATCCTGCGTTCTCCGAACTGAACCAAGCTAGGAGGAAGGTGTACTTGCGGTGACTTATGCCCTTAAGGTTCTAATGTTGATCCTGACGGGAGCTGGATACGATTGTCTTGATTACCAATATTGGTTTGGCCACATCAGGCAGGGAAGCAGGTGGTTTGAATCTGGTGGTGGATCCACCGGAAATGATAGAGGGCAGCAGATTGGTAGAAGAAGAGGTGGAGGGAAGTGATACGGGCCTGGAAGGGATTCCGGTGGCGGCAGTTTTTTGGGGGGAGATTCTGGGATGTGGAGTGAAGAAGACGAGATAGAAAAAAAATTGTTTCTTAAAAAACTATTATTTTCTGTTAGGGGTATTTAACATTTTCAAGAATGGCCTTTGAGAAATCTTCTCATTACCTTCTTACAGACATGCCCCGCCCAAATTCTCTTCACCTCCCGCTTTCCTCCGGCTACCACCTCCACCCCCATGACAACCATTACTCCAAGTCTCACAAAGCCAAGAAGCCCCACCACCCCTTTTTCACTCCAACCACTGCTATCGTTTCTGGGCTTTGTCTTCTCATCGGAGTTGCCGGCGCTGTCTTCTTTTTGGTCGCCGTCTTTCGCCCAAGACCCTCACTTTTCAATCGCTGCGGCCGAATCGAGGACACTTTCCGGGCCTTCTACTCTCTTCTTCCCAGCTCTCAGCGTCTAGGAGCTGCACATGGAGCTGACACTGGAAAAACTGCGGACCGGCCTAAGCTTCTTGGGTTCGTCGGAGTGCAGACGGGATTTTCCTCTTTTCATCGCCGGCGGGCGTTGAGGTCTACTTGGTTTCCTTCTCATCCTGAGGACCTTCTTAGGTTGAGTTACGAAAAATTCATTCTTTTTACTATTTTCAGTTTTTTTTTTTTGGTTGGGGGGGGGGGGGGGGGGGGGGTTTCAAAAGGAGTTTTATTTTCATGATTAATAAAGGTACATATGAAATGTTAAATTATATTGTAGTACTACAATTGTGTATAAATGTGAAGATATTGCTTGAAAATGCTGGATTATGTCTTAGCTTGTAATATTTTTGTCCCCTGCATTCCTGCTTGGTGGCATTAGACCTGTATTCTGTATTCTCTAGATAGACGAGCTATTTAAATATTGGATCAATTTATAGTATTTTCTTATTTTCCCCCCAAAAGACTGGGAAATTGATTCGAACTGAGTCGCTGGGTAGGGAAAATGCTACTCGGACTCTAGACTTAAAGGTTTTTTCACTAGTATATTCTTAATATATTAAATCACGTTAGAGTCTTGAGTTAAACTAGCTTCAATATATTTTTATTGAAGAATGTGATATGGTACACTGGTCTTTGTGTTTAATGCTTAGTAGAGAAACAAAATTTTGGTTGCTCATGTGATAGTGCAATTCTCTGTTATCATTTTGTGAAGTCGTGATTTTCATTTGTTTCAGTTTGGAGCAAGCAACTGGTTTGGCATTCAGATTTGTTATTGGCCAATCAAAGGCCGCAGGAAAGATGGCAGAGCTTGAAGAAGAGATCCTGAAATACAAGGATTTTATGATTATTGACATTGAGGAAGGTTATTCGGAACTGCCACACAAAACGTAGGTTTCAGCATCTGGATTCAGTTTTAGCATCGTATGATTGAGGGAATTCACATGGTGCCTTTGCGTTATATTGTAGCTTAGCATATTTTAAGGCTGCCTTTCAACTGTTTGAAGCGGATTATTATGTCAAGGTCGATGATGATGTATACCTTCGTCCTGGTAAATCATCTTTCATATTAGTACCCACCAGTTGTGAATTGGCTCAGTGTCGTAATAAGATTATCTCAAATCTCAGATCGACTGGCAACCCTCTTAGCAAAGGACAGAAGCCATCCGTACACTTACATTGGCTGCATGAAGAAAGGACCAGTGATCACTGACTCAAAAATGAAGTGGTAATGTCTTCAGTTTACATTTATGGCTTTCCTGCTTTGCATTTTGTTTGCCTCTGCAATGAACTTGATTAAAATACACCTAAGGTGCTTAGTACAAATATTTCAGGTATGAGAAATCTGGACATCTTTTGGGGAATGAATACTTCTTGCATGCTTATGGTCCTATTTATGTTCTTTCTGCTGAGGTGGTTGCTTCGCTCTCAATTGCACCAAAAAACAGGTTCTTTACACAATGCAAGTGCATTTTTGTTCTTCATCTGTTATTACTGAGATCTCTTTCAGATAGGAATAAGACAAGAGTGTTGTTGTGTTACCAATAACTCTTTATGTGCGTCTTTATGTAATCGTGTAGCAATTAACTGCTACGTAAATGTTTTATTTTTTAACTTTGTTTTTTTTCCTACTTAATTTATTTGTCTGGGTTGTTCACCTTCTTTTCAAGTTCCTTTCTGCAACCTGCTATGAGGACACATAGCTGGGAAGTGGATTAGAAGTGATTGTTCGATTTTAGCCTTCAGTCATATCAAAATTCACTCTTATTTTATGACAATACTCCTGAGAGAGATCTGGTTAAGCACAGTTCCTGACTTGTTATCATGCATCGATGTTTTCTTCTGGTTAAAGTGGTTGTGATGTAATTGCTGATGTAGAGAAGAGGGTTGGGGGTTGGGGAGGGCATAAAATTGTTTCAATGAGGTCAGGTCAGTTATTGGAGAATTACCGAAAAAAAAAGGGTCAGTTATTGGAGATCCACCTAATGTTTATGTTGCCTTTATGCACACCACAACCTCTAGCCTTTTGCTTATCAGATGTATTTCGCCTTTGCTTACAGTTTCCGAATGTTTAATAACGAGGATGTTACAATCGGGGCATGGATGCTCGCTTTTAATGTTTATCACGAAGACAACAGAGCAATCTGTGACCCTCGCTGCACTCCCACATCTATTGCAGTTTGGGATATTCCAAAGTGTTCAGGTATACCACATTCTTGTACTTGTTCAATCAAGGCATGTAACAGATGTATGTTACTGCCTAGGAGTGGTTTATTATGTTCAGAAATGGGTTGTCTCATCTATATATACACGTACGAAGTCAATGAATTCATAATATATAACATGGTAATATAATCTTACAGTGCTTGCAGGTGGTATGACATGCAACTCTTCACTGCCACTATATTAGTAAATCCTGTTTAGTAGAAACACTGTAAAAATGTTTCCTACACCCACATGAAGTGCTCTTTCCTGGCTTCCTTGCCCTTTAGTCTGTAAATTCTGTTGTACAGATCTTGTGTGACCATGTTATGTTGGTAAGATATCGGTGTCCATTAATGGTACACTTGATGGTTAAATAATCTTGTCTCAAGAGGGAAATTTTTGGGTGAAATGGTTAGGTTTATGCAGTCCCGTGACAAGGATGAAAGAGCTGCATAATATTAGCATGTGCTCTCAAAGCCCGACGCTACCGCCAGATGATAGATGATGCCCTTGTTTGCCTGTGCCTGCCTTCACTTGGATACCTCTTTACTGGTAAGTATAACAAGCTTGGAAGATCCTAGGAAGAGCTGATCTGCTCCTTTTTGGCTTTCTACTACACGGCGGTGTTGTATGTTGGCTTTTGCTTGTCTTTGTAGCAATACTTCCTGTATACACTCAGGTAGATTGGTGTAGCCTTCAGCTGCCCAGTAACTGGTGGCTGTTCAGACAGTATCTGTAAGATCAGAGACTGCTCAGAAACACTTCCATACATAACATATAGTAAATTTATATAAAGACAGATGTAAATTCATACGCAAGACAAAGAATTGGAAAAAAAAGATCTCATCCGAACTACCTGCACCTAGCGATCACATCTAAAGCCAAATAAAGCAGCACATGCGCATACAGATAACAAAAGGAATAGTGAATACAGTAACAATACATACTCAGTATATACTGTATCTCAACGACAACAAAGCTTTTGCTAGAATCTTGGGAGGTTGATAGGTAGACAAACAATATCTTTATTCCAAAAGTATAGAGAGTTTGCTTTTAGTGAGGTCTCGGCTCTATATGTAACTGAATAAACAATGTCAAGTTTCAATAACCACTGGAAAGCTAATTCTCAATAAACACTGAAGAGCTAATTCTGGACAGCCTTAATATCTGATAAGTAAAAGGGGACTGTATTTCTGGAGGAAGATATCGTGGAAGAGGTTTAAGAGTCAATTATTTTCCGTCGTTTTATTTATAAATAAGGTTTTTTTGGTCCTTAAATAACTAAACAGACAAATTTAACCCTCTAATCCAGCTACATACCGGGAGATTTTCGTTGGATTTATCAGTTTGTGAGACATTTTTAAAAAATGAGTGGCTGAAATGTTAAAAGAAGTTAAATGATCAAAACGTTTCCCTAAAAAGTTTAGTGGTCTATAACGTTCTTTGTCATATTTTTTAATATAATAAAAACAATGTCAAGTTTGCACTTTGGATATAAGATGCAACACCAACCATAGTATATTTCAAAAACATCATAAGTTACCGCTAGGTCTGAAAGACAGACAAACAATACCTCTATGATAAGGGATAAAGAGTTTTATTCCAATAAGATTTTCGGCTTTATGTTATCTGTATAGATGACACAATAATAAAAATATAGTGTGTGTTAGTGTACACTTTGCATATAAGATATGATTGCAAAATAGAACATTAGCGCCCCTAAGGTATAACTCAGTTGGCAATCAGGTTAGAATTTGTTCCAAGAGGTCAAAAGTTCGATTTCAGGAACACGTACATTGTGAGCCAAAGACTTAGTTTGTGGGAGACAACTTATGTGGGTCGTTGAACTCCTGATTTGTATATTCCATAATAGAAGGTCTCTGAACTCTTGATTTTCATCTTTAGTACTTTTGCTCCAAAATATAACATTAGCACCAGAGGCAATCTCCCATCTATATTTCAAAAACCTGCATCGTGCTCAGTGGCAGCTGACTACAAAAACCACATTCCTGATTCGCTCTCTTAAAAAGAAGCCAAACTAGAAATGTTCATATCATCTATGTCTAGTATCCCTTCAATCTGGCATTCCATCAACAATTGGTTCACTACTCCAGCAATTCTCTTCCTTCTTCTCAACATTATGATCGGCGCCATACTTTTCACCTCTAATTTATCCCACCAGAAACACCACCACCAAGAACACCCCTCTCCAAGAAATTATCATTACCCAAACCCCACTAGATCACCTTCTTTCCTTCAACGTGTCAGATCCATTAATCTCTCTCCCTTAGGATTCTACAGAAAACATGAACTAAAGACCATTTCTCAGCAATCTCAAAGCATTGAAATTGAAACTCGAGAGTACATATTTTCTCAACATCATCCAGAAAAGCGGCCTCTGTTTTACGAAAATCCTCAAGAAAAGCAGAGCCCTGAGGAAAATACTCGAAATAACGAAGTCCCTTTTCGTTCGCAAGAAACCCACGAAGAAGAACACACAGATTTCGTTTCTAATCAATCCCAGAAACAAATATCTCCAGAAAATCCGGCCCATGAGCCAAATTTCGAAAACGGGGATTTACCGACCTTGGATGAAGTTTATAGTAAACTCAGCAAACTTAGTTTCTCAGAAACGTTAACCAAGCCTGCTGCCAGTGATTCTCCGTCGATAAGGAAATCATCGAGCATGAAGTCTGATTGTTTTGAGCAGATTGAGGAGGTGGAAATTGTGGAGGCTCGCCGGCCGGCGACTGTGAGAGAGAGGAAATCCAGAGCGAACGAAGCCGAAGAAGAGGTGGATTCTAAGGCTGATGATTTCATCAGCAAATTCAGACAGCAATTGAAGTTGCAGAGGTTGGATTCTCTCATGAAATACAAAGAGATGATTGGAAGAGGAGGTGGGAAATGAGATAGGATTGGAATTATAGGGGTTGGTTTGTAATTTTTAATAGTTTCGGGGACTGGTATTTTTGATAGAAAAAGTAACGTGGAGCTAAGTGTCGATTGTCGAGTTGTGATGTGGCTTTCCAAGCTGTTGGGCGAAGGTTCGGATCTTCTCACCCTAATTTTTCTCATCTCCTTTGTGACCACGCGACACGTGGCAGCAAGGAAACTCACCATCCTTTCTTTCTGCCACGTGTCGCGCGGTCACACGTCACCGCACCCCCTTGCGGTGAGGTGATCTTATCCCGTTAGACGAGGGCTTATTTCTTTCACCTGATGAATACAGGAGACCAGGTTTTGTTTGGGTGGGCATTTTGGTCATTTAACCCATCATGCTCCCATGTGATATAGAATGTGATGTGAAATATAGTAGAAAAGTAGCTTTTTTTTATCATAACACATTTGGTGGATAGGTGCTCCACTTTACAACTTTTTTCTGGATCATGTCATATTTTGTGGAGTCTTGTCTTATATGAGGAGATAGGTGTCTAAGTGGAGATTACAAAATTTTTCTAGATTATATCACATTCGGTAGGGTGTTATCTCATATGAAGAGATATTGCTCTAAACGGAGATTGATTCCATGACGAGTATTACCATTGGAGTAATGCCTCACTGGCGTAGAAAAGTAGCTTCGTGGCCTAATTCAGGCCTACATCCGAAGTGTTTCATTTTAATTTTTCAAAGAATTGCGTGTTTGGTTTTGTGAGTTATAGCTAAGTGATTATATTCATAGTTGGCTCAGATCATCTTTTGTTTGGATTCGTTTTAATCATATGATTCGATAAGTTTAATAGAAAAACTTACTTATGTTGCTAGGTGTTCTATATCATTAGTCATTAAGTTTCTAAATGCTATTTTTACACTACTATAAGGCATGACTCGTTTATTATAGACGTCGAAATCAAATCTTTTTTTAGTTTTGCGTTTGTGATCTTTCTTTCGGAAGTGTTTTTATATGTTTTCAATTATGTTGTGCGTATAAACCAAACATATTTCATGCACGTACAATATAAAAATACATTAGAAAGACATAAAATAAAATTAGAGGAATTATCTGATCCGGTAGTATCAAGTCATAGTCAATATGTCACCCTCAAGAATGAGAATTCATATCAGCTTTGAGTATACTTTGACGTTGCCACTCATCAGTCATTACAAGTGAATCGGAATAGGATCCTCCAACCGCAAAGAGGGTGCGGTGACGCGTGACCGTGCGACACGTGGCAACAAAGGGGTGGTGAGGCTAGATGAGGGTCACCGCGCGGTCACAAAAGAGATGAGGAAAATGGGGTTAGGAGATCCCAACCCAAGTGAATCGGTGATGTTAGGAGATATGTGGGAAAGTACAACTACCAGTGAGTCATTTTCACCTTAGTTTATGGGTTTATTTATCATGCTTGATCTCTTGACCGGTATTGACGCCTATTTTGGTTAAAAAAATTTTATTTGAAATGTTGACGTAACATTTTATGACTAACAGTCAACGACGTGTCAGAAAAAGTTGAGTCATCAGATCTCAACCTTTTATCTATAAATTCTTCTTTAACAATTATCATACTCTTTATTTGAGAATAAATCAGACATGTAACAATATAATGATATAGTTTTCTTTAAGTCCAAATTTTTTTTTGTTATACCATTTTTATAGTGTTACACAGTATGTGTGTGTGTGTATTTTATGGGAAGCGGACGGGCAAACCCTATCTATGTGATGTAGAGAACTATCTTCAATGTAAACTGAGATTTTTTTTTTTAATGGATGCAGAGATGTTTTTTTAACTTGACATATGCGTAAACCAGATATCCCTTGGGATGAATATATTGTTTGTATACCTCTTACATTTCTCAGACCTTAGCGGTAGCGTTTGCTGTCGTTGAGATATACTGAGTATTTTTGTTGTTGTATATGCGCAGGCCAGAACCGTTGATTCGAACCGTTACAACATTGATTGAGGAGACTGTTAGTCCAAAAGTACCTTGAGTTTGTTTATTTAATTATGTGTTTAAGAACTTTTGGTCTATATCATAATGCTTTTGTTATACAATGGGTTAAGATCATTCCGATCTCTTTAGGAGCTGGTCGGATTCGATCAACCACCATTTCGATTAAGACGACTGCTAATGTTACATCCTGGGTTTGTTAAAAAAAAAACAAGAAGAAGAAAGAAAAGAATTTAATTAAGAAATGTTTTAATTAAAAAAAATGTGTAATAATAATAAAAATAAATAAATAAATAGTTTAAATGTAAAAAAAAAAAGAAGATAACGTGGGGGTTATTCAACCCCCATTAATTACATTAATTCCATTCAATCCCATTAATCCCATTAATTCTATTTAATCCCATTAATTCCATTAATTCCATTCCTTAACTGCAGCTAAAGTCTCTCCAATATCATACTGCACGTTTCATGATATAAAGAAAGTAGGAAAAACACCATGGCATTCTCTTCTCTGCAGCCGAAAGGAAAAAAAAATACCACCATAATATGAAAAGAAAATTGGGCTAAACTTGTTGGCTCACAACCGAGGCTAGCATTTGGGTGAAAAAAGAAAATATTGTCTTCGCATGTTGCAATTTCATTTGTATACGATATAGTATATCCGAATCAATGTAAGTAACCTTGATATATTTAGTATGATTTTTCTTTGGCAAATTATATGTATCTTCGGTTTTAATTTGGATCATACTTTTAAATTTTATAGATGAATTTTATATATGTCTGTACTAATTGCATATGTGCAAAAATATGAATTATGTATAAGTGTGTATTTAATTTTTTAGGGGATGCTGCCACTGTCCATCAGTGGACAATGGCTAATTTTTGCTTTAGTCCAAATATGGTAGATGTAGGAGAAGTACTGTTGGGGATATAACAATTATTATAAAATAAAATAAAATATTTTGTCAATGTTCATTTCATAATCATATTCAAAATGATTATGTTTGAATTCCTGTCAATTCTCAGAAAGCATGGTAAATTTATGGGCAGGCGATGTGGTACATTTTGAATTGAGTTTTCTGCATATTGGATGCATGTGCGGTATACATATGCGATGTATCATCTAATGTATATTCGATGCTATGTTTCAATTAATTTTTTTTGGTATGTTTTATGTTATATATTGTGAAAATCTATACGTTATTTTGGTATTAATTTCGGATCACGCATTCGTATATGTGTTCGAATAGATGAATGCATATACATGTGTTGATGATTGATTGTATATATGAGTTTATATATAAGTAGTTATAAAAGTTTGAAATAGGTAATTTTGTTAAAAAGGGCCAAATATACTTGAACAAAATTCATGGTGCCCGATTTCTTTTAGGACCAATATTTGAAGAATGTTAATCATTGGAATATCACAGTAAGTTTGTTGTGCATTTATAGTTATGTGTATATCTTTGCACCGTAGGATATTGAGGCCGAATCTTTATGTACACATAATGTTTGCACAAGGTCTAATGGAATGAGTATTTTGAAATGAGTATTCATATGATTATTAGGTATATTATTTACAGTAAGCGAATATAAATATATATGCATAAGTGAAAAGAAACCGATTATATATATATATATATATATATATATATATATATATATATATATATGTGTGTGTGTGTGTTAGAATTTAATACAACAAATTGAATGCAGATGAATAAGAAAAACAGAAATTTGGATAAGGAAGAATTACATCAAATAAGAAAGCTAAGTGACCGACAAGAGGTAAGTGGTCTATCTGTGCTCGTTATGTTGTCATGCATCAGAGGTAAATGGTCTATTTGTGCTTGTTATGTTTATCATGCATTAGTGTGTTGTTGTTGCATATCTGTAATTGGATTTTTCCTATATGTGAGTTGTGTGTATATGTGAGACATGAATGTAAACTGGTTGTATGCAGGGTTGTACGATTTCAATGCGTATTGTATATGTATATGGATGTGTGAGGGTATACATACACATATATATGCACGTGTATGAGCGCGGGCATATGTATGAGTATGGATACACCAGATTACGTATGATATGCATTTGCATTCATGGCACGTGTATTTGCATTGCATGAGGTATACTGCGTCTATAGGGCGTGGGTATCGGGATGACTTACCGTGTCTATAGGGCACCGAAGTCATGAGACATACTGCGTCTATAGGGCGTGAGTGTCCAAACGGCAAGTGGTGGCTAGAGACCACGACGCTGGATTTAGGACCCGGGAGCATGCATTGCATATAAGCCTAAGGGCATATTGCATGACATGATTCTCACTGCGTGTGACACGTTGATTGAGCATGCATCATGAAGTTGCGTATTATTATGTGGAGTGACTTACCTTTCACAGTTTATTTACTTCATTGTTATGGATTGTTCTCTTCTTTGTTATATGATTGTTTGTTTGTTGTGTATGTCATATTTGAAAAGAGCATGCATCACAGTGATTGGGTTGAGCTGATGAATTATTTATTTTGTTTTTTGAAGTGTTAACTGTTAAGATAATTAAGTGAAATTATTTGTGGACGAAGGACATGTGACGAAGGACATGTATGTTAACTGTAAAGGTTATTGGTACCTGCTTCTGCATGTATGATTTCTATAACAAGTATATGTAGGTTGCTTACTGAGTCCGTTGATTTTGGCTCACACTACCACTCACCAGTTTGTAGGTATGAGAAGTTAGGGCATGCTTACACAGAGGTTGGTATACCGTAGAAAATCGAGACGGGAGATTTCGAGACTAAGATATTCAGAAAAGACTCTCGAAGGTTGGTTGAGACAGTTATTACGATATTCGAGGGTTATATATTTTTGAGATTAGTGTTTACATAATTT
The DNA here is from genome assembly GCA_036186865.1 of Eustoma russellianum. NCBI lineage: Eukaryota > Viridiplantae > Streptophyta > Magnoliopsida > Gentianales > Gentianaceae > Eustoma > Eustoma russellianum. The sequence continues at coordinate 1,990,184 of AP025049.1, read as the reverse complement.
GACTATTGTATTGATTAGAGATTCTTAGATATTGTATTAGTGATGATGTTTATTTTATCGAAGGTTTTTAGTTTATGATTTCCGCTGACATCGATTTACGTTATTGTGATGACATGTAATTGAATTGTATCGACGCCTTGTATTCTTCTTGGTGATATACGGCGGGTGCACCGTTCTCGATACTAGGGTTCGGGGGCGGGGCGCTACAGCTAACCTCAAGGATTTGATTCTTTATTGTTTAAGTAGAAGTTGATCGACAAAACTTCACGTAATTTTTATTATGTGTTATCGGAAACATCTGTGTGTTTTTAACAAATGAGTATGGTTGCGTACATCCGATTTTCCTATACCCTAACATAGATAAAAGTTTTTAAGGCAATATAGTAATATTGTTGTTGTATTGTTTAAGTGTTGCGCATGCTTTAAGGTCCCTACTTGCTTTAAGCTCGCCAATGGTCAATTCATCACACCCACTTGTATTAGGGTTGAGATCTCCTCACTCAACTTTCTTCACTCCCTTTGTGACCACGCGACACGTGGCATCAAGGGATCACCACCCCCTCTTGCTGCCACCCTCATCTAGCTTCACCACTCCCTCTTGCTGTCACGTATCGTGCGGTCACGCGTCACCGCACCCCCTTGCGGTGAGGTGATCCTGTCCCCTTGTATTAGGCCTCAACTATCTCTATTATTTAGTAATTAATCTTCTAATCGATTTGCTGTACTGCTTTTTTAATTGTGGGCGGTGGGGAATAATCCATTTGCAACTACTTTATTAGAGATAATCTTTCTTTAATAACTTTTCTAACACCCTCTTTAATTTAAAAAGAAAAAAAAGAAAATTTGCGCAAACTTCTTTCTTTCCCCGGAACTCGGAAGTATCCTGGTTTACTTTTCAAACTACATATATTATAAACTTGTTCATGAATTTTGTGTATGTCACGTTTTATTACATGGATAAAGCTGTCGTTACGTACGTCAATATTAATATATAATACGTGCATGTATAGTCACATGCAGAGTGCGTATAAAGTGCATATATCACAAAATAACATCATTCTTCTTAGTCTCTCCAGGGACATGGATCAAACTTCGTTCCTCACCCTAAACAAAGTTTATAAAATTGTAGAGAAATCTCAAGAAAGATTTGAATACGTTTTTATCAAGGTACCTGTAAAAAGAAATTAGATTTTGAATAA
>AP025049.1:1957420-1988975 GCA_036186865.1 Eustoma russellianum | reverse complement strand
ATATCGAATAGCTATCTATCTACGTAAGTTCATTAGAAAGAAAGGAGGATAGGAAGTTCGGGATTATTAAAAAAAAGAGCTGGACAACCCATCCAATAGTATTTAACATCCAAAAAACTGCCAAATAAAATGCGTCCCATGCCGAAATATCGCACGTACCGCCTCTTCCCGGGCCATCGCACGGAAAACTATAACCGAAATCCTTTTTATCCGGCATTAACTTGGACCCGCATGCATCTAAAGCACCTTTTACTAGGATCAAACATATTTTGGTATAAGTAGTTGAAGGCAATGCCCAAATACCCATACTGCATCAGGTAAGATTCAAGCCAACAATTTTAAATGTAATATATCACCCGAACATTAACTGCTCTCTTTGAGTCATATACTTTTTTTAATATTTGTTAATGTACTTGACATGTTAGGTTAGATTGATGTGGAGCCCGGATCTCCTCACCCCCAAAAATGGGGGTTAACAAATGACCCCCTGCCACGTGGCGGGCGGTCACATGGGGGATGATATAGGAGGCGGTGAGAGGATCCCACCCATTGATGTGGCCACTCACCAGTCAGGCAGTCACCAAATGTGATGTTGGAGCAAATCTGGAATGTTTCAAGTGTTTGTGGCATCATCAAGTGATTAGTATGTCCTTTTCTTCTTTTTCTTTTTCTTTTCTTTTTCTCTTTTTTCATTTTAAAAAAAGTCTACTAGCTTTTCTATCAAGTTTTTTTTTTCTTGAAAAGCAGAGCCATCGTTTGTAAGGAAAAAACTATAAACAGCTATTTAATTACGTGTTTGTTAAGCCGAAAAAACCAGGTGCAAAATAAATGTTTCTTTTTTATTTCTAAAAATAAATGTTAAGGTAGACAAGATATAAGGTTTGAATAAATCTCACAGCGGTTGATAGTCAATAGTTCAATGTCTCAAGAGTTTTATTTCCCCCCCCCCCCCCCTAAATGATTAAAATAAATACGAGATTATATGAACTTGCGAGGATTAATAAAGGATTCAAACTTACCTCACTCCATTTATTATTTGATGCTCATTAATTTGTCATAATTTGTAAGAAAAAGTTTACTTCCATCCCAATAGTTTGAGCTAATGAGACTTTTTTTTTAACTTATTGCTGATGAATTGTCTCTCTTGGACTAAAAGTGTTTTGCTCATTTTTCGACCAAACCATAAGAGTGTGTGGTCATGTTTGACGAAATTTTAATGAAAATCTTACACCGACGAGACATGTCTAATAAAAAAAGAAAGTTAAAAAATTGTTGGTTATTTTTGTAGTATACATTTTTTGTGATTTGGTTAGTAACAAACCTTATAAATCAAAAACACCGTTAAGGATTTGATTTATATACTTTAATAAACTCCTCGGGACTATAACAAAAAGTAGAGAACCTGCATGTCACTTTTTCTACCTAAAATACCCCCGCTCTTAAAAATGAAAAAGAAAATCATCTTTTCAGGCCACCCTCCCACTTCTGGGTTTGGATCTCCTCACCCCCACTTTCCTCACCTCCTTCGTAACCACGCAACACGTGGCATCGAGGGAGGATGGTGAGGCTAGATGAGGATCAACTGCATCCAGCCTTACCACCCCTTTTGATGTCAAGTGTCATACGGTCACGCGTCACCGTACCCCCTTGCGATGAGGGGATCCTATCCCCCTCTTGCCCACTCCGCTCTGGCGCCCCCACCATTCCCCCACCACTCCTCCACCGTCCCTCTCCATCCCCTTCTCCCAAATATAAACTGAAACACAAAGTAAGACTATTTGTTGAAGAAAGAAGAGGGAGTTGGTCCGTGGGGGTTGGGGGAGGGAGTAAGATTTTTGTTTTCCTTCCCAAATGGTTTCCCAACTGGAGGTTGCAACAAAGCAAATACGGCTGCAATTTTCATTGATTTTGCTATAAGTATGTGATGAATAAACTTCTTTTATTGATTTGAAAATTCAGTCTAAAAGTCCATATTCTTGTACTTCTAATACACTTTCTTCATTAGGGATGGGGGTGGAGCTGGAAAGAGATGGCGGGTTAGGGTAGCTGGATATGGGGATGGCGGGTAAATGGGGTAAGCTTGAATGTGTTGAAACTTGAGCTTACATGAGCTGAGATCCATCTTAGCATCCGCCTTCACATGACAATGTGATTTGATATACACATTCGTTTTAAAACTCGCTCTCAATTACAAATCAGGCATGAACATCTGGACTTGTGTGAGAGGAATAATGAATGACGAATCGTTGGTCAAGCAAAGTGTGAGTCCACATTTTAAACCTGCTCTGATATTATATTGAAACTTTGGCTTACATGAGGTGAGGTCCATATCCACTCAAAACCTTAAGACAATAGGTGATTATACATCATCTTATATAACCTAAGTATTTTATTTTAAAATGTCCGATGTAATACAACATTCTCAGCATAATGAGGAGAATGTGCGAAAGAGTGGACGGGAGGTGGGTGGGTGGGTGGCGGCAACGGTTATATATCATGTGTTTTATCATGGGATGATTATTAAAGGGTTGTGATGAAATTAGGGGTGTTAACAAACCGAGTCGAACCGAATAATAGTTTTTGAATTCGGATTTGTTTGGCTAAACGAACTTCGACTCATTTTGTTTAGCTAAACGAACGTTAAAATTGGTTCGAATTCGGCTCAATAACCTTCTAACTGTTTAAACGAGCCGAATAGTTTGCGAATAGTTCGGTTCGTTTTATTAAATGAACCCGAATAACTATTCGAATACGGTTGGTTTATCGACCATTAACGAACCTATACGAGTCGAACACAAACTGAACTCAAAGAGCCGCGAACTGTTCGGTTCTTTGAACAGTCCTAGATGAAATGTGTTATATATGTGCATTATAAACCGAACCGCTAGTAATTTAGTGGCTAAAGCACCTGAAAAATCATCTAAAACCACTAAAAAAATCCATTAGAAAACATCCGTTTGTTTAAGAGAAAAAATGGGGACAGAAGCAAACTGCATTAAATTTCGATGTTGCCTGATGAAGGGCTGAACCTTAATAACGATCAAGTGTATTTTGTACAAATATAAACCCATCAGCCGATTGTCTTGACGAGGTGACCAAGGCGAAGAAGTAAAGAGCCGATATGAAAAACATCATAGAAATATAAATGACTGAGGTGATTAATAGCAAAGAAGAAGAGGTGGAATAAATGTGTGCAAAACCGAGATGACTAAGTGAAAGTACAACCAGTTAGAAGTGAAGCTAAAATCGAGCTGCAACACTTAGTCTTTTTACATATAAATATAGTAGCTTAAGTTCCTAATTGTACAATTGTCCGAACTAAATAGGTGACTAATTGTTACCATTATAGCTGTTAAGAATCACATCAAGTTACTGTAGATGAACATGAACTATTGTTGAATAGAGAACAAAACCGTTAAAATCAATAGAAACTTCTGTAAAAATAAAACACGTTATAAATGTAAGCTAAACTTAAATGAATTTTCATCTTTCAATCTCCACAATATCAAGAAATTAGAAGCATCATAATCCTCAAATGTCAAGCTCATGTTTTTCAGAGAGCAGTGTAACTAAGATCAAAGTAATTAAGATTAAACAGAAGGCGCCCCAGGACATACTCCAGTAAGTACTTGGGTTGGGGATTGCCAACAAGAGGTCATGAGTTTGAATCCAGAGACGCACACAGTGTGGGTGTTCCTCTGCTGCCAGGCCAAAGGCCTGGTTTGTGGGGGACACCTTGTGTGAGTAACTGTGTAAAATCTCACCTAATCTAGGAAGCCGTTGAACTCCAGATTTACATCTTCCACGCTGCTCCTTGGGACTGAAGCAGTGGAGACCCTTTGGATTATGGTTCAACCTTTTGCCAACAACAACAAGATTAAAGAGAAGGCGTGAGCATTGTGGAAGTAGGGACATGTTCATTCACATATGAATAGATCTCATTCTATTCCATCTACTCCTAAATAAATTGAATCTACCATCTTAAACTCGCGTAAGAATTTTTTTTTGAAAAATATAAATTGAATGTAAGTGTCGTAAATAATGTAATGTAGAACGGTAAATTTCAATAAACACCTTTTTAGAATTTATTCTCGTTTAACTCATAAAAGATCGAATCTAATCTCTCTATATGGTTCGAGTCAATTAAATTTAAACTGTTAATATAATTTCAAATCTTTACACTCTAGGTCACTCACACCTATTGTCTTAAGTATCATAATACTTTTCTATTGATTACATCGCCGTCTCTCCGGGTAAGGATCGCCTGACCGCCAACAGCCTCACCCACTTCACGACCTCCTGTCATGTGGCAGCATAGAGAAGTTGTGAGACTGTGTGGGGGTCACCCGCACCCAGCCCTCACCACCTCCCCTGCTGCCACGTGGCGGGCGGTCACGGGGAGGGGTCAGACGATCTCAATCGCGTCTCTCCACCTTCTACCTGTCCACGTCTTGCAGGCTTAATCTTAAAATAAAGAAAGAAAAACAAAGGGTAAATAACAACAACACTACAGGGTTGGGATCTCCTCACCCCAACTTTCCTCACCCCCTTTGTGATCACGCGACACGTGACAGCAAGGGGGTGGTGATGCTAGATGAGAGTCTATGTGTCGCGCGGTCACGCATCACCGCACCCCTTGCGGTGGGGTGATCCTATCCCAACAATACAACCCAAACTAAGTTGGCAACAATCATTTCCTGCAATGCTTAATCTCACAACACAACAAAGCTTGGTGAGGTGTAATTTTATGTTCACCCATTTTAGTTCCTCTATCCCCGTTACATCATTTCTATCAAAAGATGAAATCCTTGGTTCCGAAGGTTTTTATTGTCCCAAATTCAAAAAGTAGGTGTAGAGGATATAAATCAAAATCCCAACAGACTTCTACATTGTGTGAGATCTAACGCAGTGACCCACACAAAATGTTCCTCGCAAACCAGGCTTTCGGCCTAGCATCAGAGGAACACCATACCGTGACTGTTCCTGAAACCTAACTCTTAAAATTCTTAGAGCAAATCTCAACTCAAATAACAACCGGAGTATGCCTTGGAGTCCATTACAACATTTCTCTCTCACACAGTTGGAAAACTATGTTTCACTCACACATCCAGCTGAAAAATCCATCTCTCTCTCACACACACTTCTGCAACAAAACACGCTTTCCTTTACCTTCACTTCACAGTTTGTGTTTTCCCCATTTCTTCCTCCTCAACTTCCAGCCCTACTTGTGAAGCTCCAACCTTTTTCATCATTATCTTCTCCCTCTTCTAAATAAGTTCATTTTACACAAACATTTCCAAATCTAACTTTACCCCTTTTTCAAGAATGACCGACAGAGTTTATCCTTCCGCAAAGCAAAACGGCACCGCCGCCGCACCGACAACCGGCACCTCCAACCCACCACAATTCCCTCCACCCAAATCCCATCTCTATAACCCCGCCGCCCGCCGCACTTACCTTCCGAACCCCGCCGTCCATGCTCGACACAACCACCGACGGTGTAACTGCCGGCGCTGCTTCTGCCGGTGCTGTTTCTGGTCAATTCTCATCTTTCTCATCATTCTCCTCCTCGCAACCATTACCGGAGCTATATTTTACGTTCTCTATCGCCCCCACCGCCCTGATTTCTTAATCACGTCATTAAAAATATCTCAATTTAACCTCACCACCACCGCTTCCGACGAAACCACTCGCCTCACCACCAAATTGAACGTCACTCTCACTTCTAAAAATCCCAACAAAAAGATCACATTTTTCTACGATCCCATTTCAATAAATTTGTTTTCAAGTCAAGTTCTTCTTGCAAATGGGACTTTTGGAAATTTCACTAGTATCCCACATGGAATCAATGTTCTTCATTCGACTTTAACAATGGGATCTCAGCTTCTTGATTCGGGTTCAGCTAATTCTTTGAGATCAGATCTGAAGAGGAAAAATGGGTTGCCGTTGATTTTAGTTATGGAGACGAAAGTGAAGGTGAAATTGGAGAAGATGAAGAGCAAGAATATTGGGATTAAGATAACATGTGATGGGATTCATGGGATGGTTCCTAAGGATAAGAATCCAACGGTGGCTGCTGCTGATAACGCCAAGTGTAAGGTAGATCTTCGAATCAAGATCTGGAAATTCAACTTTTAATTACAATACTAGCGGCTATTTTCTTTTTATTTTTATTTTGCTTTTATATGTTTCCTTTTGATTGTTTCTTGTTTATACCATTTTTTCTTGGGTTTCCAGAAAGGATCTCTGGAAGTTGGATTCATTGTATATTTTGATAGATAAAACTTTGGATTAAGGAAATTTGAGGTGTTAAGGGTACATTATAACTAGATCAGCGTTCAAAATGCTCATTTTTTTTTAGTCATATACTTTTTTTTTTTGTTTATTTATCGTGCAAGTTTCTATGAAATGCAACTTTAGTGTAAGCACTTCTCGGTTAGATTATGAATTTAGGTTAAAGGTTTTAGTACATGGGTCCTTAATTGTGACTAATTTGTCGTTGGGCACCGATCTTCTTATCATCTTCTAATTTCTTGATTGAATCATGCTACTTATATTTAAACTGAGAATAATTAAGTACACATGTCATCTCTCTACTATTCAGTGCCAATGGCATTCCCTTACTAACGAACTTAGAAGATGAGATATTGGTGAAAATGGGTTAGGTGTGATCTTGAGGTGTCGGGTTTGAGTTGTGGAAATAGACTCTTGCACAAAATGTAGGTAAGACTAATCGCAAAACGATGTGGTTTTTTTGTGGACAAGTGCAAATACGAGAAAATACGAGAGGCTGTTGTCCATCACGCTAAACCATCTCTAACCTTGAGCTGTTTGATACCCGAGGGGTTTCTCTTTTTCTTCTTTTGGAGTGATTGTGTCTGTGTTGTGTGTGTGTGTTTTTTTGGTTGGGGGGGGGGGGGGGGGGTTGTCGGCGTAAAGATGAATGTTCTGAAGACAAATATTCATAATTTGAGAAAAGCAATTGGTGGCCCCAGAGGCATAGTCCAGTGGTAAGTGGCAAAGGTGATTGGGGCTAGAACCCGACGTCCCGAGTTCGAGTCCGTGTAGAGACAATCCTTGTTGAAATATTACAAGGGTTGCCTCTGGGCTGGCTGAGTCTCGAGTGTCCTCTCCCTTTGAAGGGCTGCCAGTGAAGCACATCCCTCGATTTACATCCCACCTGGCTAAGGGTTGAAGGGCTGCCAGTGAAGCACATCCCTCGATTTACTGGCATCCTTCGATTTACATCCCACCTGGCTAAGGGTTGAAGGGCTGCCAGTGAAGCACATCCCTCGATTTACTGGCATCCTTCGATTTACATCCCACCTGGCTAAGGGGTCTCTGGTACATGTGGGGGAGAATCCACTCCCTCATCGAAGAAAAGCAATTGGTGTAGTTAACGACATTGCTTTTATGATACAGGGGAAAATGGAGTTAATGATCAATTTCTCTCAGTTTTCCTAAAATGACCTTTTTTTTATTGAAACAAAATTGTATATAATTTTTTGAAGTAATGTATGTTACGTATAAATTTGGTTTCTATTGGGACCTGGTGGCACCTGTAGCGCCCCGGTCCGATACTGGACATCGATACCAGTGCATCCGCCGTAGTATGCTACGAGAATTACAAAGCGTTAAAGCATATCAAGCATTCATCAATCATGATGTAAGATAAATCAGCGGAAACGTTGTAAAATTTAAAACTTCAATAACAACAATGTAACCGAATGAAATACAGCGGAAATGAAATGTGTTCGGAAAAATACCTATTATATCCTCCAATACAAAAATATTAACATGTAAGTCTATCAGCTAAAAAGAAAATAAACGTAAATCCATCCACTTCAGTGACCATCATCTCAACGAACCCATCCGTCGACGTCTTTTACAAAAATCATTTCGTACTCTGGCTCACCTGAAAAGACGATGGAGTATCTATTCTTAACGAAAACATTGCTAGCAAGTAAACCTGTCTATACACCTTACGAGATCACACACGACGAGTGACCAATACATAAATCAATGCCTAAAATAAGGTACTTGCGTTAGCAAATAACATTTTTATAACAATTTATCAAAGCCAAATGAGTCACATAAATGATACACGAATACGGAACAAACAAGCGTGACATGTGAATCAACAGCAGTGTATAAAGTTTATGTTATGAGGCTGTGGACCTTTCAGAACGGGGTATAAAATTCTGTTTTGTTGTGGAGAGTATAAAGTTTCTGCTACGCGAAGATTGAGATAAGAAGAATTAAGAAAAGTTTTGTGAAATGATACGCATGACATGTTTGTGAAAGAAGACATATGTACAAGTTCCGTGAGTTCAATGTATGGTTTTAAAGAAGTACAACATCACATCGTGCCATATAATAATAAAACACACATATATGAATGTAGTTAAGGTTCATCTCCATTTTTCATAAAACTATCCCTCAAGTATAACTCATCTAGGATTAATGTGAAGTTCTGATAACATGCTCATGAGCATAGAAAATTTTCCGGAAATATAACGATATGAATTAAATTCTTATGGTGCTAAAACAAAGGTGGATCCATAAATGTTTCGGTGCTGTGATATTCGTGTATGTCATTCCTCGTGCAAACAAATTTGCTTTAGAAATACTTCATCATCCCATGTTCCTTAGAACAGATGTTTAATTTCTAACTCTAAAGCCCTTGGTCGAAACAAATCTGCTTCAACGGTTGAATTTTACGTAGAAATACTAAATAGAAATATACTAAACATGACCCCATCCAGTCTCACAATCATCGGACTGCCACGTGGCAGGCGGTCCTTTATTACCGTCTCAAGTGGGGGTCAGGAGATCCCACTCCACAAGTTGGTGCTATTTTTTTTTTTTTTGTCTTTTGTTTCCGATTTCATCTTCTAGTTTCTTTCTGTATTCAATTCTGACTACATCGATTTTGGTGCGTCATAAATAGAGTTGTTCAACAAACCGAACAGTTCGCGAAATGTTCAAGTTTAGTTCGTATTCAGTTCGTATTCAGTTCGTATTGGTTAGTTAATGGTCGGTAAACGAGCCAAATTCGAACATCTATTTGGGTTCGTTTACTAAAACGTGCCGAACTATTCGGCTCGTTTAAACAGTTAAAGGGTTATTGAGCCGAACCAAAACAAATTTTAAAGTTCGTTTAGCTAAACAAACGGTTTGTTTAGCAAACGAATCCGAATTAGAAAACCTAGTATTCAGTTCGACTCAGTTCGTTAACACCCCTAGTGTCAGATCAACTGCACATACCATCTAAAATTCACTATAGATTCAATCTATAATGATAAACAACCCATAAATCTCATGTTCATGCATACTAATTCACGTAACTAATCACATATCAAAATCATTACATACGGCAAGCCACATATTAATCACATATACAAATAAAAAGATGAAAACTATAACAAAATCGACATAGAGTCGCCTAACTTTTTTTCCCTCTTCTTTCTTCTTTCTCTCCTTCTCCTCCTCACTCTCTAAGGCGAAACATCATTTAGAAGTACAATGTATATCTCTTAGAATAAGAAACTTTCAGCCAATTTCTCTAGCAACTTCAATTCCTCGAGCAAAACGATGAATCAAGCTAGCACTCCAAGATACATGTAAATAAGTAACGTTCAATTGGTAAGGCTGCGTACATCAGATCGCAAAGAGATCTGGTACCTTTCCAGACCCTGTGCAAACACGGGAGCCTAGTGCACCGGGAACGCCCTTTGGTTAGGTTACTTCCAGAAGCATCAAGCAGGTTGAAAAGAAAAACCAAGACTAGAAGATACAGGCAGGTTCTATTTAGTCATATAGGAAAATACAAGGCCATTTTCCTTTGGTAGAAAGAGGTATAGAACTTGTAAAACTATCTGAAATTGAGACCTCATTTTTTTTTTTTTTTTTGGGGGGGGGGGGGGGGGGGGGGAGAGAGAGAGAAGGATCTGAACAGCAGAAACCACATGATAAAGAAGCAAAACAATATTATTAAGAGTGATCACAGAAAAGGTTTGACCACCTCATAGTCAACATAAGCCAATCCCTATTGAAAATACTTCACTAAGTCAACTAATAGATATAGCAAAAGATTGAAATGAATAAAATCCATGGCCCAAACATGTTTCCTTAAAGTAACAAACACAAGACATAAATAAAGGAAATGGAAATGTAAGGTCATAAACCAAATTTGCCTTGGAAATTAATACACAAAACCAATAATAAAATTCCCAGAAAGCTTGATGACCTCCTTTAGTCACTCATCCATGAGTGTTAACAGCTTCCCAAACTAAATTCTTTGGAACTGGCTTAGTCAAATCACGAGCCTGTAGTGCAGCATTCTTAAGTGTGGCTATAGTCATTGTATTTGCCTTCCAAAAAGATGCACAATTATAAGGCAATCCATGCTTCTTGCAGAGCTCCTTCACAAAAGGCGATATCTTTCGCAGCTGGCCTCTTGGCAACTTGGGAAACAAATGATGCTCAACCTGAAACTGCAGCCCACCATGAAACCAATCCATCCAAGCCGGGCAAGCGATATCAAGACTACCAGATGTTTGCTTCTCAAACCAATCGTTTCCAGTAGGCGGCCCAACATAAGTGCTGGTAGAAAAATGGTTCAAACAGAATTGCACATGTTGAATTCCAGTAATGGTAAAACTAGCCAACACAAACAGCACTCTCTCTCCCCAATTGGGCAGGCAAGAAACTAACAATGGGTACCAAATCCAAAAGACAAGTAGCCCTAACATCTCCTGAGCCCTGTTTGGCACTCTTCTTTTCATTGACAATAACAATATGAATGATTGTGCAAACAAATTGAGTCTAGCAAAGCACATCACAGGATAAAATGTCCAATGCTGCTTACTCACTAGGAATCTAGTAACAGAATCAAAAGACATCTTTCTGCCATAAAAGTAAGATCTCAGGGAATTGAAGAACTTAGAAGATACCGCAAAGAAAGGCATATGCTGAAGGTCAGGGTCATAATCAAGACTATTGCAAGCAATGTGATGAGCATTATGATTCCATTTCCACCATGCAATGCTGATTCCTGCAAGGCAATTCCCTGTTAAAATTTGGGCAAGTCGAGTTAATTTTGGTGTCATCATGACCTGATAATGCCCAGAATCATGCCCAATCCACCCACTTTGAATCCAAAGAAATCCCATCATTCCACCACTGATTAGATGTATGAAAACATTTTGAAAACAGAGAACACCGTAAACACTGGCAGCAAACAGAATAGCTATGGAACACATGGACAGAAAAACACCATGACCTTTATTGTCATACAATCCCACTTTATTGAACTCATAAACAAGCTTCCTGTAGTCCTTGGACACTTCAGAAACAGAATAATCCTGCAAATTAAACCCATTATAGAACTTATCAAGATGTTTCCAGGCAGTTCCTGGATGGAATGCAACAAAGGCATCTGTGACATCTTGGCCTGCAAGACTCAGCAATGGAAATTCACCACCTGGATGTTCCTTAACCCATTCTGACACATCATAAACCTTGCCTTGAATGGAGATCCAGAGATCCCCTGGTTTGTTATGTTTTTTCAGTTCATCCAAGGTAATGTACATCTTGGCTTGAGCCATTGATTCAAGAATCAATAAAATACAAGAAACAATTTAAGAAAATTTCAATCAAACAGATCTGGAGGATCCTTTTAATTCTTAAATCCCTTTTTCTTGGAAAATCTGAACTAAAGACAGGAACTTTTGCTGAGCATTGGGGGAAAAAGATTGGTTCTTTGAGGGAGGTGACAAAGGACAGTGGGGTTTCACAGGGGAATCAAGAAGCGCCACGAAATGTTTGAAAAATGGATATTTTGTGTGTGAAAACCCAGAGCCCTTGATCCTGGTAGGATCTGTGAGCTAGGGAAAAGTGGATTTAGGTATATGCCTACATTTAAAGGCTTATAGAAAAATGAAAATAATCAATTCGTGCTGTCTTCTGTGAAACTTGCTTCAGTGTCCTTTTCAGCAAATAATTGTCTCAAATTTCTTTATTTTCATTTTCTTTTCCCTTTTTGCTTTTTAGCTCATTTAACCTTTAAAATTCAATTTAATTGGATTCATCTATCAACTAGCTGTCCTAACTAATTTTGAACATTTTTCTAAACTATCAAGCCCCAAATTGTCAAGTCCTCCCACCCCTCAATATGTGTACATTTAGAGATTTATGTTTAAACTAATTCTTTGTTGTTGTTAAGATAAGCTGAGTATGTGTTGTTGTATTGTTGTTGTATGTTTAAACTAATACTAATACTGTCCTTTTTCTCTTAAAAAATAAAATAAAATTTACGTTTTCTTTGGCCAAGGAGCCATTTACAGGTATTACCTACTGTACTGAAGGATGTAATATGTGAAGATTCTGTTAATAAAAATGTAGCTAGTATTTTACTTGATTAGATTTACTTACGACCATGATTTTAATAATAAGACATATATCATACTTAGATTGTATTCGTCTAAACATCATTAAACTCCCATAACAAAACACAATCGTAATATCTTAATACTTCATACTTTAAACATGTGGTGTTTGGGTTAATTTTATTGACTAATGACTAATTAGAAGTAATTTCCCTATTTTATATATTCTATATATACAAAAGAAGAAAGGTTTATATATCATGTCATTTCTTTCATAGCAAAAAAATCTTCAGATTTCACTACATGATACGTATGTTTAGTTACAATCTTTTTGATACAGACATGATATAAATCTTGGAATAGTTTCAATTGACAAAAATTAATAATCTCTTCATGAAATTCGTAGTCATGTTTATGGTGACGTGAACAGTACACAATTGATGAATTATACCTATATAAGTGTGAAGGTGGTGTCGCTTCCTGCGAAAGTTTAGAATAACTCAGTAGAACGTCTATGAAAACCTAAGACTTGTGCATGGTTGAATTCGTATTAAACCGCGAACTTATATGAAGTAGACAATGATATGTCTTTTGGTTGTTCATACAAATTGTAGTAAAATATGATTCGAGACATCTATGTCATCTTATTTCTGTTTATATAACTCTATTTGACTAGTGACTATTCAAGACATAAGTCATCGTATCTATTATGTGTTATTATCTTTGTTTAATGCCAGAGATGTTAGTTTATAATTGCTCGCAGATGTTCTTATATAAATGTTGGATTATGTGGAGGATTATTGGAGAAAAACACATAAAATTATTTTAGAAAATGCTTCAAATTTATATAAAAACTTGTAAGAAGATGACGATATTCTGAATTCCTTGAATTCTGAGATGATCGAACGTTGAGTGAGTGAGACGAGTTTGTATTTGTGAAATCTGAAGATCAGCTGATAGACACCCTTACAAAGGAGATTACTGGAATTGTATTCGACTTGATACTATGCAAGTTAGACATTTGTGATTTCACTACTCAACTTGAGAGAAAGTGTTAACGAATATAACAAGATCCAATCAAAACATATAAATAAATAAGTATAGTACTTTCACATTCATTTTACCTTATTATATTCCGCAGATATGACAATAGTTGCATTATACATATGCATCTTTGAAAATAAGTGGAAATGAATTTGATTCACTAGTCGAATATTCCTTTTCCTCTTATCTTCAAAGTGGACGCTGATGCCGCTTGGAACCATCAGTTAGGAGGGGCTGGAGCGCTTGACAGAGACTGTAATGGAGAGATGTCGTGTGCTATGTCTTTGCCTACAATATGCACATTTGAAGTAGAAAAAGCTGAACTGGTTGCTATCCGAATGGGAATGGAACTAGCTATCGGAGTTGGTGTCCGACAGCTTGAAGTGGAGTCAGACACTCTCTTAGCTATTCGTAGTGTCACGTCGTCGGAAGAAGATTACTCTTTTCCTGGTTTACTGGTTCAGAATACTAAGCATTTAGTTCTTTTCAAACCTGTAGTTTTTCATTTGTTAGAAGACAGGGCCAATCAGCCTGCTCATCTACTTGCTAAGCTAGGTGGTGAGAGTCCTATCCTATGTACTGTTGCACCGCCTCCGCATGTCCGGGCTGCTGTTGCAGCAGATGCCATTGTTGTTTAATGATATTGAAGTATGTTTATCTCAAATTTTCCATTTCTAAGGACAATTTTTAGAATATGATGGAATAAAATAAAATGACTCACTAAATTGCTTGTACTTTTTATATTGTGAAATAGCAATTAATCGATACAGCTTGACGCAATTTTCATTATGGGTCATCGGGAAACAACCTCTGCCTTTTTCTAACACATGGCTATGGTTGTATACATTCGATCTCTTATATACGGTCATAGACGGAAACTCTGAAGCAACGAGGTAATGTTCTTGTTATTGAAGTATGTTTATCTCAAAAAAACTAAAAGAGGATACACCACCTTATTAGCGTTCTTAATCTCAGAATTTTAAGATATTTACAAAAAGAGTTAATTACATTTTATATACTATATACATAGCTAAGTTAGTGCAAATATTATCTATATATTTCCATTTTATGAATAATTGTTCATGTATTTACAATTTTGGTATAAAACGACAACATTTAACGGCATCCGTATGGTCGCAGTTTTGTTATAAACAACATACTACATGATTTAACAGTGATTTTTTAGTCAAATGTTGCAGTTTCCTAACAAAACTGAAGCATGATCCTTGTAATACGAAATATATTCATATACGCGCGCACACACACATATATATATATGTATATATATATGTATGTATATATATATATATATATATATATATATATATATATATATATAATATCTCAACAACACTATGTGTAATGATCCGAACTCATTCAGCCGATTTCAGATGTGGTGCCTGTTTGGTTCCAGCGTCATCACTATGCGCGAACACTATCAACTGAATCAGTCTTTTGTCATTGATGACTCGAAAATGATTAATACTTGTTGAAAATTAACACTTGAACTATATTTACATATCATACTATCATCCTCCTTCTTTCCGATGTAAGATTTTTCAGGTATTTATATCTCACCCCTTAATGGGTCAACATCATCGCAAGACCTCCATTAAGAGACAAGGATTTCCGTAACGTCTCGGATTTGGCCATTTTGCTACGATGATGCTAGTTGACTTTGATACCATAAATGTAACAATCCGGATTAGTCCAACCGATTTAGGCCTAGCGTCGTCGCTATGGACAAATATTACTGATTGTCAACTGGATCGGTTTTTTGTTCTTGCTGGTCCAAAAATGATTAGTTTTTGTTGACATTTTTTCACGTGGATCATATTTATATATTATGTTATTATCTTTATTTTTTCTGGTGTACGGTTTTTTAAGTGTTTTATAGTACGTGAATATATGAAATCTGATTAAGACTTGCATAAATTGACTAGCACTTTATGGGAAGAAAAATATATAGAACGCCTAGAAAAGACAAGCCAAGAGAAAGCCATCCAAATACGTATGTACAGATGGAGCTAGATTGTTAGAAAACGTAAAAGATGATAGTAGGTAGTGGATCACCTCACCCTAAAATTCTTCACCCCTCCTCTCACCGCACGACACGTGGCAGCAGAGGAGGATGGTGAGGCTAGATACAGGTGACTCTCATCTATCCTCACCATCCTTCCTTACTGGTATGTGTTGTGCGGTGAGAAGAGAGATGAGGAATTTTGGGTGTGGGCGGTCACAGGAAGGGGGGTTAGAGGATCTCATCCGGAAAAATGCAGAGTTTAAAAGAACTAACTTTCTTTTTCTTTTTAAAATTAAAAAAAAAACTTCTTTCTAATATTAAAGAAACGTTACTGCTTAAATAAAATTAAAAATTAGCCAAGTGAATTGAGCAATTACTAAAAATAAAAATCTTTGTTTCAGATGATGACAATTAAGTCAGGAGCGGTAATTTGATAGGAATCACATTTAAGATGAATATTTTTTTTATATAATAAGGGTTTAAACGTGTCATCTACTTTTTTTTTCCCAGGAAAAGGATCGATTTCATTAATACAAAAACAAAGTAATTACATCCAACCGTAATATGTGCAAAAAGACCTATCTAGATAGGTACACTATCATGACCTATACGGAAAGCACTTTCAAGCTCCCGCACTCTCCTAATCGCCTCCCTAACAAAAAACCCCGGCGGCCTAAGACTCTCCCCACGGTTATGCGCCACAAAATTCCGCCAATACCAAATACCCCTAAACGTGTCATCTACTTTAGTTGTCCTTATTTATAAACAATGATTAAGGTGATGAATATTTGCTCAAGGGATTAAGATTTGCGATGAAGGATCATGTTTCAATTCTTTCTATTTCCAATGAAGTCAATGTCACATTTTTCTTTGCCTTTATAATACGATGGAGTAAAACAAAATAGCTCACTAAATTAGCTGGACTTCTTATATTGTGAAGTAGCAGTTGATCGACACGGCAATTTTCATTATGGGTCATCGGGAAACAACATCTACGTGTTTCTAACAATGGTTACGTACATCCGACCCTCATATCCAGCCATAGGCGGGAGCTTGTAAGACAATGAGGTAATGTTGTTGTTGATGATGATCATGTTTCACTTACTTTTTATCAGAAACTCTACTATAAATAACAATCTTAATTGAACTAAACTAAAAAATCTAAACTGACAAGTTTGGAAAAGTGCATTTTGCCCTCTTATTATTTTGATGCAATTCTATATAAAATTTTCGATATCCATCATGTTTCGAAGCACTGTTCTTTCACATTTAAATAGAAGTAATTGACAGATTAGATGCTTAAATAAACCTGAATTTACAAACAAAAGAGCCTAAGGGTTGGTCACAGCAAATGGTGTAATTATTGATCCCATATTAAAAAGAATGATACACAACAATTTATGTTGTTTTCATACCATGTTGTAATTACGCAAGTCCTTAATCATATGGATAATATTATATTAACCTATGTTGTCATGACTTGCACATGCTTAATCCGTATTTTAAGAAGCAAGCAAGTTGACTCTATAAAAACATCAATAACATTACCGCATTGCCTTAAAATCTTCCGTCTATGACGGAATATGGAAGGTTTGATGTACACAACCACGTCCATGTGTTAAAAACACACAGATATTGTTTCCAGATGAACAATAAAGAAAATTGCGTCAAGCTGTGTCGGTCAACTGCTACTTCACAATATAAGAAGGATAACCAATTTTGTTTTCTTCCATCCTATTCTAAAGTCAAGAAAGAGTGTGTCGTGTGAATACATAAAAAAGGGATCTTCAAATACACCAATGGCAAAAGGGTCGAAAGAAAACGTCTGTATATAATCAAGAGAGAGAAGAAACCCAAGTCTAACAAAAGAGAACATGTCTACACAATCCTTCTATAGTAATACAGGAAATGTTTTACCATTCATTTGGAAGTTTGAGATTTACCTAGGATTCTTCATCTTCTTGATTGCCAATGGAGTTCAAGCTGGAGATTCTCAAACGATTCAACACTGTAACCTCCTATTTGATTCAACATTCCAGCCCTATAGGACAGCATATCATTTTCAGCCACCTAAAAACTGGATGAATGGTATCTTTTCTCTTTCTGCTGTTTTATTTCAGCACTGTTTCTTTTATTTGATTTCTTCTAATGGTTTGATCTATTATGTACCTTGTTTTATATCCTCCTGCGGAAATGGCGAACCGGATTCAAACAATACATAGATCCAAATGGTAAGACACTCCTTCATTCACTTCCTGCATTACCTAAAAAAAGAGTCCCTTTTGCCAACAAAGAATACTAGTTCATTAGTAAAATTGTGGTCGGAAAATATTAAAAACAACAACATTACCCCATTGACTTAGAGGATTCTGCCTATGGTAGAGTATGAATATGTACACAACCATACTTATGTGTTAGAAATACACAGGTTTGTTTTCATTTCTAATGGAGTAAAGTGCACACCCTTCCTTGACTTTGGAATATGATGAAATAAATCAAAATGACTCACTAAATTGGGTTTACTTATTATATTGTGAAGTACTTTACCTTTTTTCCGCGGATGAGATCAGAGTAGGCTGTTTGTGAGGCTATTTGCGAGCCACCCAATCAGCTGCCTCCATGTGTGGCAATTTAAGAATTGTCTTTTTAAAGATTGCCTTTTTAACACGTGGTCGTGGTGGCTGGAGATTGGGTGCCTCACAAATGGGCTCACAAACAGCCTACTCTGATCTCATCCGTTTTTTCCGTGGTCGTAAAATATTAAGTAATCGAAGAAGTAACAATGAACTTCAGTCAAGTTGCTAGCTAGATTTGTATGTAAGAAGAGATTCTTTCATAATCTAGCCTAAAAGATGGCCTTGTATAATGCAGGTCCAGTGTATTACAAGGGAGTTTACCATTTTTTCTATCAGTACAATCCTTATTCTGCACTATGGGGCAATATGACTTGGGCTCATTCTGTATCTTACAATCTTGTTGATTGGATTCATCTTGAACATGTGCTTTATCCTTCAGACCCGTATGACCTTAGTGGCTGCTGGTCTGGTTCTATTACAATCCTTGAAGATGGAAATCCTGTCATTTTGTATACCGGAAAAGAACCTAACAGCCTAGAAAATCAAAACTTGGCAGTGCCAAAAAATGTGTCTGATCCACTACTAAGAGAGTGGGTAAAATCAGATCACAATCCATTGCTACTTCCTCCTAAAGGAATTAACATAGATCATTTCAGAGATCCTACTACCGCGTGGCTAGGGAAAGACAAGCTCTGGCGGATGGCAATAGGGAGTGAAATTAATGGTCATGGGGCAGCACTCCTGTACAAAAGTCGTGATTTTGTGAACTGGACTAAGACTCAGAATCCTCTTCATTCCTCAAATAAGACTAACATGTGGGAATGTCCTGATTTCTTTCCTGTAAGTACTGATGGAAGGAATGGACTTGATACTTCTAATGAAGGGGAAGATATCAAGCATGTCTTGAAGGCAAGCTTCAATGGTCAAGACCACTATGTTATAGGAAACTATGATTCTGAAATGGACAGTTTTGTTGTTGATACTGACTTTATGGACAGCGGCGGTGAGTTGAGGTATGACTATGGAATCTTCTATGCTTCTAAAACATTTTATGATAGTGCCAAGAAGAGGAGGATATTATGGGCATGGGTGACTGAGGCTGATGACCAATCAGATGACATTAGCAGAGGATGGTCTGGTCTTCAGGTATACTATGTCAAGTTTCTTGTGACTTTGCCCCCTGGACTGGAGCTAGTTGATTCGCATTGTTGTTGAAGCTATCATGTTTCTTGGTCACATGCATACTCACTCAAGGATGCTTATTCTTGTTAACATCATCATTTCTAGGTTGATAGAAATTAAAATTTTACCTTCAGTGTTTTCCCTATTTCGCTAACGTAGACCTTTAGACATTGTTTAAGATATGCTTTCATGCATCATATTTACAAAACAAGAGCATGAGTATATCAATAATCATTTTTCAGTCCTTTCCAAGAAGTATGTGGCTAGATAAAACCGAAAAGAGGTTAGTACAGTGGCCGGTTCAAGAAATCGAGAAACTGCGTGAAAATGAAGTCAATCATCAAAACAAAGAGATCAAGGGAGGAACTGTATTTGAAATCTCAGGCATTACAGCTTCACAGGTATGGAGTTCACATTCTGGCACCTTTTCATACAGTTAAATATTATCAAGAACACATTACATTGATGAAATTTTCCTTTTGCAGGCTGATATAGAAATCACATTTCATCCTTCAGACTTAGAAAAGGCTGAGGTGTTGCCATCAGAAATGCTTGATCCTCAACTTCTTTGTAGCAAGAACAATGCATCATCATCAGGAGTTTTAGGCCCTTTCGGTTTGTTGGCCTTGGCTTCAGAGGACTTAACTGAATACACAGCAGTTTTCTTTCGGATATACAAAGGCCGTGACAATTATGTAGTTCTCATGTGCAGTGATCAAACCAGGTTATCAAGTTTGCATTTTAATCAATTTTAGGACACACTACAGCTCACAATTCACTAATACTCTCCTATTCTTGACAGGTCATCTTTGGCTTCAGATGTAAAAAAATCGATTTTTGGGGCTTTTGTTGATGAAGATCCCACAAAGAAGATTTCACTCAGAAGCTTGGTATAATCCATAAGGCCACTACACTTACTAACACCTAAAGTTATAAAAGATTAACACATGAAACAAAAGGATTAGTTTAGAAATAAATTATCATCTGAAAAAAGATTCCTTCCTGCATGACTTGTACTGATTATGAACATATATTACATGGTCATATTGACAATGCAGTGTTTTGAGTCCTGAAATGAAAATAAAGAATGCACTAACATTTAATATTACTCTGATACATATGTGCTGCTCAAGTAACAAAATGTATGTAATTTTGCAGATAGACCATTCCATAATAGAAAGTTTTGGAGGAGAAGGAAGAGCTTGCATCACTGCCAGAGTGTATCCAAGGCTAGCCATCGACGAGGGTTCGCGCCTTTATGCTTTCAACAATGGATCAGAAAGTGTAACCATATCGAATCTAAGAGCCTGGAGCATGAAGAAAGCACAGATTTTTTCAGATCAAAAGAGAAGGGAACCAGAAATCATTAAAAGTGCACTTTCTATAAGGGGATGATGCTGAAACATAAATGATTTATGAAACCCCTCATTCAAAGTTTCACCTCAGTTTAGCTTGTGAGCTATTATGCTGGTGACACACATTTACTTTAACGGAGATCGGGAAACAATTTTCAGGTCATCCGGAAACAATTCTATGTATTTCTAAAACATGGATATGATTGATTACATCCGAACTCCATACCCTGACATAGATAGGAGTCTCTAAAGCAATGGAGTAATGTTGTTATTATTGGTGCAAATATCCTCCACCAAATAAACCAGATTGTTTAAGGACATTCTTTACTCCCACTAATGAACTGCAGTATCTATTTGACGACATCAGTGCAAATGCTTATTTCGTTACCTTAAGTGCAAATGATTCCAAACGAGCCGAACAACCAAACGACTTTGTTCATTTACAGTCCTAATTGTATCTATTTGACGTCATCAGTCTAACGGCCTTGTGTATTAGATCAAGCAATTCACACTTTCGTGAGTTTCGTCCGAAAATTTGAAGCGTGCGGATTCAATTACAGACGGACAAACATAAATTTAGTGAAGGTATTTCGGATGTTATTGGGTATACTGTGTATGTATTGTTTTGAATTTAGTTTCTAATTTAAACTAAAAACACAGAAGATCTAAATGCGAAATACTTTTCACGAAAAAAAAAGCCTATCTAAGTAGAATTTTAGGCAAATGGTTCACAATAGCTAGAGACCGTGTCACGATGGAGGTGATGAGATCTCGTCCCCATTATAAATACAATAACCAAAAATGGTTGGCGCTCATTAAAAAAGGAGAAATTACTGAACACCTAAGAAAACAAGTCAAAAGAAAAGCTACCCAAATACCTATCGTAACAAAGTGGAAGCTAGATCCGGCAATCTTCTACCATTCAAAACCTACAAGGAAATTCGATCATTTTGAGGTTGTAAGATGTTACTAGAACCTAAACCGAAGTATAACTTTGCATAAAATTCCAAAGATGTATGAAATATAACCATTTTAGTTTTTTTTTTTAAAAAAAAAGGGATTTGAATCAGAATTAATGCCACGTAGAGGAAATGCTACTCAACCGCTAAATTTTTCACATTAGTTGATATCTGGTTTCCTTCTCTTTTGAACTGGAAAAATCTGTGCTCTTCTCATGCTCCAAGCTCTTAGATTTGATATGGTCACACTTTCTGATCCATAGTTAAAAGCATAAAGGCGTGAATTCTCGTGTATGGCCAGCCTTGGATACACTCTAGCAGTGATGCAAGATCTCCCTTCTCCTCCAAAACTTTCTACTATGGAATGATCAATCTGCAATATTGCATAAAGTTTGTTACTTTGCATAAGCAGCAGATATCTCAGTTTCAGAACTCAAACCTCTGCAAAATCCAAATGACTTATGCAGAAACAATGTTGTGCATAATCGCTACAAGTTCATGAAAATGACTTGATACATGAATATGAAACTGAGTGGAAGTCAGAGTTTGCTATATGTAATAAAAGCGCGACTAGGCACGTTAGATCTTTCTCTTGTATATATAAACAACAACAACAACAACACATATCCAACATATCACAACGTCAGCAAAAGCTATCGCTAGGGTCTGGAAAGGGTGAGAGGTAGGCAAACAATACCTCTTATATATATAAACAACATGCATAAAAGGACTGCATGAAAGGAGTTTTTGTCAGAAGATAAGTTCTTTTCAAAGCAATGCTGATCTTTTATAACTATAGGTGTTGGCAAGTGTAGTGGCCTTAGGGGATATACCAAGGTTCTGAGCGAAATATTCTTTTTAGGATCTTCATCAACAAAAGCCCCAAATGTGGATTTCTTTACGTCTGAAGTCAAAGACGACCTACCAAGAAGATGAGAGGATTAAAGAATTATGATCTGTTGCATGTCCTGCAATTCATCAAAATGCAAACTTGATAACCTGGTTTGATCACTGCACATGAGAACTACATAATTGTCATGGCCTTTGTATATCCGAAAGAAAATTGCTGTGTATTCGGTTAAGTCCTCTGTAGCCAGGGCCAAGAAACCAAAAGGGCCTAAAACTCCTGATGATGATGCATTGTTCTTGCTACAAAGAAGCTGAGGATCAAGCATTTCTGATGGCAACACCTCAGCCTTGTCTAAATCTGAAAGATGAAACGTGATTTCTATATCAGCCTGCAAAAGGGAAATTCCATCACTGTATCTGTTCTTTTTATAAGATCTAACAGTATGAAAAGGTGCACTAATGTAAAACTTTATACCTGTGAAGCTGTGATGCCTGATATTTCAAAGACAGATCCTCCCTTGATCTCTTTATTCTGATGATTGATTTCACCATTGCGCAGTTCCTCAATTTCTTGAACCGGCCACTGTAGTAGCCTCTTTTTGGTTTTATCTAGCCAGATACTTCTTGGGAATGACTGAAAATGATGTTCACATACTTATGCTTTTCTTTTGAAATATGATGCATGGAAGCAAAACCTAAACAATGCCTACAGGTCTACTTTACCAAAAACAGAAAACACGCATAGTAAGTGATTTCACAAGCAAAAGCAGAATATCCATGGTCTAACATTGGTGCCAAACAACCTAGAAACTCAAATTTGACAATGTTGACAATAATAAGCATCCTTGAGTGTGTCATGGAAGCAAGATAGCTTGAAACATAAGTCAAACTCAAGCCTATGGGGGCAAATTCACAAGAAACTTGAAACAGTTTACCTGAAGACCTGACCATCCTCTGCTAATGTCATCTGATTGATCATCAGCCTCAGTCACCCATCCCCATAATATCCTCCTCTTCTTAGAACTATCATAAAATGATTTAGAAGCATAGAACATTCCATAGTCATACTTCAAATCATCACTGCTGTCCAAAAAGTCTGTATCAACAATGAAACTGTCCGTTTCAGAATCATAATTTCCTATAATATAGTGGTCTTGATCATTGAAGCTTGCCTTTAGGACATGTTTGATATCTTCCCCTTCATCAGAAGTATCAAGTCCATTTTCTCCATCAGCACTTACAGGAAAGAAATCAGGACATTCCCACATTTTAGTTTTATTTGAGGAATGAAGAGGACTCTGACCCTTAGTCCAGTTCACAAAATCCTCACTTTTGTATAGGACGGCTGCCCCATGACCGTTAATTTCACTCCCTATTAGCACCCTCCAGGCCTTGTCTTTTCCTAACCATGCAGTAGTGGGATCTCTGAAATCATTAGGGAGAATCCCTTCTGGAGGAACCATCAAAGGATTGTGATCTGATTTCTCCCATTCTCTTAGTAGTGGATCAGACACATTTTTGGGCACTGCCAAGTTTTGAACTTGTTTCCTATTAAGGCCACTTCCAGTGTACAGAATGACAGGATTTCCATTTCCAAGGATTGTGGTAGAACCAGAAAAGCAGCCATTGAAGTCATATGCATCCACAGGATTAAGCGCGTGCTCAAGATGAATCCAATCAACAAGATTATAAGATATTGAATGAGCCCAAGTCATATTGCCCCATATTGCAGAATAAGGATTGTACTGATAGAAAATATGGTAAACCCCCTTGTAGTACACTGGACCTACATTGCACAAGACCTCTTATGCTAGATAGTGAATTAAACTTCAGACATATAAAGCTAACAACCAACTTGACTGAAGTTAATTTTAACTTTTCATTTCCAATGGAGTCAATGACACACTCTTCCTTGACTTTGGAATGTGATAGAATAAAGCAAAACGACTCACTTACATTGTGAAGTAGCAGTTGATCGACACGCAATTTTCATTATGGGTCATCAGGAAACAACATCGATGTGTTCCTAACACATGGGTATGGTTGCGTATACCCGCCCCCCTACTCCGCTATAAGTGGGAGCCTCTAAGGCAATAGGTAATGTTGTTGTGGTTGTTTCTATTCCTTAACATTCTACTAATGAATTACTAAAGGGGACTCTTTATTTAGCTAATGCAGGAAGAAATGAAGGAGTCACTTACCATTTGGATCTGTATAGTGGACATAGCCGGTTCGCCATTTCACCAGATGATATGAAACAAGGTACAGAATAGATCAACCATTAGAGTAAATTAGAGAAAAGAACTTGAGAAACATTGAAGAAATAAGATAGAAACAGAAAAAAGATACCATTCATCCAGTTTTTAGGTGGCTGAAAATGATAGGCTGTCCTGTAAGGCTGCAGTGACGAATCAAGCAGGGGGCTACTCTGTTGACTTGGACGAGAATTTCCAGCTTTAACTCCATTGACAATCAAGAAGATGAAGAATCCTAGGCAAACCTCAAAACTTGGAAATCTCCACAAATTCTTGCAAATGAATGGCAAAAGACGTCCTGGTTTGCTGTACAAAGATTGTGCAAAACGAGACATGTTCGCTCTTGTTACACTTGGATTTGTTTTCTCTCTCTTGATTCCACTTTGAAATGTGTTCTTTCAGGTCTCAACCCTTTTGCATTGGATGTGTACTTGAAGCTTCATGTTTTTTATGGAGTCAACTTGCTTGCCTCTTGAAAATATAAATTCAGCATGTGCATATCATGACAACATAGATTGATATAATACGCTTCACATTGTTAAGCAACCATAAAATGATAACATGGCATAAAAACAAGAAATTTCTCATTCTTTTAACATATGGTATGTTTGTAAAAATTCTTGAAACAACTATGACGCATTTGGGAGTGTCGTCCAGATCTTTGATGCACCTACCAAGGCCGTCCAGGCCTAGGTGGTTTTGCATCCCTATAAACAATCTTTCTGGCATAAAAACAGCTTATTCCCTTGGACGCACTTGGCATAGCACTGACAGATACGTCTTAGTTGTTTCATGAATTTTTTTTCAAAATGTACTATATTTCTTGAATTTCTTATTAAGACTATAATATTTTATGGAATTTCTCATATAGTTAGGCTTTTTGGTTCTGACCAATCCTTATGTTCTTTTCATTTTTTTTATAAAAAAATTACAGTTAGTATTTAGGGATATAAACTGTCAATAAAATCTAGAAGAATGTGATGTGAAAGAGCAGAATAACAAAAGTGTAACACGGGTAATATAACACAAAAGAAACAAAGGATAGGTGTATGTTGCAACGGGCATAGTAGTTTACTTAATAAAAGGAATATTGCTAATAAACAATGGTCAATTGTAGGGGATGAGATCTCATCACCCCTAAAATCTCTCACCTCCATCTTTACCGTTCGCCACGTGGCAGTAGAGAGATGTTGAATCTAGATGAGAGAGTGAGAAGGAAGAGGTGTATGAGAGGGGTGGCTGCCACGTGACGGGCGGTAGAGATGAGGTGAGGAGATCTCATCCCAATTGTAGATGAAACTTATAGACGTTTCTATTTGGAGACAGCCATTTGTTAAAATTTTATTTTTACCGTTCGCCACGTGACAGTAGAGAGATGTTGAATCTAGATGAGAGAGTGAGAAGGAATAGGTGTATGAGAGAGATGACTGCCACGTGACGGGCGGTAGAGATGAGGTGAGGAGATCTCATCCCAATTGTAGATGAAACTTATAGACGTTTCCGTTTGGAGACAGCCATTTGCTAAAATTTTATTTTTAGTAAAATGTCACAAACCTAAACTTATGTCAGTCAGACGGGACCAAGTTAGCCTTTGGGTTGAGCTTGTTTCGGAACAATATTTCCTTATTTATTATTATTTTTTCTTTTTAGGGTGAGCGATTACTTAACAGTATAATTCCCATGATAGTTTTTCCCCTCCACCTTCCAGTATGCTAATATAGCTTATAGTATAATGATTCATCATATTGTGAGCATCTACCTTAGTTTTTTAATTGAATACTAGGTTTTTTAAATGATGCAACGAACCTCCGTCACTCGGATCTGTGATGACAATTTGGGTTGAATGCTCGCTCGAACTTGCAAAAATCAAACGTTAGAGGTCATGGAGTTTGGTTTTTTGAAAAGACTTTCCGACGCTAATCAGTTATAAGTAGTTTTTTGGTAACAATTTAGAGAACATGTCTCGTTGTGAGTGCATCATAAATGTTGAGGAAAATGTTTCTCAACATTCCTTTTCTCTCTGCAATGTAATGTTTTTATGCTTGTTTGACTGAGATTGTACATAATTGAGAACGTCAAAAATTGGTCAAATGTCATGTCCACTTCTTGTGTATATGGTTCAGGTGTCAATGAGTAAGCACCATGTGCCGTGTCGTTGAGATGAGGTTGTCTGCGTGGCAAGTCTACCTTTGGCCAAATTCCTTTTAATGAGTCGTGTCTAGCTACTCGATTATAGTTCAGCAAATTGACATCGAGCTAATATAAGTAGGTGTCTAAGTTTTTGTGCTTGAGACAGTGTAACCGACCTGCTGCGTGTTGAATGTGTCTGACCTCGAATGGAGCTAAAATTTAAGAACATCCTATGTCTTTATGAGGCCAGTCAGTCTAAGTTCTGGATATGTCGACTTAGGTATACTTGCTGCTTATGAGTCCAAATTCATTTTACAATGGAATAAATAAATTCATGTAAATACGTGTGAGCATCATTTGTTTTCTTCGAGCTTTCATTATCTTTTAAGGTTTAACTACCTACATTTTTACGATAGCGTTTGGAAAAAAATTTAATCCTAAATTATAATTGTATCCCATATTAAAATTTTTAACTCAAGTTATTTTCTTATATATTTTAATTTATCGGAAAAATAATTAAAAATCAATTAACTTATAATAAAAAACATTTCAGTAATTAAAATATGTCAAATTAAATATTTTATAGTACCTATAAGATTATCTTGTTGTATCAAATTTTAGAAGCATAAAACACCTTGTGCTGACATGGACATGTGTCCGCATCCTTCCAAATCCACTTTTGAAACGTCTAACGGTACTATCTTTATTCAACCCAAGAATAGATTTCTTCCTTCTAATAGCTGATGAAACCCAAATCAACCAACCCTCCAAAGAAAGTAGCTCAAAGGAAAAGAAATTTAATGAATCAAGAAAACCCCAGAAATGATCTGATACTCCTCAAATCAAAACCTTCAATTCTTTCCCAGCAAAGAAACAACAAAAACCCATTTCCCAAGATATGATATTTCTTTTAATCTATAGTTAAGTACTGTATATAGTTAGAAATATTGTTTATTGAGGGCTGGGTTTGGGATTTTCTTGGAAAGATTATAGTGAAATGATGGTGGTAGAAGACGGAGGTGCAACACGTGAGGAGAAGAATGGCGGGAAAAGGGAATCTTGTACTCTGAAAGGGCCGGGACCGTCCGATTTGTTCGCTAATTTTCACAGGGATCTGACGGCAGGAGCTCTGATGGGGGGTGTAGTGCACACGATCGTAGCCCCAATTGAGAGGGCGAAGTTGTTGCTGCAAACCCAAGAGAGTAATGTAGCAATTCTGTCTGGGCCACACAGGAGGTTTAAGGGCATGTATGATTGCATAGTGAGGACTGTTAGAGAAGAAGGCATTCTTTCTTTGTGGAGAGGCAACGGCAGCAGTGTTCTTAGATACTATCCTTCTGTTGCTCTCAATTTCTCTCTCAAGGTACCAACATTGTACATGGGTTCGAATTTTTTTACATTTTTTGTCTCCATTTATTTTGACCTGGATTTATTTGGTAGTTTATTGAGGAAATGGATCACCACTTTGTTGATGTTTTTGTCGTTCAAACTCGGTGATTAATGATTTAGCATTTACTATTTCATCTCTTACTGTTTTCACTTGGTGACTGTATTGAGTTTACAGTATTCAAAATTACCTCTATATTAAGTCTGATTGTGTGTGTGTATATATCCAAAATTGTCTATTTATCCGGCTGGGTGTTGGGGGATCGAAGATTGAGAAGTGTCCATAAATGAGCAATGTGTCACTATTTTTACTTTCGGAGGATATATCTGAAGAAATGCATGATCTATACTTGCGATATTACAGTTAATTGTTGTTTTTGCCAATTCTCGTTGAAGAAAAGAAACACGGAATTCTATTGATCTCGTTGTAAGTTTGGAGTTTGCAGTGTACGTGTGGTAAGACAGCGCTCTACACCCTGGAGATGAGTAGAAAGATCTCAAGGTTGGGTGCTTACTATGCTTAGGAGCTTCAAATAATATGTAGGTTGGTAATTTGGTATTAAGTTGTTAAAAGACGCCTCCTTCTATTTAAGAGGGGGTTCCTTTTGGTGATCATTAAGCTATATTGCTTTAAGTAATTAAAAAGCGCATTGTTGTGATGTTTTCTTTTGGATCTCTTATCTATGAAATGATTTTGTGGGCGTAAAGGTGTGTCTCCAACAGGTAAATTCCGTTTTTTTGTGTCGAATTCAAAATGAGGAAGTATATTAGGTTCAAATGTTCTCTGTACAACTTAACAGTATGGCTGATGGGTTTGTTGAAAGCTCGATTATTTTGGCAGCTTGAGGCGTTAGTTCCTGATGAGGTATTTATGAGCCGAAGTGGAATGTCTTGGTCATTTATGATCTCCAATAGTTGTAGTGTCCTTATGAAACACGTTTCATGCCTGTCCACTTGTGGGAGTAGAGGGGTATACTTAATGTTCAGAAGGGCTTGTGGGAGTAGAGGGGTATACTTAATTTTCAGAAGGTGGCAAAAATGAATTCCACATGGTGCTTTTCATTCATGAAGGGGACATGATGGCAAAATTGCCCTGGTTGTTCTCTTCTCTTTCAAATATCGTTTTCCTATGATAAAGTTTTGCATGGAGATTGCAGATGAGGTCCAGTCGCATAGTCAGAAAGGAATTTGTGATGTCAAGGAGATAAGACCTTTTTTCTTGTATAAACCAATAATTGATTAAGTTAATTATTAGCCTTTGCAACATTCAAAAATCTGTGCTTGGATGGTAGTTCGCGTTTGTAGAAAGTGAAAGTTTGCTAGCAAGTTCTGGTTATTATTTCTTTTCTTTTTTTGAAATATAAGTCTGTAGAGCAGAGACCCGGGGGTGGGGGGGTTTAAGCGGATAATAGAAAGGCATTCTTCCAGTCAGAAAAAAAGAAGAATGAAAGGGATTAAGTGATTTGGGATTTTGCTTTGGAAGTATATTAAAATAGACAATTATGAATCATTGTAAACCTAGGAAATTGTTTTGATGTGAAAAATGGTATTGAGCACAGAATACACGGCGTTAGAGGTGTACTTTGTCTTGGCAACTGTCTGGATGTGTATTGTAAAAGGAGATGGTCAAACCCTAGACGTCATTCTAGTATAATTATAAAATATGGATATATAAGTGCGTATCTCTTTCCTTTTTCCTGTTATTCTGGGATGCTTAAATAACAGTTCACTTGATTACTGTGTTAGCTAATCCTCCTCCTGTATTAAAACCGATCCTGTCGATTTTTACTTAAATCAAAATCATCTATTGATAATACAGCGATATCCAACTATATCCAGGCATAAATAGTTGGGTGGTTATCACCTTTTATTTTATTGAGAAAATTAACATAATTGATTGCACATCATAATCACTAGGCAATACAGCTGCAAACTTTTTAATCAGCAGAGCGTCGCATTCATAATCTATTTATACTTAAAATTGCCTATTTAGGAAACCCTTTACATGACAAGTTTCTTCCTTCCTCAAAGAAATGAAGGTTTAATTGGGAATATCCTGTTAAATGATAAATTTAACTAGCATAAGCACAGCGCCACTTCAAAGCCCCTCATTTACAGCGTTTGATACTGGTGAAACTCCTTATCATAAGAGGACTTTAGAATCTTTTCTCCCTAGTGTTCTGCACCTATAGAATTCCTTGCTATTGAAGGCATTAGTATCTTATATACGTTTATGCTGCTGTGTCTTTTGCTTTAGATTCATATATTACAACTATATGTCTCTGTCTGAAATTTTCTCATATCCAGGATACTAGGGATATACTAACATGTAAAAAGTGCATGCATTCTTGCTCAAAAGAAAAAAGGGAAAAAAAAACTACATGCAGTCAACGTAGTTGGAGAACCTGGATTTCTGAAATGTTTGGGGTGCCTAGCATTTGGGATTCTGAATGGTTACGAGAAAATGCATAGATTGTGCTTGTTTTGGAACTACTAAGATTGAGGATGTATTCAGCTGATGCATTCATAAAATTTATCCTTTATCAGTAGTAGTAAGCTATTTACAGGGGAAAAGAAGGCAGTGGTAGTAAGCTTTATGGTTATTGGACAGTCTTTTTTCCTTGTTGGACCGGAATATACTAAAGCAGGGTGTCATTTCTTTTTGGAGCTTATTGAGGATAGATCTGATCTGATGAAGTACTCGCTTAAATTTACTTAGGAATTATCTCAAATGTCTTAATTGCCTTTCTAATAATGGAAGCCATGCATCTCTCATCCCTTAGTCACAAGCCAAAGAAGTCTACTATCTTCTCTTACCTGAGATTATTGGCGTACCAATCTTCGGCTCCTTTACTCATTTTACTGCTTATGGATACTATATACTTAAAACCCTTGGAATGGATCACTTCTAATAGAAAGTATTAACTGAAGAGGGGATTCTGTTGTATATCTTCTCTCTTTTTCTGCCAGAAAAATGTAAGTTCCATCTCTTCATTCTTAGTTGCAGAAAACTTTTTAAATCCTGAATACTTAGACTGGGTCTTGGGATATAATTTAAATATTAAAATTAGATTTTGATTTCTGAAGGTCACATTTCTGTTGTTGCACATATGCCTCTGGTAGTTTAAGTTCTTCTGGTTCATTTTCTTTCTCACTTTTCTCCTTATGTTATCCAACCCCACAATCCCCCTCCCTCCCTCATTGCTTTCTTCTTTTGGGTTATACATTTTAAGGAAGATGGAGCCATTTATCTATTCACCTTTATTTAGTTATCTTAGATTACCCTTTCCAGTGAGCAATGTGGAAGATGGAAAGTTTTTTTTTTGCCTAAGGTTACATTATGATAGCAGGGAAAATTTCATGAAGAGGTTGTATTTTCTCTTCCTTCTCCTTCTCCTCCACCCCCC
>AP025049.1:1908986-1947181 GCA_036186865.1 Eustoma russellianum | reverse complement strand
AAAAATTTTAAATTACTTTCTTAAAAGAAAACTTGTAATTACACTTGAAAATTTTATAAACTCCAATTATTGAAGACATATTGTTATCTATATAATAAATCAACATTAATTTAAATTGATAGTTTTGGCTTTTCTATTTCTGGTAATATGCTTCATCTTTATTTTTGAATATTTTTTTCACTTTTTAAATAAACCTTTTGAAACTACTTTCTAGAATAATTCGATTTGCAAACAAAAATCACATAAAAAGGATGCTTACTGCTAGCATGAGATATATTCATAGCGAGGATCGTTTTAAAAATAAAAAATTTCATAATTTTAATGCAGTGGCATAAAAAAGAAACTTAGAAAAGAAATAATTATTTAATTCTTTCAAAAACTTTATTTTATAAATATACTATTCCTATTTATATTTGTGTCAACGCTTGAAACATTTCTCCAGTGTTTTACCCCATTTGTTAAATGTGCCCAACTTTAAATCAGAATTGTCGGTCCTCGAAATAGTTTGACGCATTATTATGTATCATTATGAAACAATTTTTGTGTGTTTTTAACACATAAGTATGGTTGCGTATATCCGACTTTTCCATATCCCGTCATAGACGGAAGCCTCTAAGTCATTGCGCATGTTGTTGTTGTTGAAGAAGGATAATATAAATAAGGGAGGTAAAAGAATGAATGAGTATAATTTTGCACTTACAACCAGAATTGCTTTGATGCTATCATCAGTGAGAGGAACGTCAAAATCCCCACTTTTCTGAACTCGCAGCAAAACATCAATAAAATCTTCCTTCATTTCCTTGCTTTCATCCACTGATTTTATCTTCGTCTTATGCTCCTCCAAAATTCTTTCAAGAATCCCATCAATCTCCTCTTGGATTTTCAACAACTTCTTCCTGAACCCACTAATTCTGGAAACCCATTTCAAACAAGGATACCAATCTCCTACATTAAGCCTAACAAACTCCCTATTAGCTTTCTCAATCAGACCAATAAACTTCGTTTGATCTTCCTTGTTTACTTTCCCAAACGCAACTCTGGCAGTGGTTGCATAAGTCAAGGCGAAAATCTTCTTGCTGATATTCACCACAGATCCTCTTTGCATAAACAGATCTCTCACCAGATCTGCCACCTCAGCTTCACGGATTGATCGGAAACTTTTGACCCGCTTTTGATTGAGAAGCTCCGACGCCGCCACTAGGCGGAGCTGTCTCCAGTAGCTACCGTAGGGAGAGAACATGATACTGGTGAAACCATAGGACATAACCTCGAAGGCAAGAATGCCAGTGGGCCTTTGGGCGAAGTTTTGATCGTGTGTTCGATAGATCTCTTTGGCAACTTCGGTGGAGGAAACGACGATGGTGGAAATTTGGCCGAGTTTTAGGTGCATCAAAGGGCCATGTACATTGGCTAATTTTCTTAAATTGTGGTGGATGAGGCCGCCGGCTAGCTGGTGCATGTTTCCGATGATTGGGAGTCGTCTCGGCCCCGGAGGAAGATTTAGTTTTGGTTTGCTGGATTTGGGTAATAGGAGTAGCATGAGGAGGAACAGGAGGGATGCACAGAGGAGGGAGATGATATCCATAACTGTTTGATTATGTTCTCTCACATACACACATTTAAATAGACACGACACCCTTTTTTCGTTACGTAGAAAAAGTTTCCAATATACGTAAAAAAAAGTGAGACATTAGAGGTTGGTTGGTGGAGCAATAATATTGAAAGATGAAGAAGGTATCGCCAGCAAACATTTGCATATGAGAGAAGAGAGTGAAGACAAAAGAGGATATAAATGTAAGGTTATAAACCCTAGAAAGGATCACAAGATAGTATTGGTTTCTACGTTTTCGTAGAGTTCGGGAAGGGATTAGATAGATTTACGATCTGATATATATAGTTTTTGTTGGAGAATTTAAGGTTTGGGCTTTGGCCCATCGTTGGAGATTGGAAGATTTGGGCTTTGGCCCATTAATGAATGTTGCAAAACTTGGTTGAGCAACGTACTTTGAGCTTAATGAGTTTCCGATAATGATAATCGAAAACTAATGAATCCTTAATTATCTACGTGGCGAGTAGTTAATTTTAGGATGTGGAATCACTCAATTACGATGTTGTGTGAATGTGAAATTAATGCTCAAAGTGGATGGAAAATTTTGTGGATGGGTGACGTGTCACCCTTATGGAGGAATACCACGTTGGATGTGTCCATGTGGTGTAAAAGAGCTTCTGACGGACATCGATCGATGACATCGATCGATCGATGTCACTTCGATCGATCGATGTCATCGATCGAAGTTGATCAGAGAGCTTCGATGTTTCTGTCTCACATCAGTCGATCACTTCGATCGATCGATGTTGACTTCGATCGATCGATGTATCGATCGAAGTTGGACAGAAAGGTGATGAACGATTCCTGACGTAACATCGATCGATACATCGATCGATCGATGTATACATCGATCGATCGATGTGATCGATCGATGTCGAACAGCGTGCAGAATCTCTTCAGTTTGAGTGGTTATGTTTCAAATCTGAAACTAACACTATCCTCCTGTTTAAAATAAGATCAACTTGTTTTGATCTAACGGTGGGGGGAGGCAGCTTTGATCTAACGGCCGAGATTTAAACTGTCTTAACCGCTTAACCGAATATGGTTTCCATCTAACGTCCAGGTTTAAACCTGCTAATCTATCTTCGATCTAAAGGCTGAGATTAAACCTTCCTAATCTAGATAGGAGGTTTTAATCTAACGGTCTAAATCAAACTTCGGTTTTGATCCAACGGTCACGGTCCTTGTTCTCCAACCGACTCCCCTATATAAAGAGGGCTAAGGGTGTTCATTTTCACACCAAGCTCTAAGCATTTCATAAGCATTCTGCATTCATAGCACGTGAGTCTTGCATATTGTCCGGGAGAAGTCAGGACACTCTAAGCGTTCGAAGGAGTTCAAGTTCAGCAGTGCCGCTCAACTGAACAGGTACCCGTTGTATCCTGGGAGACGATTGCTCATACCGGTTGGGCACAGTATACCGGAGCAATACGTCTTAAGGACAGAGTCCTCGACTCGCCCCGGGTTTGATTTATTTTGCTGTTTCATATGCACACATTGTACGACTGCGTCTTGGTACAGGATTGATTGTTCCAACAATCTTAAGACGTATTTCAATTCAATTAATTTCTGTACCGTTTTAATTTGCGCAAAAGCAGTTTCGTACTGATTTGCAGTCTACTTCTACTCCTTTCTTAAATCTGATTCTGTTCTGATCTATTCGTTTTGATCAACTGAACAGTAATCTGATGGAGAACGCAAGCTCAGGCTCGGTTCATGGTGCAGACATTCAGAGTTCTGCTCCAATGGCACCAACTGCTGGGGTGCCAAGACATGCTCCTCCTGCGCAGGGTCCTGCAGTGGCCCAAGTGGAGAAACCGGAGAAGTTCAGTGGGAGCTTCTTCAAGCGCTGGCAGCAGAAGATGCTGTTCTTCTTGACTGCTGTGGGATTGGCAAATTTCCTGACTGAGGACCCGCCTATGGTGGATCCGTTGGAGGACCAAGCCCAGAATATGCAAAACCAACATTTTGTTGAATGGAACTTCAACAATTATGTTTGTTTGAGCCATATTCTGAGTTGTTTGGACAACTCCTTGTATGGTTTGTACTGTACGTACAAGACCGCAAAGTCTTTGTGGCAGGCTTTGGAAAAGAAATACCGTACGGAAGATGCCGGCACTAAGAAATTTATTGTCGGCAAATTCCTGGATTTCAAAATGTCTGATTCTCGCACTGTTGTTTCTCAAGTTGAGGAACTTCAGACGTTGGTTGCCGAGATGGAAGAGGAGGGCATGTTGCTCAGTGAATCTTTCGTCGTGGCAGCAGTGATTGAGAAGCTACCTCTTTCGTGGAGGGAATTCAGAAGCTATCTCAAACACAAGAGAAAGGAGATGACATTGGAAGATCTAATTGTTCGACTCCGCATTGAGGAGGACAATCGTAGATCTGAAAGAGCGCCACAATCTAGCTCTGGTCAGGCTAAGGCCCATGTTGCAGAGGCCAAGAAAAAGAAAGGCCAACTCGGGGTGAACAAGAAAGGCAAGCAGATCGCCAAGAAGTTCACCGGGAAATGCTACAACTGTGGCATTCAGGGGCATGTCAGCAATGATGCAGAAAGCCCAAGAAGAAGCAATCCAAGGCAAAGGCGAACATAGTCGATGCATTGGATGATCTGAATCTCTGTGCGGTGGTCTCAGAGTGCAATGCTGTGGGGAACGTACGTGAGTGGTGGCTTGATACTGGCGCCACTAGACATGTTTGCTCCAGCAGAGAGATGTTCACGGAGTACCAGCCCGGGAACAATGACAACTTTACATGGGAAACTCGGCCTCCTCGAAGATGAAGGCGAGGGCAAAGTTGTTCTGAAGCTCACATCAGGGAAGCATCTGACTCTGCAGAATGTGCTGCACGTCCCTGATATTCGGAAGAATTTAGTATCTGGATCTCTTCTAGTCATGCATGGTTTTAGACTAGTGTTAGAGTCCAATAAAGTTATTCTTTCGAAAAATGGCATGTATTTGGGGAAGGGGTACTTGTCGAATAGGATGTTTAAATTGAATGTCATCACTATTGTACCCAAAAGAGATTTGCCCGCAGAGGCTAATAAAATTGCTTCCTCTTCTGCTTACATGCTTGAGTCTTCTTGTTTATGGCATTTTCGTTTGGGACATGTTAATTACAAGTCAATACAACGTATGAGTAATCTTGACTTATTGCCCAAACTGGACTTTAATAATAAAGGAAAATGTCAAATATGTGTTGAAGCGAAGATGGCAAAGGCGCCATTTCCTTCAATAGAAAGGAACACTGAACCTTTGAATTTAATTCATACCGATGTGTGTGATTTAAAGTTTGTGCAAACGAGAGGTGGTAAAAAGTATTTTGTAACTTTTATCGACGATTGCACACGATACTGTTATGTATATTTGCTAAGCAGCAAAGACGAGGCCCTTGATGCTTTCAAGGATTATAAAAATGAAGTTGAGAATCAACTTAGCAAACGAATTAAAACAATTCGTAGTGATAGAGGTGGCGAATATGATACACCGTTTAATGAATTCTGTTCAGAACATGGCATTATTCATCAAACGACTGCACCATATTCACCTCAATCGAATGGTATTGCTGAACGCAAGAACCGTACTCTTAAAGAGATGATGAATGCTATGTTGATAAGTTCGGGTTTACCTCAGAACTTGTGGGGGGAAGCAATCCTCTCAGCCAACGTCATTTTAAACAGAATTCCATCTAAGAAGATGGATGTAACCCCTTTCGAGCTTTGGAAAGGCTACAAGCCTAGTTACAAATACTTGAAAGTGTGGGGGTGTCTGGCAAAGGTTGCTGTACCTAAACCAAGACAGGTGAAAATTGGGCCTAAAACGGTTGATTGCATATTATGGTTATGCAACTAACAGTAGTGCATATCGGTTCTTGGTGCACAAGTCGGATATTCCTGACATACATGAAAACGTTGTCATGGAGTCAAGGAATGCAGTGTTCTTTGAAGATGTCTTTCCGAGGAAAGACAAAATTCAAGAAGAAAAGAAACAAGATTTGGTAAGCGAATGCGTGAGGCGACTCCTCAAGGAGATGAGGAGCTTCGTCAAAGCAAGCGTGCCAGAATGCCAACTTCGTTTGGACCGGATTTTCTAACCTATATGGTAGAAAATGAGCCAAGGAACTTTTCCGAGGCTATGTCAACTCCAGAAGCTCCATTCTGGAAAGAGCATTGACAGTGAATAGACTCAATTCTTCAAAACCACACTTGGGAGTTGGTTGACCTTCCACCTGGAAGTAAACCACTTGGTTGTAAGTGGGTTTTCAAGAAGAAACTGAAAGAGGATGGGTCTATTGAAAAGTATAAAGCCAGGTTGGTAGCTAAAGGCTATCGACAAAAGGAAGGCTTTGACTTTTTTGACACCTACTCACCAGTGACTAGGATCACTTCTATAAGGGTGCTAGTTGCAATTGCTGCAGTCTATAACTTGGAAATCCATCAGATGGATGTAAAGACTGCGTTTCTGAATGGTGAGTTGGATGAAGAAATCTATATGGAACAACCCGAAGGGTTTGTGGTTCCAGGACAAGAGTCTAAGTTTGTAGACTCGTTAATCCTTGTACGGACTTAACAAGCGCCTAAGCAGTGGCACTTGAAGTTTGATCAAGCTATGTTAGCTAATGGTTTCAAGATCAATGAGTGTGACAAGTGTGTCTATATTAAGAGCACACAGAATGCTTATGTGATAGTGTGTCTCTATGTAGATGACATGCTAATCATGGGAAGTACTCGGGACATAATCTTAAACACAAAGAAGATGTTTGACGAGGACTTCGATATGAAGGACATGGGAGTTGCCAATGTTATTCTAGGAATTAAGATTTCTAGGGTGACTGAGGGACTCATACTGTCACAAACACACTATATTGAATCAGTCCTGAAACGGTTCAATAGGATGATGTGAAACCGGTAAAGACCCCGCTCGACTTAAGTATTCACTTAAGGAAGAATCGAGGCGAACCTGTAGCTCAGTTGAAATACTCTCAGGTGATCGGGAGTCTGATGTACATAACAAATTGTACAAGACAGACTTAGCTTGTTCAGTAAACAAGTTGAGCAGGTTACCAGTAATCCAAGTGATGATATTGGAAAAGCTCTTAACAGAGTATGAGGTATCTGAAATACACAATGAATCTTGGATTACATTATACGAGATATCCAGCAGTGATTGGAAGGATACTGCGATGGCAAATTGGATATCAGATAGTAAGAGGACTCGAAGTCCCACCAGTGGGTACGTGTTCACTATTGGTGGTGCTGCTGTGTCGTGGAAATCCACGAAACAAACCTGTATAGCTCGGTCCACTATGGAAGCTGAGTTCATAGCTTGGACAAAGCTGGGGAAGAGGCTGAGTGGCTTCGGAATTTCTGGAAGATATTCCGTGCTGGCCTAAGCCGATCGCTCCTATTAGCATACACTGTGATAGTCAGTCAGCTATAGGACGTGCTCAAAGCAGCATCTATAATGGTAAGTCACGACACATACGTCGAAGACATAACACCATTAAACAGTTGATCTCTAATGGCGTGATTTCCATAGATTATATAAATCAATGGAGAATCTTGCGGATCCGCTTACAAAAGGCTTGCCTAGAGATCAGATGTCAAGATTGACAAACGGAATGGGACTGAAGCCCATAATGCATGAATCTTTGTAATGGTAACCCAACCTTGTTGACTGGAGATCCCAGAATCTTGGTTCAATGGGACAACTAAGTTATGAAGATTCAGTTAGCACTTACTCATTCCGTCTGATAAAGTGCTGTCTGCAGAGAATTTAGGGTAAGCTAAGGCTTTTAATGATGTCCTATATCTTGATGCGTCAAGTGGAGTATGGCAGAATACTCTTGATAGGAATCACCTATGTAAGTGTGAAGTGGGGGGCCGCTTCTATGAGAAAGTCTAGGTGGGCAAGATTTCTCTTTTAAAACACTTTCTGAAACCTAGGTTGTTCATGGCCAAAACGAACACAACCATGAGAACCAAAAGGGTGTTAAAGGAAAGTAAGGAATATTGTCTCGTGAGTATCGTTGTCTTGGTTCACAACAAAGGCTGACTAGTTCAAGACATCAAAGTCACTATTTAGCCGAGTGAATCGGATGATATATCAACTAAGAAAGGTTCAAAGCCAGAAGCTACCTCTTCTGATGCAATATTTTCTTGTCTGACTTCTCCTCAGAGTCTGCATATGTGTCTGCATTAATTCCATTCATGTGGGGATTGTTGGAGAATTTAAGGTTTGGGCTTTGGCCCATCGTTGGAGATTGGAAGATTTGGGCTTTGGCCCATTAATGAATGTTGCAAAACTTGGTTGAGCAACGTACTTTGAGCTTAATGAGTTTCCGATAATGATAATCGAAAACTAATGAATCCTTAATTATCTACGTGGCGAGTAGTTAATTTTAGGATGTGGAATCACTCAATTACGATGTTGTGTGAATGTGAAATTAATGCTCAAAGTGGATGGAAAATGTTGTGGATGGGTGACGTGTCACCCTTATGGAGGAATACCACGTTGGATGTGTCCATGTGGTGTAAAAGAGCTTCTGACGGACATCGATCGATGACATCGATCGATCGATGTCACTTCGATCGATCGATGTCATCGATCGAAGTTGATCAGAGAGCTTCGATGTTTCTGTCTCACATCAGTCGATCACTTCGATCGATCGATGTTGACTTCGATCGATCGATGTATCGATCGAAGTTGGACAGAAAGGTGAGGAACGATTCTGACGTACATCGATCGATACATCGATCGATCGATGTATACATCGATCGATCGATGTGATCGATCGATGTCGAACAGCGTGCAGAATCTCTTCAGTTTGAGTGGTTATGTTTCAAATCTGAAACTAACACTATCCTCCTGTTTAAAATAAGATCAACTGTTTTGATCTAACGGTGGTGGGGAGGCAGCTTTGATCTAACGGCCGAGATTTAAACTGTCTTAACCGCTTAACCGAATATGGTTTCCATCTAACGTCCAGGTTTAAACCTGCTAATCTATCTTCGATCTAAAGGCTGAGATTAAACCTTCCTAATCTAGATAGGAGGTTTTAATCTAACGGTCTAAATCAAACTTCGGTTTTGATCCAACGGTCACGGTTCCTTGTTCTCAACCGACTCCCCTATATAAAGAGGGCTAAGGGTGTTCATTTGTCACACCAAGCTCTAAGCATTTCATAAGCATTCTGCATTCATAGCACGTGAGTCTTGCATATTGTCCGGGAGAAGTCAGGACACTCTAAGCGTTCGAAGGAGTTCAAGTTCAGCAGTGCCGCTCAACTGAACAGGTACCCGTTGTATCCTGGGAGACGATTGCTCACACCGGTTGGGCACAGTATACCGGAGCAATACGTCTTAAGGACAGAGTCTTCGACTCGCCCCGGGTTTGATTTATTTTGCTGTTTCATATGCACACATTGTACGACTGCGTCTTGGTACGGGATTGATTGTTTCCAACAGTTTTATTTTACACTTTTCTGTAAGAGGCATCCGATCATAAGAGAGTATATTATGATTAAACAATGGCGTGTGATATAGAGGGAACAATTTTTTATGCCATTTTTCCAGTACTCACTTAAATTGACATAATTAGCGCATGCGTACAGGTTCAATTTTCTATTCCTTCTTCGTAGTCATTTTAAGTGACATTGTTGCTGGCGCAATCGTTCAATTTGCAACTTTTTTTTTTTTATCTTTTTGTTGGACCGTGCACCTGCAATAAACACCACTAGAGGGGGGGTGAATAGTGGTTAGCGGAAATTACACTACAACCCTTTGTTAAAATCCCCTTTGAAAACAGAATCTGAAAACCACCTCAGATTCAGAACCCATTTTTCAAAAATTCACAAATAATTGTACACAACTCCAAAAATTATGAAACTTTCCAGAATGTAACTTCAATGAGTTAACAAGACTCTATCCAAAAATCAGACAAAAATAAGATCGTGTTGACCCTTCCAAATAAATTAAAAAGGATTCAGATGGTCAATCTGGACAGAATTGGACAGAATGTTGCTGATTTTGCAAAACGTGTTTCTCTTGAATACTCAATCAAAAAGGTTGATCTTTATATCAAAACACTCCTTAGGATGTGTAGATGAAGTTTCAAAAAGGCCTGGACCTGAACCAACTCTCGAAAAATACAGAATTTAAGTTTTCTCAAAACTGGTCAGATTGCAGGCCAGATTGGAGCAGTTATCTTGCAAAGACTGAAAGACTAACTTTCCCTTGCTCAAATCAAGTGATTCTTGTTGCAAATGAAAGCTAACAGTCTGAAGTATAACTCCACCAAAAATCACGAATTTTGAAAATGTTTAGCTATTTTTTCAAATTGTGAGAAGTGGTGTGAAAACTGCAGTCAAAAACGGGCAGAAAATAGAAATAAAGAAACAAGAGAAGAACACCGAGAATTTATCCTGGTTCGGTCAATGTGACCTACTCCAGTCCCAAGGAACACCTTTCCTTGGATTTCACTATGGTATGAACCAAATTACAGCAAGAACCAAGCTTGATCCTTGGGTTAAACACCAACCCTATTCAAGACTTGGATGAACACCTTTATGCAACTCTTGGTTGCAACACCTCTATCACCTATTGATGTAGCCTTATAGATTTGGCTAATCAATCTTACAAAAAAACACAAGAAGGTGTGTATAGTGTAGCTGGACAACAACTAGAAATGGAACACCTTAGCTACACAAAGTATGAACGAAAATATGAGAAGAGAATAGAAAGACAACAATCTTCAATTTTTGCTTTCAAAGTGTGTGTCTTCTCTTCTTCACCTTGCCTCCTGATTTATAGTGTGAAATGGATGACCATATTCTCTCCAACTTTAGACCATGTTGGCTGAGAATTTTGAAATAAAGCACACATCCATAATCATCTCCAACAACCTTGTCTCCATTTACTTTTCAAATTTGAAATTTCAAGTTGACAACTTTGCCAATTAAGCTTGCTTTTGGTTTGTCTTCTTGTCTCCAACTCATAAAATGAGAAAAAACATCATCTCCACCTGTATATCACGTTTTGGAGGCTGTGTATATGTATACCAACTCAGATTTTTGAGGAGAAATTAACAATAATAGTTGACAAGGTTATGTCAACATATAATATCAAAAATTCCCATTTTCTCCTTGACATATTGTGAATGAATCTTGCACCAAGGACACCTTGTAATCTCTGAAAGATGATGATTAAAGAACCTCCACTAAACATATATATAAGAGTCTTCAAGAGAAAATAGAATGTGACATCTCAAATCGTCACATATCCAGCTAATAGTCCATAAATATAATCGGTTGAGAGAATAAGATATGAAGATCACCATATAATCTTCAAAATAATAATAACACAGCTCCAGAATGAAGATAAATAATATGCTCAAGAGATTCCTTGAGTGAATAATACCGAAACAACTGTCTTCGGGGGTAAAATGACCAAAATGCCCCTAGTGAGAATAAACTACTCCAGAAACGACCCCGATGGTCAGAATTAAACATAATACACCTCGTGATAATAAATAAGATATAATATCTTCGTGAATCATATTCACCATGTCGAGTACCTACAAAACTCAAAATACCACTTTTGCCCTTTTGGTAAGTTGTAGAAACTTCGAGGGCATATTAGTCACAAGATATTATCATCATAAAATCACATAATCACAACATGATAACATATATAAATCATGTAAAAATAAAAAACAACTATTTTATCATATTTTAGAAAAATATTTCTAACAACCCTAGACAATCGTGTCATTTTCTTCACTTATTCAACGCTTTCATTTATAACACCATATGTGACATTTTTAAGTATTCATCACTTAAAATCATGACTTTGAAAATTATCCACATATTTCTCAACACTTTTTTCTGATAAAGTCGATTGTGAAAGAACGATCTAAGCGTCAGTTCTGTGCTGTATGCTTTTCGCCGATGATATTGTCTTAATCACCGAGAGTAGACATACCTTGAATATGAGACTGGAGTAGTGTAGAGAGGCTTTAGAGAGAGAAGGCCTAAGGATTAGTCGTTCTAAGATCGAATATCTCCACGCGACTCAGTGACACAACCGACGGCGAAAAGAGTCAGCTCACCATCGAGGGTCAAGTGGTACCACATGTAAGTAAGTTCAAGTACCCTAGGATCATTTGTACATCAGGATCGGAAAATAGATAGTGATGTAACGCACTGATTTCAAGCAGGCTGGTGTAGGTGGAGAGCGGCCTCAGGGGTGCTATGTAACAAGATTTTTCCAACTAAATTAAGGGAAAAATTTTATAGGGTGGCAGTGCGGCCAGCAATGCTGTATAGGAACAAACTGTTGGGCCATGAAGAG
Organism: Eustoma russellianum; assembly: GCA_036186865.1. Taxonomy (NCBI): domain Eukaryota; kingdom Viridiplantae; phylum Streptophyta; class Magnoliopsida; order Gentianales; family Gentianaceae; genus Eustoma; species Eustoma russellianum. The sequence continues at coordinate 1,935,224 of AP025049.1, read as the reverse complement.
GACCAAGTCTTAAAAGATGGAAGTGGCAGAGATGAGGATGCTGCGGTGGGTGTGTGGGCATACAATGCTAGACCAGCTCAGAAATTAGGTATTTAAGGAAAGGCTAGGGGTGGCTATTATAGTGGATAAAATAAGGAGGAGAGACTGATATGGTTTGGGCATGTCAAGCGGAGACAGACAGCGGCGTCCGTCAGAGCAGTTGAAAGCCTCAGTGTAGAGGGGAAAAGAAGTAAAGATAGGCCCAAACTGACTTCGAATGAACAGATTAGACATGACCTACTAGATGTGCACATCTCTAAGGACATGATTCATGATAGGTGCTATATGGAGACGGAGGATTAAAGTTGGCCAAAGTTTAGGCAGTATGTAGGGACACCTTAGAGTATATATAAGGGATTAGATACTCTCTCAATGTTAGGTTGACTTTGTACTTTTTGTCTTTCATTATTTTGTCGTTCATTATGTGTCTATGCATGTACATATAGAGGCGAATGTCTCGATGGAAGCGAATTCTTTATCCTTTAGGATGTAGGCATTGTTGGGATATGCTGGTTATGTATGTTGTTGTAAAAATATATATAAAGGCTGTATCATATGCAGACCAAGTATGACAATAAACAGCTGCAGTAGAAAGCACATCTACAACATACAATGGACAAATTATAATGTGGGATTTAATGGCCCCAAACGGTGGCTAAGGCTGTTGCATTGATGAGACAACCTTAATTTTATGGAATCTGTGGTAATGTTACAATCTGTCCAAGAAAGCATATACCCTTCGCTCGCCTACTTAGGAAAAGAAACAAAAGGGGCTCTGACTATTACTTATTTATTTAATTGTTTTATGCCACAAATTGTGTGTGAAATGATTCCCTTGTGTATGCGATGAATAATAGTGACAAAAACTAGCCTCCGGGGCATAGTCCAGTGGTAAATGGCAAAGGTGATTGGGGCAGAACCCTGACGTTCCGACGTCGAGTCCGTTGTGGAGACAATCCTTGTTGAAATATTACTAAGGGTTGCCTCTGGACTGGCTGAGTCTCGAGTGTCCTCTCCCTTTGCAGGGTTGCCGGTGGAGCACATCCCTCGATTTACATCCCACCCTGGCTAAGGGGCCTCTGGTACAAGTGGGGGGGAGAACCCACTCCCTCATCAAAGACAAAACTGTAGGAAAAAGACAAATATATGGATAAATATCACGTAAGGATCCCCACATGTGATGCCGTCAGAAACTATTGTCAATGTGTATTAGGCTTGGCATTATTTGTAGTCCAATTAATTGTTTTTCTTTCTTTTCCTTTTTGTTCTATCGGTACAAAAAGAATAATATCAAAATTATTGACTTTAGTATGATATGCCAATTGACTAAAAAAAGAAAAAAAAACAAAGAAAGAAAGGTTATACATACATAACGCAATTCCATTCGGTTATCCTGCGCGTCAATTATCAGCAACATACTAGCGAAAGAGCTATCTTTATTAGCCCTAACAAACAAATTACAAGTTTAAGATTATGTCTTAATATAGATATACGTATATTTATGAATATACGTATACATATATATCAATACACACATATATAACATATGCATATATATCTATATATATATACATATATATCTACACACACACACACACACACACACACACACACACACACATATATATATATATATATATATATATATATATATATATATATATATATATATATATATAAACTGAAGATCATGTTAGACACAAGCTCAACTTTATAGCTGAGCAGAGCAGCAGAACAGAACAGAAGTGCATTGATAATCACGGTATATACAAGCTCAAATGTATAGCTGAGCAGAGCATCAAAGCAAAACAGAAGTACACTAACGATCATGGTAGACACAAGCTCAACTGAACAGCTGAGCAGAGCAACTGAACGACCAGAAGTATACCTTAGACAAACTCAGCCGTGTAAATACACTCACCACCTCATCTCTGTAAATACAATCATGGTACATGTATGAATATAGTAAATATTCCACGCACACTTACATATGTAATATGCGTATGTAGCCCAAAGACAATCATCAAGAATGACCAAAAGAGAATAAGCCATAAGGACACAAATCAGGAAACTAGCCGTTAGAGTCACATCAAGCTATTAGAAACAACCCCAGCCAGTTGGGATTTGTAAATCGCCTATACAATGGCACATCCTTTGTACATTTGAATAAGTGAAATGAATATTATTTCTTCCAACTTTCTACATGGTATCAGAGCTATAAACTAAGTTATTGTTCATTTAGAAGATTTATTTCACTTCTTCTAGTTTTCTTGTTAATTGCATCAGTAAACAATGGCATCGAATATGGGAGAGACTGAAGCAACTTCCGTCCTTTAACCATCAGGGACAGGGTCTGCTGCACTAGGTCCCTTCGATTATGGTTACTAACCATATGTTGAATGACAATAAGTACCTGTCATATAGCAGTGGGGTTGAAATGTTTGTTACGGAAAGAGGGAAGGAAAACTATCTTTATGGGAACATTGTGGTTTCAGTTCCAATAGATTCCAAGTTCAGAACCTGGAAGTCTGAGAATTTCATGATCATGTCATGGCTAATTGGGTCAATGACTCCAGATATAAGTGATAATTTTATTCTATATTCAATTACAGCTGAAATTTGGACATCTACAAGAAAAATGTACTCAAGAAAAATAACGCTTCAGAGCCCTATGAGCTTGAAATACAACTTCAATAAATTAAATAAAAAGATTCTCTTGTTCACAAATATTATATCCAACTAACTAAAATTTGGCAAAGAATTGACATATTTGAGACTTATAGCTGACACTGTCAGTCAAATAATCATTTACGTAGGCAAATATTGGAGACAAAGAGGGTGTTTAGATTTCTTACATGCTTACTTAAAGATTTTGATGTTGCAAGAGGCCAAATTCTTGGTATTAAGCCCTTATTTAGCTTGAATACTGTGTTTTTTGAGATCAGACATGAAGAAAACGAATCAAACTGATGATGGGGGCTTTACAAACTTGGTAACAAAGGGCTCAACTCTGTTGGCTTACAAAGGGTCTGATAGTCCACTCTGTGGTCAGTAACCAAACTCAAGGCATAGATGAACCTCAAGCATCTAGCCTTATTATCAGGAGACCAGGAGTTACTACTCAATTAGATGAAAATTTATGTTGGTTATGTAAGAAGCCGGACCATATTAGAAAGATTGTAGGTAGTTCAAAGGGAGACAGAGATAAGAGGGATAGTAGAGACAATCAGTCAACCAAGAACAAATAGTTCATGGAGGCCAAATATACCTTATATAGCTAACCTTGTGAGCGCTCTCTTATCTCAATCCTCATCTTCTTGTTTACCAAATCATAGCCAAACGGAGACATTATCACAGATGCTGAGTCAGCAACAAACTATATAATACACAAGCAGCTCATATTCATGCTACTATGAATGATTCAGGCATCTTGCACGGTGAGGAATATTTTCGTGGATATTGATTATGGTGCTACTGATCATATGACTTATAACAAAAACATTTTACTTAACTACGAACTATTGATATCCCTAAAATTTCAAGATAGCTAATGTAGCATGTTTACTAGTAGTTGGTAAAGGAACAATAAACCTGAACAGTGGAATATGATTAACACATACCCACCTTAAGTTTCAATATGATATCGGTATGAAAACTCACTCAGGACAACAAGGGTCTTGCTTGCTTCTCATCTTATGAGTGCTAGTTTCAAGAGGATATTATAAAAGAGATGATTGTCAATGCTAGGAAGATAGATGGACTGTTCATTTTGCAATCAGGATGAAAAAGACAAGCCAAAAAAACTAAATCATTTAAGACATATGCCTGCTCGAGTGTAGGAACTAGTAGGGAACAAATTTGGCTATGACATAGAAGATTGGGATACCCCAACTTTCTGTGTTATGGCATAGAAAATTGCTAAGTAACTGATATCCTAACTAAGCCAGGAACAACTCAAGCATTTTAGAGATTAATTGTCAAGCTTAATTGCGTAAATATATACACTAAGCATGAGAAGGAGTGTAGGAAAATAGAAGCCGAGCAAAACATGAGTACACTGAAGATCATGGTAGACACAAGCTCAACTGTATAGTTGAGCAAAGCAGCAGTGCAGAATGGAAGTACACTGAGGATCATGGTAGACACAAGCTTAACTGTACAAATAAGCAGAGCGCTGAGCAAAACAAAAGTACATTAAAGATCATGGTAGACACAAGCTTAAGTGAACAACTGAGCAGAACAGAAATACCTTAGACAAGCTAAGCTATGTAAATACACTCACCAGCTCAGCCATGTAAATACTATCACCACACATGTATAAATATAGTAAGTCACACACACACATGCAATATACATATATATAACCCGGAGATGATCATCAAACAATGATCAATAGAAATTTAGCCGTAGGGACACAAAACAGAAAACTAGCCTTTTAAAGTCACATCAATTAGCCGTTATAAACAATCCCAGGCAGTTGAGATTTGTAAGTCACCTATATAATGGCACATCCTTTGTACATTTGAAATTAAATGAATATTATTTCTTCAAGTTTCTATAATATGCTGTGTGACAGAGTCTAATTGTGTATCCCAATGGTTTGTATATCATTTTTTCATGCTTGCTTAGCACATGTTATGATAATCTTTTTTCTTATGCATGCATAGGATAGATACATGGGTGTGGTTGGCGCTAGGATTTCTAGCCAAAGACCCAAGAACTTTCCCGAGCCAGAAAAGTTTAAACCAGAGATTTGGTCCAAATTTTGAGGAAGAAAAGGCAAGGAATGTGTATGCAAATATTCCCTTTGGAATAGGGCCTCGAGCTTGCATTGCACAGAAATTCTCCATACAAGATATTGAACAGTCTGTGATTCATCTTTATAGGAAGTATATATTCCGCCACTGTTTCCAATGGAGATAAGGATACACTTTTTCTTGACTTAAAATATAATAGAATAAAACAAAATGACTCACTAAATTGGCTGCACTTCTTATAGTGTGAAATAACAGCTGATCGACATAGCTTGATGCATCATTATGGGTCATCGGAAAAAACCTCCGTGTGTTTCTAACGCATGGGTATGGTTGCGTACATCCGACCCTCCATATCTTGCCATAAGCGGAAGCCTCTAAGACAATGGGGTAATGTTGTTGTTGTATATATTCCGCCACTCTCAAACCATGGGAAAGCCTTTGGAACTTCAATAAGGCATAGTTCCAATTTCAAGCATGGTGTCAGAGTTAGAACCATCAAACGTACTTGAAATGCAAACGGAATTTACAAGTCAATTTCCTGTACTCTTTTCTTTTGTAGTCCAAGCATTAACAAAACGTAGAATTTGATGAGCAGCTCATTTGAACATGACATTGAACATGGTTTTGTCAAGATTCATGTACTTCCATTAAACATGGTTATGTCAAGGAAGTAGCTCGAGATGAAGAAAAAGCATGGTACATTTTTAATTTCATGGGCCTCTCATTGTATCAAAGTAACATGTTTTGATCACACAGTTTCATTTTTTTTTTTGATCCACGATTCAAAAGCTCTAGTATGCAACAAAGCCACATGTAAAGCTATTGAGTATTCCTATGGGAGCAGCAGCTGGTTCCCCGTTTGGCCAGAATCAATTACCAGAGTTTCACTATTTAGTATGGTTCTCTAGATTTCCAGAGACCGGATCTCCTCACCCCCTTTCCTCTCACCCCATCCTGATGCATGTGTCAGACGGTGGACAATGGGGTGAGGGGAAAGACGGGCAGGAGATCCCATCCAAGATTTCCATCTCATATTCATCAGTTCATGTCATTCCCGGAACTTTAAAAGCATTCAAGCAGAAAATAAACACTATCACTACTGCAAACAAGTTTTACACTTCTACCTTGTTAATACTCTGCATAATACAACAAGATGTTGAATCCTTACATTACAAAAGACTAGACCAATCACTAACAACCCCACACTAGTGATAGATACAGTCCTCTCTTTCCCTCAAGTTCATCGAGAACTTATCCATTCGAGTAGGCTGGCAGAGAGGCCTAAAATGATTCAATGAACAGGGATCAGAACCAGCACTGCTTTTTGAATCCACATTGGAGAATGCAGAGGACTTCTTAAGAAAGTTGAACTCATCCATGGATTGCCTTTGTATCCTTGAATTTCTTTGTCTGGCTTTAGTTGATTCAGTCAGGTTCATATAGTTTGGCGCAGCAATGTTTCCCTCTTCTGTCCTATCCAAGGTCAGTGGAGTATTTCCTGATATAGGAGTTGTAGATGTGCAAATTGAAGATGAACCTGAGCTCTCATCATATCTAAATTCTGTGCTCGGGCTTGAAGAAGTGCGCGTAGCTTGCACTGCAAGAGGTGGTTTAGCAGAGATTCTAGTTGTAATATTGTTCTTCCTCACTTTAACTGATCCTGGTTCAGATGTCCTTGTCTTACTATTGCTTTTGACAGATACAATCCCAGTCTTTGATGGTGGAGTCTTCTCCAAATCACAGTTGTTGGTTTGTTCCATTAGTCTATTTTCCCATGGCTTTGCTGCCATCCAACGCTCTAACCAGCTCCATCCGGAGTTGTTCTTGTCAAATTTGCGATTCTTGAGAGATGAAACTGAGGTGTTTATTTGACAGTCGAAATTTTGGCCAGATTTCAACTGCTCAAAATATTTATTCATTATGATTGAAATATACTGGATACGGATGATGATGATGATTGAAATATATATATATATATATATATATATATATATATATATATATATATATATAGCGAACACGTGAATTCTTAGTATCTTACCTTCTGTTCAAAACAGTATGCAAGTGCTCTTTCTCTCTTGAATGCTCCCTCTTGCCTCAATTGTATTTTTGCCTTAACTTCATCCACTGTTCCTTTACTGTCACACCACCCTTCCTGCAAATGCCCCACGAAGGCTTCAGCAATAAAGTTGAAGAAACATTTTGTAATGCTGCTGTAGCATCATGTAGTATATTTAAGAACCAGACTCTCTCTTTGAACCTGAAAAACTCTCGGATCATGTATATATGACTTTGTACGTTGTTTTTCTTCAAAAATCGACATTATAGTGGCAATAATGGAACTATGTAACTTCTGTATAGTTTGCTTGTAGTAAGTATCAAGAAAGCTAAATAGAAGAATACTAAAAGTGCATGATCCAAGGAACTTCATTGAAGAATTAAGAAAAGTGTGTCAAAGTCTACCTCAGCTACTTTCAAAGGATCATCCTTCACACGGCGTTCATGAAGTAGTTGTTGTACAGCCTGCCCCTCTATGGACAATCTGACACGGCGAGCTCTAACACGAGCTTGCACTCTGACCAGTGCCTGCATACACCTGAGGGTTACAGCAGCTTGTTTCCTCACCTGCCGCCCACGAACCAAGGCTTGAAGCCTCACAAGACCTTTTAAGGCCCTTAAAGCTCTCCTTGCCTAAAATTATCCCTCAAACATTACAACAGGAACTAATTTGTTCCATAACGTTCATAGTAAAGCTACAAAGACAATCAAGAACAATTCTTTTTAAGTATTCTCGAGAGCAAAGGTCTAGAAGAAGTTTTTTATATCAAGCTGTTGAATCGGGACAAATTATTACATCGACTCCCAGGTTTAGGGATCAAAAGAAGAAAAGTTATCAGAAAGCGTCCAATCAATCATTTTCTTAGTTTTCTTTCTGATGATTGGACACACGGTCTGAAAATCTTTTATCAATATCATACTTTTAGGACATGGAACATTTAGGTATGCAATTAAGAATACAATACTCACTCATTCAAACATTTACACATTCACTGGGCAACCAGTCAATTTCTGGGGGCTGTTAGGCAAAGAAAAGGTAAAGAGAGAGCAAGGAGAGAGAGGAGTACCAAAAACCCACGAAAAGCAGTTTGGATTCTAATGGCAGCCCATTCTTGCCTGACAACCTTGAAATCTTTAGGTGGAGCTCTAACAACAGTTGCAACAGCAGCTGTAAAAGCATCATTGTTAACAGAGCAAGAATCTTCTGATCCACCAAGGCTTCTGTAGCGATGCCCTTTGAGATTTTTCAGTGAGGAGCTTCCCAGATCTCCTGATGAGCTCCTCCATAGCTTCCATTTCTTGTTCTTTCCTCCCGCCTTCTCCTTCAAACAATTAAAAGAAAAGAAAAGGCACAACCATTTGACTCAGTAGAAGATTCTTGTAGCAAGATTTAAGCATATACATAAAGATTGCATTTTGATTAAAGCAAAAACAGCAAACATAAGTAAATTTTTACTGAAATGATCTTACATTGTCTTCCTTTCCTGGTTTACTGAAGCCTACCAAAGCTTTAACCCATTTCCCTGAAGCTCCCATTTGGGCTGTACTTTAGATAATGAACGAAAAATCTCTCTATCGAAATATAAAAACTTGAAAAGAAAACAGTAACCGTATCTGTTCTAGGTGGAATAAACACAATATCCCAAAAGAGCTAAACAATATCTAACTCATAAGAACCTAAAAAGAAACAAGCAGCGAGGAATTAATGCAACAGCGAAGCCAACAACTTCAGAGAAGAAAGAGACGCATGAGGGGAGCTTTAAAGAGATGAAAAATGGAGATTAATAATAAATCAGAGGATGGGAATCAAAGAATCTGAGATAATAGTATGAATGCAGTTATATGCCAAAATCAGTAAGTACAGAGAGAGAATGTGTGTGCATGGAGTAGTGGGGTAGGCCTGTAAGAATAGTGGTCGTCGTGGGGGGGTTTCTGGGGGGGTTGTCCTGTTTCTTTGACCCACTGGCCAATGAAACGCTTTGCTAGGATATTTGAAATTCAAACGATAACGGGCCAGGAAAACAATCTGGCTTGAAACCTTTAAAATCCCAAAAGTACCCTTGCCATGGAGTTGAAATTACGAAGTAAACCTGACTGACTATGTATAAACAGGTATAATTCTCATAAGAAAAAAAAAAACAAAATTTATTTTTATCGTACTTATGAAAGTAAACCCACATCTATTCTATTCGGTTTTGTAAAAATTCTTGTGTAGCATACAGTACAATTTTGACAAAACTGTATTGCGCCAATTTGATTTTTGGCGCACCATGATTTTGACAGAACCATGGTGTGTCAACTTTTTATTATTTTCAAAATCTTATTTTCTCAACAATAAAATAAGTTTGTGTCAAGTTTGTTTTTACGGTTGTGTTAACAAATATTTGTATAGAAGTGTGTAGTTTTAGGGTCGTGTCAATGCCTATTTCATACAAAAATATCCTTGAATTTTAGAGGTAAAGAGCAAATATGAACAAGTAAGACTAAAATAAAGTAACAAAAATTAAGAATGAATCAAAAGTGTAAAGTATGTGTACATGCAAAAAATCTTAGACACGGTATAAATGTAACATACATCTAAAAGGCACGTATCAGTACAACAACGCTTCTTACGTTTAAGTCATTTTACAAATGTACTACATCTGGGTGAACCTACTTCTTCTGGCAACTGATACAATGATTGTGAATGTGGCAGCAGCAGATCAGCTCCCTGAGATGCTATGTATATCTACATTTCTATCTGTCGCAAGTCTTGCTCTAGCTCTCAAATATACTCGAAAACATCAGCGGGATTGGAAAAACGGGATCGTCCATATCGAGCATGTCATCCTGACCAAATACATGCTTGTCGTCAATTGCTAGTGTCTAGAAAGATGTGTCCGGTTAAGACCGTCCTCCATCATACACATGTCTTGAGGGACCCTCAGACTGCGACGAACCTCCAGCGTACACGTGTGTCGATGATGGAACTTTTGGCTATCACGATCTTTCAGCGCGCATGTGTGACGACGACAGACCCTCTGGCTGAGATGCAGCAAACTGCAGAGAATATGTATCGGTAGTCTACTGGATGGATGTGACTCGAGGTTTCTACAACAGAAGATATCTGAGACCCTCTGCCTTGAGCCTATTCAAATCAAACTCCATGTATCTCTCTATTCCTACCTCTGATGCAAGATGATACGTCTCAGTCTCAGTGTATGCAAACAATTTAAACGATAGACACATCAATGTGCATTTAACTTACAATGACGTAATTAAATGAAACAAAAGATGCATATGTACCATCTACATGAGAGTAGCTATTGAAACACAAAAAGTGTCGTCGCATACACGCTCAACACGCAGTCGACCAAGCGTCAGGAGTGCGTGAAGTGTACACCACTTCATGTAGGGTGATTCATATGTCCGGGCGGCATACCAGAGCATAGCTCTCTCGATCCTCTACGCTTGATCATCCTACTGCTGTATGAATATAGCGTGAGTTTGTGCATAGTCGACGTTTCTAACCTTCTTTGCCATCTGATGCAGCGCAACCCCATGTATCGATGTCTAGCTGAGCATATTGGGTGCACACGCATGGCAAGCTCATCAGCACAACAGGACCATAATGCACCTAGAGAAAATCCTAGATTGTCTAGCTGATCGTGTGTAGCACCCATCGTGTGTTGGAAAACCTCCAGGAAGATATGATTATTAAGCCACCGGCTTACACGAAGTGCATCAGGCATCATGTGCAGCCGCTTCCCAACACGTCAAAGACGGAATATAGCAAACGCTCTTATACTAGAACCGTAACAGGTGAACTCGCTCCACGATCTGATAGCCGTTCGTCTTTGCAACAGTGTCCTCACATAGATTTTGATACAAGCACTCCCCTAAAAATATGTACGTGCACCAAATAAGTCTTGGAGTATGTACAGGTAGATCAACTAATATAAATGAGAATTGTTTTTACATAAAAACCCCGTTAGAAGGGAGAAGATGTCCACCCAAGACCTATACTAAATATGTTCATCGGATGTGTCTTCCGATAGGTTGTCATCGGTAAACCACTCTATGAACTTATTCCTTGATACACGGTTGTCTGATATACCCGAAAGGTCGAGAGTCCATCCAAACAACTCTATATATAGCTAGCGCCACTACACTATAGTATATAGGGGCTTCCGGCCAATATGCGCCTCACCGTCAATGCAAACCCCAAACAGGATGGCTATATCCTGTGGCATAACTATGGCCTTGTCTAAAGGTAGGTGAAAGGAGTGGATCTCATGTCACCACCTCTCCATGGATATAGTGATCAAACCATGATCCACATTAACCTCACTACAGGATAACGGTCACATAGCCCTACATGCTCTATTTATGTCCTGCAACTATCGAGAATGATCGAATCTCTACAAAATACTATTGTATTCAACACATCTGTCGTGTTGTACCTAAAGCTACTTCTAAGATGAAGGGTTCCATGCTCGTTCTGTAGCGTCAATACATCTCTTATCTCTAGTCTTAACTTGTCAACAACACCACTACCATTAGCAAAGGACACCATAACTAAACCTAAATATGTAATAATATAATAATCACAAATACAATGCAATTAAAATGAATTAAACGAATTACGAAAATAAATGCATTATATATAAAATAAATATTTAAAATAAATTAAACAAATTACACGTTCATGCAATCGAAACAAGTAATTAGAATAATGAAATACTTATACACGTTTATGTAATCCAAACAAGTAAATAATAATAAGTAAACAATAGTATGCATTCATGCAATCAAAACAAATAAACAACAATAATCGAATACTGATATACATTGTGTAAATTACAATAAATAAACAACTCACAAGAGAGAGAAAGCTCGTGTCTATCTTCAAGTGTGTTTAATGTCGTGCATAGATTCCGACGGAAATTCCTTACATTTTACAAATATGAAAAAAATCAAGTGAAAAATGGAGAATTTTTGTAGGTAAATTTGGTGTGTATACCAAGGTTATGTCTATATGAAATTGTACATCATGGTTATGTCAAAACCACTTTGTATCTAAAGTCAAATTGATATAGCACAGTTTTGTTAAAAACATATTAAATACCATACCACGGTTTTAACAAAACTGTGCATAATAAATATAGTTTAATTCTAAAAATGAAATAAAGTGAGTTTTCTTATTTAAAACTACACTAAATTTTGTTTTTGTCATTCTGGTAAACCAGGAATAAAGAGAAAAGACTTGATAGTCAGTGAGGTGGAAAGATCTCGCAAGTTTTGTCCGAACTCAATTCATTAATCTCTCCAAATTGGTCAATATGTTGCATAGGATTCTCTATGGAATCCATCAATCCTTGTGCTTAGTCAGATTGTTTATTACTACTACTTGCATGGCTTCCTGTAATTATTATGTAGTTCACTTCTCAAAGCTAAAAGAAAACCCCGCCCCCCGACGCAATCCCACATAAGTTTTTTTTTTTTTGAAAAAAAAAAATGCAAAATTACTAAACTTTTGACAGGTTTGTGCTAGTTTCTCGATAACTTTTTATTGCTTTTAAGGTATGGTCTTCAATTTAAAATATACCAACCCGTGATGTTACTTTATGATGGATTACATACTTTAGCATGCATATATCAAATTTTTATCGAATGTGTAGCTCCTTAACATTTTATTGCTCAGAGTGCAATAAGACTACTTCAGTATGACATGACAATAGGTATAATGAAGCCTAAATTCTAAATGTAACATTATTATTTCACTATTTGACTGTGACAATACTATATTATAGGGCAATAAGGTTCCTCCGAGTGTAACTAGATTATTTGAGTACAACTAGTTTATCGCACAGTGCAGTATAGTGATACGTAAACATGTGACCATACTCACAAAATCAATCATAACGTTAGCATATTGTGCATAATATGAACATGATTTAAGTGAAATAATTTGAAACATGCATATTATAAATATTATTTATGTCAAATGTTTTGGATCATGATTATAATAGTTCATGAGTCGTAAGGCTCTTTTAAGTGTTGGAACCGTTCATGCGTATTTCATTTTGTTTTTTTACTAATCCAATGATATGAGTGTTTTGGTCATTTTCGTATTGATGTGATGTAAAGAAAAAAATAATACTATTTGATTTCATGATTTAAAATTGTCATGTGTGTAGAAATAGAAATACGCTTCCAAGCCTCAGTTGTTACTCGGGTTGTGATATTATTTCAGAAAGGTACAAGTCCGAAACAGGACACATGCAGTGTGAGTGTTTTACTGTTGTCTGGGCCAGTAATGACTATGACATTGTATGCGGCCCAATTAGATTAGAGGGTTGCTGGTCTATTTTGCAATAGGCATCTTGTATGGTTCCTAACAATGACTTGTCAACCTAGGAGACCGCTAAACTTCCAATTCATATCTTCTACGAAGCTCCTTGAGACTGAGTCGATAAGAGCATACTGAGACAAGAGTATTAGCCTTTTTGCTCCAAAAATAAAAAAAAGACAAGAAAGTCTTTGGCATTATTATCTTCGCGTGGGGTCAAACAAGAACATTTCCCTATGAAAATGGAGCACGAGATTACCTTAAAAATTATAGAAGACCACTGTCCAAAGCACAGCATTTTCCATAATTTTCCAATGGGTTTAACTTTGTCAATTTTGTCGGGCATTTAAACTCATAGGTAAACAGTGTCATTTTTGGATATTTACACTCCAATTTCTCCACTCATTGCCAATTTCCTTGATTTCAATTTCAAAATATGTCTGGGAATCCATAAAACTGAATTGTATTATATTTAAATTTTAAGTTATCTACCCGGGTTCATTTTTAATATGTTTTCGATTAACCTTGTCACACCCATGTTTGACTAATAATTCACAAACCAGCTTCAATAGATTAATACTAACGTACCACCCGAATTCGATATACCAATTATAATGTAAATGGAAATATTTATTAACCTATGATACGCACGATAATACTCTACACTAGTAGCGTTATGCATTGTTATTCATAATCATCTCTTGGCTATTTGTTGAGCCAGCACAAACTATGACATTAAAACGTTGGTGTTACATAAATTTCAAACTATCAGATAAATTCAATAGTTATTGTTTAACTGATAAATAGATATAGATGAATGAATTGCTAATTCTTTTTTTAGGCGTAAGGCCCATGTTGATGTTGGAAAAGTACTTAAAAGTACTTTAAATCGTTTGATCTAACTTTGTATAATGTTATGTGATCAATTGATAGGAGATTGAGTAAAGTTTGAAGTGTTTTATCAACAGTGGAAAGAAACATGATCATTCCAAACATATGAGGCTCTTTATGTGTTGAAGAAAGTTTCCAGAACACTTCGAACGACTTGTATAGACGCCTTATGTGGGATGAAGCGCCTAATGTAGGCGTTCGAAGTGTTCCAGAAAGCTTCCAGAACACTTCCAACGCCTGCATAAGGCGCTTTAAGTGGGTGTATGTTCATAAAAGATGCAACTCCTGCACCATGTGACATCTCCTTTCAATTAGAACGATAACCAACGATAACCAACCAACTTGGAGGTTAAATTATCTGCAGAAAGGTGTCTTTAATGTGGTAATTAACCACTTGAAGCCTATATAAAGAAGGCTTTGACATGTTAAAGATAATGAGGGAAAAAACACTTGAATGTGATGAAACCTTAGAGAATTTATGCATGAAATTTATCCTCTGTTCTTCTTCTCTTCTTTCCTCTAACAATAATCACTTCTACGGGCAAGTTCAAACCAAAAGAAAGTAAGCCGTTATATGCTGGAAAACATTTGTTTGAAGTTCACCTTGCTCAATGGTGAAGACAAAATTGCTTTAAGATCAGAGACATCTCGAGTCTCGTCTCGGCTTTATTCTTCTATTTGTCCTTCTGTCAAACGTCATAATATTGTTTATTCCTTCATTCCAACATTTTTGACTATCACATAGTTATTGGTTTCATATGTTTATTGTCATCAAATTCAATCGAATTCTTCATATATCAGACCCATTTTGTATGATGTTCTTAGTCATCTTATTGAACATTAAATTCATGTCGCAAAGTTATTTCATTTGAATATCTCTTGTTCATGTTTGGTACCATATCGAGCCAAATTTTCCAATAGTTGATGCAACAGGGTTATCTACTTGTGTGTATTCCATTAGTTAAGAAGTATACATAAACGTACATATACACACGTGTGCATATATACATACATATACGCGTACACACATACATACATGCATATATATATATAATGTATATATGTATGTATGTAGTTAGTGTCAACTGAAAACTTTAGTACAACTATTGTACTACGTCAACACATCGTTTCTTTTTGACATGGTTTTGCTTTAATTCCATGGATTGCATACCATATTTCTCTCCCGCCACGCAACCTTAAAGAAGAGTAGTGTAGCTAAGAAACTTCATTCCCCCTGAAATTACTCCTCTAAAAACAACAACACATACCCAGTACATCTCAACAACAACAAAAGCTATTGCTAAAATCAGAGGAGGGTGAGGGATAGATAAACAATACTTCTCCAAACACTAGTGCACTTATTTGAATGTTGCAATTTATGCAAAAAATAATGGGATGAATAGAAGAGATCTTCCACTGCTGCTTGGGCAAATTGATTTTGAGGACTACCTGATATCAGATGATGATGATCCCAGTCGTCAGTAGTTACTTCTCGCAACTAACCCCTCTGCTGAATCCTACACTCTCTTTCAAATAAATCACCACTTTGCATTTCGATGATTGACCGCAGATTTTGTTGTTCTCCAGGTGATAATTACTCTAGTCGAGGGCTTACCAACCAACCTCGGGTTATGGCCACTTTTTTTTTTTTAACCAATTTGTTTTTATTTCTTAATCACTCTATAAGTAGTGACTGCGTGTCAATTCTTACACATTTATGAAAAAAATGCACATTCACTGAATATAACTGGCTTTAGATTTGTTTAACAAACGTCCAAGTTTAGATCTTGTAATTATGCTAGCATCATATTTTATGAAATCAGTGGTAACTAGGGTTGACGTCTTCTACTGTCTAAAGAATAAAGATACACAAGAAATAGCCTTACAAAGCCCATGAAATTCATTAACTTATACATAGGTATGTGTGTGTGTATATATATATGTATATATACATACACATATATATACATACATATTTTTTTAAAAAAAATTGGGGAGGTAAATCGAACTCGAGACCCGAGGTTGGGATAAATGCTACTCAACCGCTAGACCTAAAGGTTTTTCGCACATACATACCCACGAAAGAGATGCACTACCTCTTCTTATTTAACTATATTTTATCCGATATGTCTGTATATATGGGCGGCGTCGCAACAAAATTTGAAAAACAAAGTGTATTTATGTCCTAATATTGCAATAGTAGTGTTTACCCAGCTTAATTGCTTCAGTTTGGGTTATTTGGCTTGTCATATCGGTTTGAGGAATAAACCAAACACAATTACAAAAATTCAAATCCAAACCTTTCCAACAAGATCGATTCATGATCTAACATGTTAAAGGAGTAATTTTGTTATTAAAGTTTGGATTGTAATTTGAATTAATTCAAATCATAAACACTTGTAATGAAGATTCTATGACTTTAAATCTGTAATATAGCTAACATGCATCATTTGAAGATATCAAAAGTGATGTAATGATGTCAACATCAATGTAATCATTTCTATACTTGCAGTAATATTACCACGTAACTATTTAGAGTTTGGATCCTCTCACCGCAAAATTCCTCACCATACTGTTCACCGCGCGACACATGGCAGCAGGAGAGAGTGGTGATACTAGATGCAAGTCACCCTCATCACCCTCCCTGCTGCCACGTGTCGTACGGTGAACAATACGGGGTGAGGGGATCTCATCCCATCCCTCACCCCATCTATTTATGTTGCTTTGATTGAGCTGGCAACTTCTATATTCACATTGAAGAGCAACAAGAAGTTTGCACCGAAAGAAAATGTGCTCCAGAGTTTAAGAAAAGGGTAATGTGGGCTTGGGCTATAAAACCCTTAGTCCAGTAGTCGCCCACACAACGGTGGGTAACACAATTAAATGGGCCAATGTAGAGTAGCAATCTTGGGTCTCAGCTCGGCTATACCTCACATTCTTATTTTACGAGAAAACCCTTTTTTATTGTAGTTTTATACAGCAATACCCTTCTTTACTAGGTTTATTTACTATACGAGAGCTGTAAATGAACCAAGCCGTTCGTTTGTTCGGCTCGTTTGTTCGAGTTCGAGTTTGAGCTCGGCTCGGATAAAAGGTTAATGAACAGAGCTTGAACACCTTTTTCTGTTCGAACTCGGTAAGTAACACCGTTCGTTTAAGGTGTTCGGCTCGTTAATGTTGTTCGTGAGTTAAACGAACCAAGCTTGAACAAGTAAATATGTTCGTTTAAATAAACGAACAAGCTCGGCTCGTTCGCTAAGTTAAATGAACAGAACTTGAACAACGCAATGCTCGGCTCGTTCGGCTCGTTTACAGCCCTAACGAGAGGGCTTGGCTACACACACCTTACGTGAATTATGGCACACTTGGGAAAAGCGTCTTATGTATGCACCGGGTCTTAGCCTAAGAAGAATAAATAAATCCACCTTATCTTAGGATGATAAGAGGCAGACAAACGACACCTCCATTCCAAGTGATAGAGAGTTTGCTTTCAGTGTGACCCCAGCGTACCTGCAATCATCCTAATTTCAATTGTTTGTATAAATTACGAATGTTTCTCATTTGAATTTTTTTTTTATTAAAACAAAATGGGCTTGTTTAAAAGGCCCTAAGGTTTTACCTTAAAGGGATAGAAAATCCATCTAGGACTAAAACAGATTCACTCTATCCGTTTTAGGTTAGGCTTGAGTGCAAATATAAGGCAGTCATGTCAAGACCGTTTTAAGCAGCCTAAGGTGGCATATGAGATCACCTGACCCTCTTTAAGGGGTATTAAATGACCACTCGACATGTGGTACACAGGGGGATGGTGAGGCTAAGTGCGGGTGACCTCCACCCAGTCTCACCATCCCCTGTGTGTCACGTGGCAGACGGTCCCAAGGGAGGTGAGGGGGGAAGGGGTCAGAGGATCCCGTCCGCTAAGGTGGATGTAACAAATACACTTTATGCGTGTTTGAAAATAAGTAAAATTCTAGTATATAAGTGTATTTACTTAATGAAAATGACCTTTTTTTTTACAAATTAGAAACGCTACCCACAAAGCGGTTGCCTAAAAATGGTTCTGTAAAAATTATACATACTACTAATAAAGTGAAGAATATCTAAATATTTTGAAAATTGAACTTAATACTTGGTATTTGATGCCCCATCTTGAGCGATAAACCAAGTCTCATCAACATCTGAAAATAGTCCTAGTAAAAGCTTATTCGTATGAAAAATATAAAGTTTATTTAAAATAGTCCACTTTAGCCATATTTAGTACAATATTGATTTTCATTATCTGTTGGACTTGTCACATAAATAATCTCAATATTTCAATTACTCATGGTTTTATGAATTACGCTTTCACATAGGCATTTATAGGTGTTACTTCCACTTCTAACATAAATTCAAAATTCCATGCGGATTATATAGCATACACAATAACTTTAAATTTCATATTCGAGATACCTAAGCTCAGCTCACCCTCGTTGCAGAAAATAGAAAAGGAGCTCACACGACATAATCCAATTGGTACTTGGGTTGAGATTTGCTTCAAGAGATCAAAAGTTTGATTTCAATGACACGCACAGTATGATTGTTTCTGTGATGCTAGTCCGAATGCCTGGTTTGTGGAGGGCACCATGTATGAGTCACTGCGTAAGATCTCACACTGATGGACTTCTAATTTGCTTCCTCCACACATGCTCTTTGAAGCTGAGACGGTGGGGGATCCAAGGATGAGTGATTTCACATTTTACTCAAAAAAAAAAAGAAAAAGATGACGGTCTAATTTCACTATTTTACCGTTAGCTTGCGAGGTAATAATTTGATGGCAAGATTTGTTTACGGTTAATATAATAAACACGATGTTCGTTAATAAGGTAACTTAATTATGATGAAACATTCAATAGAACCCACTTACACATACGTTTATATAAATTTGTCTTAAAATATACATTATGTCTGGTAGAATAATGGTATAACAATCAAACTAACCTTTATTGGTTAAATTCAGAAGACGAGTCTTGAAGCAACTGTATTATTGGTGTTTTATGACCTTGATATCACGGGTTCGAACAGCAGAAACAGTTTCTTACACAAAAAAACGTAGGGTAAGGCTACGTACATCAGATCGCGAAACGATTCGCCCGTTTCCAAACCGTGTACAAAAACGAAAGACAAATGCACCGAGAACACTCTTTATTAGTTAAATTCACTCTCTCTTTTTCCGATTTTCAATTTTTATTATAACCCTTCCAAACAATAATTATCCCTCATTCAGGCGCACATATACGTATATAGTAAAATGTGTAATGTCTTAGAAGTAGCAGTAACTATTATGCATATATATATATATATATATATATATATATATAGGAAAATTAGTATGCTGTTATGGATATATTGGAATCTAAAAGATAAACATGATGTTGATATACATTGTAGAGATAAACATTATATTAGATATGAATATCCAAAGTACATGTATATTTTGTATTATTCAAAAGGTTTGTCCAAGTTTATTTTCACTCCATGAGTCATATAAATAGGACCACATATCATATATGAAATACACACCTTGAGATACAAAGCACTTTAGTTTCTGTTCACTTTTCTATTCTCTAATATATTCTTACTTGAGTTTATAACATATTCATATTTAATAAAAAGTAAGACATGCGAAAAGTAAAAAATCAGCAGGACAGTTATTGGGTAGCTATGTGTAGAGGATGTGAACTGTGAAGTGGTATTCTACGTATATAAATACCACATTTTTGGGGCCCATAGGTATAGAAACTGAATCCAAATCTCCAATATAAATACTGGACTCGTATTTCCCTCAGCCCTAGTTGCTTGAGGCAGAAATACTCTCACAGCAAGCCGCCTGCTTCTCGTTTTTGTAAGCAATTTCAGGTTAAAATTTTCTCTAGTTAGCTGGTATCTGATTCTCTTCCGCCTTTTGTTTATCTTTCAAATTACTCCTGGTTCAACTTCTTTCCTCTCATCGGTGCAAATTTATGGTTTTAAAGCTCAACTTTCTTCAAGCTTTTCCCTATTAGTTTCCGTATGTTGTGGCTTTTCATGGCTTTTTTGACTGATAGATCTTTGATTAAATCTAGATCGGATCTCTGTTTTTTGTTTTTTGTTTCCTGATTTGTGCTTATTAGCCGATGTTTGTCTCTCTCTTATATGATGGATATTGTTATGAATATCAAACATGCTATACCTACGTGTTATTTGAGGGCTTGCATTGATGCTTGGTTAGCTGTTTCCTTCTTTAGAGGAAAGATTAAATCTTTTTTCTTTCTGTAAGTTAAAAGCATGATTCATTTGATTTTGCTCCTTAATCTCTCTCTTTTTGGAATATTTACTCCGTTATCTATGTTTTTCCATGTTCATATGGTAATTTTGGTCGAAGGTAACATTGTCCGAAACGGTTAAATCAAAAGTCTAATTAAATTGAATGCATATTACTGTAGTTACCACTATTTTGTGCGTCAGTTAGTCTGCGAAGTTGAATATCTTCATCTTTTCTGGGAAATTTTGTTGTACTTTGAAGTTTCTGATCGGTCCATAAGGCATGTAAAGTAGACCTTTTTTTTTGTTTTTTTTTTTGTTTTTTTTGGGGGAATGAATCGCTGATTCATTTTAAGTTAGCAACACTATCTATACTTTTTCTTACAGTGAATTGTTTGCATACTAATGTTTCCTTTCTCCATATATCTTGTTTTGCATATTGGTTTTTAACTTTTTCCATGAATCTTCTATCTTGTGGAGTTGGACATCATTTCATTATCTTTTTGAAGTCTTTGGTGGAATTAAAATTTTAATATCTAGTTGTAAATCTATCATCTTTTGTGGTATCTTGAAGCCGTTACAACTGATTATGCTGTAGTACTGCTTTGTATTGCTGCTGATTTGATCTTAATTGTATATTGCAGGCTTTATATATTTGATGATACAAAAATTTAATTTCCTTTTGCCATTTCTTTGTATTTTTTCAGGGTTTTTTTAGGAAGAAGACTACTCATCTCTAGTATGCTTTTTCTCTTTGTAAACTTGCTGTAGCTTCTTCTTTATTAGATGTTCATTAGATGTTCATAGGCAGTATTAGTGCTTCAGAAAGTGTGTAGATAATTGCGATGTACTGCATACTGGATGTTTATTTGGTGAATGAATAAAGCGCTCCATTCCTCGAAAAAAGTGGGTGGGAGCAACCTGTGTGCATCAACGCACAATAGACACCAAATCTCAATGAAGAATGTTTCAGGTAAATTATTATCCTCACGGCCCATTAACCTAGCTGAAGCATCGGAAATTATCTCCGGCTTTTCCGCCATTGACAACGGGGCTTCTGACGCCGTTCGTATATTTCTGAGACGCACATCTGACGCATTTGACAGCTTGGTTCAGCTTCACAAGGAGCTCAAAAGCCCACATTCTCATCGCTCGAAGCATGCTTCTCAACTGATTGATTCTGATGTAAAGCCGGATATTTCAGCAGGCACTGTCGAAAATCCAGAGGAGAAAACACAGAAGCGCAAGAAAAATCGCGGCTTGGAACCATATGAACAAGAACCTTTGAAGATTGAGGGAACAGAGAATCAGAAGTATGAATTTAGTACGAAGGATGAGGATGCGATAATTATTAATCAGGAAACAAATGGGGTTCCAAGGAAAAAGAGAAAAAAGAAACATATGATGGAAAAGCCTTTGACTGTAGCACAAAGCTCTGATGGGACTGCAGATATTCAAGTTAGGGAGGTTGAGCATGTCAAAAAGGAGAAAATGCATTATGAGTGTGCTACCATTGAGTATGATGGTTCAATTGAAGTTGGAGAAGGCAGTGTCAAGAGAAGAAAAAAGGAAAAGAGAAAGAGGAACGAGGGTGAAGAGTTGGGTAAGAGCTTGGAGGTTGAAGATGGGAAGAACAAAGAAGGTTTTGATGATGATGATGCAGAAGCTGTTGACTTTGGAAAAGAGGATGGTAAGAAGAAAAAGAAACGAAGGAAAACTGAGTGAAACCTTCAGCTCCAAAATGTATTGTTTCTTTTTTGGTTATATATTGCTTTTGTAGCTGGGTGATCGCCTGTGATTGGGTTGTGATCTTTTGCTGGAAACTTTGGTTGTGATCTTTTGCTGGAAACTTTGGTTGTATTCCTTAGTTTACTTAACATTTGGAAATTGAATTTTAGTGGAATTGCAATAGGTACCAAGGTCTTAGGTTAGGTTTGACTGCAAATATAAGGTAGTTATGCCAAGGTCGTTAATGAATACACCTTGTGTATTCGTAGAAATAAGTGAAATTCTAGTATTCAAGTGTACTTAATGATTTTTTTTTTCAAATTAGAAAAGCTACCCACAAAGCAGTTATCTAAATAATCTCAATATTTCAATTACTCAGTTTTATGCATTACGTTTTCACATAGGCATTTGTAGGTGTTTACTTCCACTTCTAACATAAATTTGCTTTGGAAATAGAGTATGAAATTTGAAATTCCATACGGATTACATAAAAGATTATACCCTAACCAGTAAGGGTCCTTAGGGCTGTAAACGAACCGAACGAGCCGAGCATTGCGTTGTTCAAGCTTTGTTCATTTAACTTAGCGAACGAGTCGAGTTTGTTCGTTTATTTAAACGAACATATTTACTTGTTCAAGCTTGGTTCGTTTAACTCACGAACAACATTAACGAGCCGAACACCTTAAACGAACGGTGCCAATTACCGAGCTCGAACAGAAAAAGGTGTTCAAGCCCTTGTTGTTGTTGTTGATTGTGTTGAGGGTGTCTGTGTCCAAACAGAAACTGTACTTAGACAAGCCCTTGGTGAGAGAATCCGGCCTGTGTTGACTGTGAACAAGATGGATAGGTGTTTTCTTGAGCTCCAGGTTGACGGGGAAGAAGCTTATCAAACATTTCAGAAGGTGATTGAGAATGCCAATGTTATAATGGCCACATATGAAGATCCACTTCTTGGTGACGTCCAGGTCTATCCAGAGAAAGGGACAGTTGCTTTCTCTGCTGGTCTACATGGCTGGGCGTTCACTCTGACTAACTTTGCCAAGATGTATGCCTCCAAGTTTGGTGTAGATGAGTCTAAGATGATGGAGAGACTCTGGGGTGAAAACTTCTTTGACCCTGCCACCAAAAAGTGGACCACTAAGAACACTGGGACTGCCACTTGCAAACGTGGTTTTGTTCAGTTTTTCTATGAGCCGATCAAGCAGATAATAAACACCTGTATGAATGATCAGAAAGATAAGCTCTGGCCGATGTTGCAAAAACTTGGTGTCGTTATGAAGTCTGATGAAAAAGATTTGATGGGCAAGGCATTGATGAAGCGTGTGATGCAGACATGGCTTCCAGCAAGTACTGCTCTTCTGGAAATGATGATATATCATCTTCCATCTCCTCATAAAGCTTAGAGGTACCGTGTGGAGAACTTGTATGAGGGACCGCTGGATGATGTCTATGCTACAGCTATTAGGAACTGTGATCCTGAGGGCCCTCTTATGCTTTATGTGTCAAAGATGATTCCAGCATCTGATAAAGGTAGATTCTTTGCTTTTGGGCGGGTATTTGCTGGAAAGGTCTGCACAGGTATGAAGGTCCGAATTATGGGTCCGAATTATGTACCCGGAGAGAAGAAGGATCTATACGTGAAGAATGTGCAAAGAACAGTTATTTGGATGGGAAAGAGGCAGGAAACTGTCGATGATGTGCCATGTGGAAACACAGTAGCCATGGTTGGTCTGGATCAGTACATCACCAAGAATGCCACCTTGACCAATGAGAAGGAAGTTGATGCTCATCCTATCAGAGCAATGAAGTTCTCTGTCTCACCAGTTGTTCGTGTTGCTGTTCAATGCAGAGTTGCTTCAGATCTTCCCAAGCTTGTTGAAGGTTTGAAAAGGTTGGCTAAGTCTGATCCTATGGTTGTGTAGCATTGAGGAATCCGGTGAGCATGTTATTGCTGGTGCTGGCGAACTGCAAAGGATTTGCAGGATGATTTCATGGGTGGTGCTGAAATCATTAAATCTGACCCAGTTGTGTCCTTCAGAGAAACAGTCCTTGAGAAGTCTTGCCGTACTGTTATGAGCAAATCCCCCAACAAGCATAATCGCTTGTACATGGAAGCAAGGCCCTTGGAAGGTCTGGCAGAGGCCATTGACGAGGGACGTATTGGCCCAAGGGATGACCCCAAAAATCGTGCCAAGATATTGTCCGAGGAGTTTGGTTGGGACAAGGATCTTGCTAAGAAAATCTGGTGCTTTGGCCCTGAGACCACCGGGCCAAATATGGTTGTTGATATGTGTAAGGGAGTGCAACATCTTAATGAAATTAAGGATTCTGTTGTTGCAGGTTTTCAGTGGGCATCAAAGGAAGGAGCTTTGTCCGAGGAAAATATGAGGGGTATTTGCTTTGAAGTTTGTGATGTCGTTCTCCATGCTGATGCTATTCACAGAGGTGGTGGCCAGGTTATTCCTACGGCAAGGAGAGTTATCTACGCTTCTCAACTTACTGCCAAGCCTCGACTTTTGGAACCAGTGTACCTGGTGGAGATCCAAGCACCTGAGCAAGCTCTCGGTGGCATCTACAGTGTTCTGAATCAGAAACGTGGGCATGTCTTTGAGGAAATGCAGAGGCCTGGCACACCGCTCTACAACATCAAAGCTTACCTTCCCGTTGTTGAGTCATTTGGTTTCTCTGGCATATTGAGGGCTGCAACCTCTGGGCAGGCTTTCCCCCAGTGTGTGTTTGATCATTGGGACATGATGTCGTCTGATCCCCTGGAGCCTGGATCTCAAGCTGCCCAGCTTGATGCTGACATCAGGAAGAGGAAGGGTTTGAAGGAGCAGATGACACCACGGTCAGACTTCGAGGATAAGCTGTAAACCAGCTAAAGTACCCAAGAGATTGTAAGCCCATAGGTACCGCGCAGCATAATTTTGTCTTTTCTTTCCCCCCCTCATTTTCAGACATTCTCTTCGTAGTCAGTGAGATGTAACCATTGATATGTCTGGTTGCTCTTGCATGTGTGTGACATTACTGTTGATGTTTTCTCACGAGTCAAACTTTACATGTTAAACTGTGCCTTGGATTATAAGTTTGGAATTCATATGCATTGCTTACTCGATTGTGTTCGTCATTGCATGAATAAGAGCCGTTTACTTTTCTAGTCATTGCAGCCGCCGCGTGAAAACCCACCCTAAACATGTAGATGCAGTTGCCATTGTCTGCAAGGCAATGAAAGGTTATGTGGTGGTTGCCTTTATTTTTGTTTCTGTAGTTGTACAACCACATACAGCATTCAATTTTCCTGGGAGCAGCGGAATTTCACTCGTTTTGTTTTGTGCACTTGTTTTGGTTGTCTCTATTTCGTTCTTCTAGTTGGTAGCTGCATATCCTTGTCCTGCTGCAGTTTTGATCTTTCTGTGTCGCATATGTCCCAGGAAGAGATTCTTTCCCAAAACCTCTCTCCTAAACTTCTTCAAAACAAGGGTGGTAGGAGAGCCCAAAACAAGGGGGAGTATAAGGAGCGTTACAGCGACTCCTTAGGAGAGGATCTCCACCCAACTGTCCTCAAAACAAGAGAGAAGGCGGGGGGAGGGGGATGAGGAGGGACATCTTAGGAGAGAAATTTTCACCTTTTTTTCAGGGCTTGGTTTGCGGGGCACCTTGTGTGGGCCACTGCGTAAGATCTCACCCAATCTAGGAGGCATGTGGCTTCATGATTTGCATCATTTCATATATGCTTCTTGGGGCTGGGGCGGCTGGGTGAGGGATGTAACCTTTTGTTCCAAGGGAATCTTCACCTGTACAATCCGTGTTATATGGACTTAACTGTTCCCAAAGCAAGATCGTTTAGTAAATGCTGATGGGAGAGATCTGCGTTGCCATTATTCTTTTAGCATTCAGTAGTTGAAAGATAATCGGTGAAGTTATTTTTCCGTGGTTGATGGTGTTTTGGTCGCGATTAAAGAGCAAACGAAACAAGTTCTTGTTTAAAACACACCAAATTGGCCTTTTGCTGGGAATTGTTCATAGTAATAGTTTGGTCTAAACCTAAGGGTGAACACGAAATAGCTCGAGAGTGCATTAAAGAACTTCATTTTGAAGGTTTATTTAATTGATCAAGTCGTTTACCATGTCTTTTTTTTTTTTTTTTTTTTTTTT
>AP025049.1:1583005-1908976 GCA_036186865.1 Eustoma russellianum | reverse complement strand
TCCGCCCATGCAAAATTTCATTATGGTCCAACCATATTGAGTAGGCGACCTCTCTAAATAAATAATCCCATCGCATATTCAGTCCCGGTCGGCCACAATTATGCGTCAAATTAAAGTCAACCCATCCAACCATATTATCACTCCCAAAAAAATCATTTCCCCATCTGCGATTGAGAAGCAAGCTCCATACCCTTCTCGCCCATTGACAATCTCTTAGTTCATAAAGTTCTCCAATAATATAGTGACCACAACTAAAACAATCCAAGGAATCAGCCAAATGACGCTTCCTCAAGAAGGTTGCCGTCGGGAGAGCATTATGCCGAAGTCTCCATAAGAATAAATTCAAACGTTCAGGACCTCGAAGGCGCCATATACGATGCCAAGCCTGCCGCTCCAGATCAATCACCTCATCCGTCAACATATTATAGGCACTCGTCACCGTAAACTTCCCAGAACCATCAGCCACCCACTTTATCTGTGGAATGCCCCTAACGGACGACGTGTTCGCAATGCCCCTTATAAAGTCCGGGACACAACTACGAATGCTCCTCCACACAAAAGAGATATTCTGCCTAACCGAGTTATTCAAGGGCGACCCATATTTTTCCCATAACAATCGTGCCCACAACTGGTTTCTGTCAGTCAACAATGACCATATCAGCTTCATCAAGACTGAGGAGTTCATCTGTCTTAACTTACGAAAGCCAAGACCTCCCCGATCTTTAGGTTGGCAAATCCTGTCCCATGACATATAATGGAACCTCCTACTTCCGTCCCATTCATTCCAAAAAAAACTTCGCATCAGTTTCTCTAGTACCTCCAATGTCCCCACCGGAATTTTCGAGGTCTGCATTACATACACAGGCAAGGCAGAAAGGACCGACTTGATGAGTAGTGAACGAGACGCTTGAGAAAGGAGACGTGCCTTCCATGGTGACAGTTTTGCACGTACCTTCTCCACCAGGAAGTTATACGTCCGGGTAGTGACCCGGCTATGCAGCATTGGCATACCCAGGTATCGGCCCAAATTGTCCGTCTCACTCATGCGGAGCTTTTTCTTCAAAAGACCCACAACCATCGACGATGTATTCTTAGAAACAAAAAACTGGGACTTTCTAAAGCTCAATCTCTGGCCTGAGAAAGTACAAAAGTAAGAGAGAATACCTTCCATTACCTCCGCCTGTTTTTCTGAAGCCTCGCCAAAAAGCATGAGATCATCCGCAAAGAATACATGGGAAACACCAGGACCCGTCCTAGACGCTCTCACCGGTATCCAATCTTTGTTGTAAACTGCTTTTTGGATGTTTCTGCTCAAAACATCAATGCATAAAAGAAACATGTAAGGGGCCAAAGGGTCCCCTTGACGGATACCATGCGTCGGTTTAAAACTATCAAGTCGCTCACCGTTCCAAATGATTGAGAGGGTGGCCGACTCCACAGTAAACATGATAAGCTCCACCATGTCCCTGCTAAAACCCGCCGCTCCCAATACATTGCGCAGAAACTTCCAATCAATTTTGTCATAAGCCTTCTCGAGGTCAATTTTCACCACCATAGCACCTTTCTTACCCGCTTTATTTCTCATAGAGTGGAGAAGTTCTTGGACAATTATAATATTCTCCGAAGTAGTCCTACCAGAAGTGAAGGCACACTGTTCGGAGGAGACCAGCTTTGGAATAAGGATCTTCAGCCTATTTGCAATCACTTTTGAAATGATTTTCACAATCACATTGGTGAGGGCGATAGGGCGAAACTGGCTGATACATTCCGGCTTATCAATTTTCGGAATTAATGTCACCAAGGTATCATTCAAAGAAGATGGAAATCGCTTCTCCCGGAAAGCTTGTAGAACAAATCTACAAATGGACCCACTGACAACATGCCAATTCTTTTGAAAAAACGACGGAGGCAGGCCGTCCGGACCGGGCGCTTTGTTCGGCCCCATTTGAAACAAAGCCCTCTCGATTTCCTTCTCCGACACCGGACGATTCAGAAGATTCCGCTCCGAGTGTGATAGAGAAGGAAAACTCAGCTCGGGACATGGTTGGTTTATAGACTGGGTCTCCGAGAACAAAGTCACAAAATAATTACGGACCCCCTCCTTCAGTGCCGATGACTCCGTAATAAAATTTTCAGAATTACATCTCAAAGCAAAGACCTTCCTCTGCCTTCTCTGACTCGCCATGATCTTATGGAAGAGATGTGTGTTCCTTTCCCCATCAGCAAGCCAATCAAGTCTCGCTTTCGACCGCCAATGCTGAGCCTCCAACATCGACAAAGAGTGATATTCCTGCACTAAATCCCCTTCCAGATTAGATAAAAAACGAGACGGACGATCAGACAACGCCTCCTGAATACCCCGAATTCTCGCCAAACACCTCTTCTTCTTTTGAGTAAGGCTGCCAAACACATCCACCTTCCAAACTTTGACCTGCTTAACAAAATTCCTCACCGTATCCCCAATGCCCCCAGGGGCATCAACCCACGCCTTATCCACAAAGTCCTCAAAACTGGCGTGAGACATCCAAACTTCCTTAAAACGAAACCCGTCAATCTTTGCAGGAGAGGTAAGCATGGGTATCTCTAATGATAAAAGCATCGGATGATGATCCGAGTGCACGCGGGGTAAATGCAAGACTCCCGCATTTGGAAACAAATCATGCCACTGATCATTAGCCCAACTCTGATCAAGTCGCTGCTGTATCTTAAATCTGCCAAGATGGTTGTTGGTCCATGTGTACCGCGGCCCGGAGAAAGGCAATTCCGATAGCCCACAGTTGCTGAACATGCGTCTCATTCTTTCCATCGGACCCCCCTGGACCGGGCGTCCACCAAGCTTGTCATTCTGCGAAATCACTTGGTTAAAATCTCCAATCAACACCCATGGAATGTGGATCACTCTGCTCATCCGTTCCACATAGTCGCAAAAGGTATCACGAATAGAAGCCACCGGGGATGCATAGACAGTCGATAGTATCCATGTCCTACCGTCAGTTTTGACTCTGATATTAATCAACTGAGCAGTGTATCCAACAACTTTTATGTTTATGCGGTCATCGTCCCAGAGGCACCATAATCCACCCGCGAACCCTCTGGCTTCAACCGCCACAAAACTTGAGAACCTAAAATTTCGCAAGAGCCATCCCGCATCACGGCTCTGCGTCCGAGTCTCACAAACAAAAACAACATTCGGGCGATGTTCACGAACCATGTCAGAAAAAGCATTCATGAATTGCAAAGACGCTGCCCCCCGGCAGTTCCATGATATGAGCTTCATTTAAAAATCTATTCCAAGTTGTTTGGGGCGGCTGGTGCCGCATGGACTGGCTCATGGGCCACCATAGTCGAATCAATATCCTCCGTACTAATCTCCTCCTCGCGTACCATCGAATCATCAGGGGCCACTGTCCCATGAAGCCGTGTCCCAATATCTGGTGGGTGATGTTTAAGCATTTCCCCAATTCCTGTGGTGTTATCATTCCTCCTTAAGCTAGTTAGTTGAGGCCATTCATCCCTAGGATGACTAGTCATCCTCTCTTGAGGATATGAATCTCGCCCTCCATTGGTTATATCCCTAAGAGGCCGGACTCCGGAAACTCCACCACGACCTCGCGAATAAGATCCGCGGCCCCTAGTAGATACTCTCGCAGTTAATCGTCCCAACTGATCCTCGGAAAAATGGTCGCCTAAGGTGTGTTTATCATTAGGCTTGGTATTTTTGGTCTGTACACGAACCCTATTTGGTTCCTTCACTGCAATGCCTTTCTTCTTTCGGCTGTCCACCCGATTTCCCGCTAGCCGTGTCGTGGCCTGAAACATCACAGGCGGACCATTATCCTCAAGCCTCTGAAGATCGTTTTGTAATTCAACATCAATATCATCCTCATTCAAATCGTCCCCCACTTCGCTCAAAGCGTCAAATCTACCACTATTCACCCTCGTCCTTCCCTTATCAACATTCGGTTGCACCTCTTCCATGCCCCTGGTATCTTTCACCTGAATGGTCCTACGCCTCCTGCTGTTTGAAGCAATCATCCATGGCCCGAATGGGGCAGCAGGATCACTACCATTTTGCTTGGCCGGAACACCCTGATTCGGCCTGTGTTCCAACCCAACTTGCCCACACTCGGCATTTGTATGACCGTACATACCACAATTGAAACAAATATGATCCAACCCTTCGTACTCAACAGTAAACAATTTACCATTCAATTTAAAGCGAGAGGGTAGAGGCTTACGAAGGTCGATTTCGACGCAGATGCGAGCGTAACGTCCCCGGTTGACGTTCATGGTGGTGAGGTCCGCCTTAACCGCCTTACCAAACATCCCGCCAACCCCAAGCAAGAGATGTTCTCTGAACAATTCAAGAGGAAAATCGGGGACACGAACCCAAGCCAATGTAGTATTCACAGTATTGTTCTTAGCCGAAAAAAAAGGCCTCCACTTCATCACCGTAATATAATGGCCTTGGACCATCCATGGTCCATTCTCAAGGGCATGTAGGTACTGGATGCGAGAAAAAAACCGGACAACATAGTATCCCTCCGGTAAATCCACAATGTCAAGCTTGTTTCCCATCCCCCACAAATCATACAATCGCTTCTCCAAAATTCGGAAGGAAACCTGTTTCCCAAGAACTTTTATGATGAGCGCTCTTCGCCATGGCTTCCAAAGCGCTTTGCACTCCTCAATCGATATCTCCATGGATAGCATTCCGGTGTCAACTTCACCATCAGGGGAAAGCCTAAATTCATCATAGCTTTCCAACATCTCATTCAAAGTATCATCATCTTCATCGTTCCCGGTGTAGATCTCTGGAATTTCTTCGTGCTGCCGGAAAAGACCAGCCCAGCCAACGTTGTCCATAACTGCGTCATGAACCGGAGACCCAGGCTCCCCATCAGCTGGGCGCTTCACCTTCTTTGTGCTCCGCTGCAAAAGGTCCGCTTCTTCTGGACTTGGATTGGGCGGTTCAGACTCCATCCGGTGTTCGGCCACCGGAAAAACGATGGGGCTTTTTCTAGGGTTTTTTCTAGGGTTTCTTCGTTTACCATGTCTTTGAATGTTATGATAAAGACACTGGCAGTGTTCAAACTCGAACACAACTATTCTTTCTGATCCTGTTCAAAAAATATGATCATAGGTTGATTTAAACATATTTCAAAATAAACTACGTTTAAATCACACTAGTTGACATGGTAAATATTTTTGAGACCGGAGTATATATCTTAGGTGGGTAAACGGTTCCTTAGAAGCCAATAGAGGCAAACCTATCTTGCATCCGCCTTAAAGTCATTATTTGGCCTGAAAGTATATTCTTCAGAATTTTGACCCTCTTGATGGCTGTGTAGGTGGCTTTCAACGGCATATATAGCCTCCATAATCTTTCTTTTCATTTGTTCGATCAAGGACGGCATATATAGCCTCCATAATCTTTCTTTTCATTTGTTCGATCAAGGTCTGGAAAACACCCATGTTTTGTGTAACGTATTCTCTATGTCCAATCCTTTCAGTGAGGGTCTGATCTAATAGACGATTGGACCTTTTATTTTTATGACGGTGGAAAGATTTTTCACCATCATATTCATTAATTTAACCAATCTAAGATAATTTTATATAGGCCCAGATAAAAAGAGTGTGACTAAGGCCTGATTGGCCCTCCTTTTAACGCCAAAAGTGATGAAGACAGATTCATTCTTTAGATCATACGTTTGATCTTAGTAAAAAATGGATAATTTGGTGGCACTAGAGTTGTCATTCTAAGAAAGGCTCATACGCTCAGGTCAATTGTTGGGTTGTTAATGCTTGACATTTTATGTTTTTATTGTATAGAAAAAACATGTCTCTTTGTCAGAATATTTAATGATTCCACAAGAATTTTTTTATTATCTTTGAACATGCCCTCTCTCGCGGCATTAGTAGTTTTTATGCACTTTGGTTGGTCAATGCATGCTTTTAGCCACCTTATGATGCCATGTGTCATGTCACACTGATGCGCATGAACCAAACGCTGATGAGTTGATGTGACGTGTCGAGTTGTATGACAAAGTTGTCTACGTAACGTATGTTGTCGAGGTCGAGCTGACCCAACTTAGCTTTAGCGCACTTGCTGATAGAGACGACTGATAATTATGGCAGAGGCTACCTGATCACTCTGGTCGAGGTGATTAACTGTGACCGATGTAACAAGCCTTGGTGTAAGCTTACAAGGATCATTCGTCAAAATCAACCTGATGTCTATGCCAATGTCGGAAGGATGTCCAACGTCCCTGAAATGGCAACTTCCAGCTTGAATACAACTTGAATGTACATTTAGACCCAAGCAACTGATGTGAACACTAAACGATCCGCGTCTGTTCGGAGTTATATAATGTTAGACTGAGAACTGCCAATCTTGTTATACTTACGTTTTTCGAAGCGTGTTAATTTTGTTTCGTCAAAGCAGATATCACTTGGAGTAGTAACAGTCAAAAAGTAAAACCATTCCTATAAGTTGTTCCATTAAGAAACACCAAAATATATATATATATATATATATATATATATATATATATATATATATATATATATATATATATATATAGCATGAGGTACTAGCCTGCTCCTGTGACTATGAGAAAATCTAAGTTTAATTTTATTACAAATAGATATTTGAATGTCTGCATTCCAAATGTATTTCAGCCAGCAGATACTGATTTTGATTTTTGTCGAGGAGGAATGTGAAGCCAAATCTTCATCGTGTCATATGCTGTGAAACCAATGGCCACGGAGGGAACAATCTGAAATGAAAATTGTACATATTGAGACTAGTTAAATTAACGTCGTATCTGAATACTAAAATTTATTAGAAATGAGTCTTTTATATTTATACACTTGAAACATCCGCACACTGTGTAGACTTGCCACACATATACAACGTAAGACTACTAGTACTCTATCCGTCCTAAAAATATTGTCTTCTTTTCTGTTTTGGTTCGTCCTAAAAAATATTGTCTACTTTCTAAAATAATAAATATTAATATTCAAAGTTTCTACACTACCCTTTAATCAACACTCACATAATATGTCTCTATTTTACATCAAGTAATCAACTAAAGATAGAATCAGAATAGTAGACTACAAAGTTTGACTTTCTTAAATTCTGATGAAGTTTTAAACTGGGACAATATTTTTAAGACGGAGAGAGTATTAAATTTCAAACCGTGGAACATCAGGATTCAAACTCAGCACCTCCCCTCTCTCATACCATCTAAATTACCATTTACAAACTCAAAGAGAAGAGTTTACATTTATATACCGACAACGACGACAACCACAACAACATTACTCCGTTGCCTTAGAGTCTCCCGCCTATGGCGGGGTATGGGAGGTTGGATGTACGCAACCATACCCATGTGTTAAAAACAACTTCTGTTGTTTTCCGATGACCCATAATGATGCGTCAAACTATGTCAATCAACTGATACTTTATAATATAAGTAGCGCAACCAATTTAGTGAGCCATTTTGTTTTATTACATCATATTCCTAAGTCAAGTAAAAGTGTCTCCTTAACTCCATTGGAAATGGAAAAGATTTATATACCTAAAGACAATATCCAATAATTCCACCTCTACAAGTTCTCTTTGCTTATCATAGAGTGAAATTTATATTCAGAATGAAATGCTTGTCTACTAATTTCGTACCTTCATATAGTTAATGCTGAGCCCAGCAAATAGTTGCTTCCAGCCTTGGTTACGGACGATAGTACGTAGCCCATCCATTGAGCTCTTGAATCTCTCACCAGTTTGCAGATGAGGTCCACGACGCTCAACCTGAAACGACATTACAACAACAACATTACCCTATTGCATTAAAGGCTCCCGTCTATGACGGGGCAACAGTTATACTACAACAGCAAACTGATACAAACAAAAGATCTGTAAATCGGGAGCTTTTTGAACAATTCCTTCATGAGCAAATGGCGTATCCTGATATGCTTAGACTACTGACTGAGCAAACTGAAAGTTACTTTGAGGCCGATGAAGAATACTGACTGAGCAAACTGAAAGTTGTGTTGAAACGCTCACAACCTCGAATGTCTATAGCCCAATCATTCATTCTAGTGAGCAACAACAACATTACCCCATTGCCTTAAAGGCTCCCGTCTACGGCGGAGTATATAGGGTCGGATGTTTGCAACCATACACATAGAGGTTGTTTCTCGATGACCAATAATGATGCGTCAAAATATATCGATCAACTGCTACTTTACAACAACAACAACATTACCCTATTGTCTTAGAGGCTCCCAACAACGTTACCCTCCATTATGGAGGGTAGGATGTATGCAACCATACCAATGTGTTAGAAACACAAAAAAAATTTCCATACACTAGAATATAACAATTCACGAACTCAGATCCCGTATCAACAAGGACAAAGACAAGTCGCACAGAACCAGTTGCAGAAAACCAACTGTTTGCTAACCTGTTCTTGCAAATTTGAACATCTAAACAAAAAATGGATGTAGACAACAAGCTCTAAAAGAAACCAAAAAAGTGATCATAAATTTGCTTCCCAGAAACAAAAAAGAGAAGGCAAGAAAAATGCTCGAGTCATCAAGATTTGACGGAGAAGTAGAAAATAATATAGCATACATACTTTTACATGGAGTGGTGCAAAATGAAGTTAACTAGAGCATTCACTTTAAAATGTAACATGAATGAATCACTGACGTCAAATTTTGCAAGGAAGAAAGATAGAAAAAAGAAAAGTGAGAAGCTCCGACGAGTAAATAGAGCAAATTCAGCAAGAAAGTTTGTATAGAGATTTAACTTCATGGGCT
Organism: Eustoma russellianum; assembly: GCA_036186865.1. NCBI lineage: Eukaryota > Viridiplantae > Streptophyta > Magnoliopsida > Gentianales > Gentianaceae > Eustoma > Eustoma russellianum. The sequence continues at coordinate 1,900,150 of AP025049.1, read as the reverse complement.
CCAACAGACACTTAAAGTGGTTCAAGGGATAGGTCCACAAGCCTACAGTCTAGACAGAATAATCTTTCTTATTCTCCTCCTCAGTTCTTATTTTATGAATAAGAACACATAAAATCAATTGTTCAACAATAATTGGATTCTAACAGTATTCAATAAAATTTACCATCTTAGCTAAATATTGAAAAAGGACCCTACAAAAATCATAACCATAAAATATCTAACTCCAAATTTGCAAACAGAACCTAAAACAGAGCAGAAGCCTACCTGCATCTGCCTCCTCACAACATCCAAAGGGTATGTGAACGTCTGCCCAACTAGACCAGCAAGGGCTCCACAAGATAGCGGCATGAATACAGAATTTTGGTGCACTTCAGGAACATGCCTTTTGAGTTCTTCGTAAATGTAAAACTTCAGCCCAGCATATGGAAGAATACCAATGAGTGTTGGACCTGTCAATTACATCACTAAATTCAAATGCTCTTTGCAAAAAGTCAAAGAGAGAACTTATTTGTATAGATAGATGTAAGTAAAGACTATTAGAAAGAATTGCTCTATACTCCATTCCGAAGCACATACCAACAACTCATTTGGTCTCTCATGACAAGTGTTTTATCAAGAAAAACGAAAACAATGGGCAAGGTGTGCTCACACAACATTAACTTACCTACACCACGATAAAGTCCACGAAACCCCCCTTCTTTATATACCATCTCAATCACATTCCTGATTCCCGTATATGAAGGCTGAGTAGGGAAATGCCCTGAGCCACTCCTCAAACTTCCTCGTGCATCCGCTAACTACACAGTAAAAATAAAAATGTTACAAACAATTTTACAATAAGGAAACAACAAAAAAAACACATCAAATTTTATCTCGTACAATAATCTCCTTGACCACAAGATTTTCAACTTCCTCGTCCCAACCTGTACCTTGAGGCTTGAGAATAGTGTCAAGACACATAGGGAAAGAGTTCTGACACCATACTCCAACTCCAACCAATCAATCTGTTGTAAAAATATATTGGAAATAACTAGACTTCATGACCCTAATTTCCTTATTTAAAAAAAGCCCACCTCCCTAACCTTTTCTTCGAACTACCACTATCGCATTCTGTTCTTAAATACAATCAACCCATTTGAATAACATAGCTTGTAAGTCAAGGCCCTTCAGATTAGGTTATTAACAATGTTAGTTGCAACAGGCATATATTTAACTTAAAGAGACTAATGTAGCTTTTCATATGTGAAAAAAGCCTATCCATCAAACCACAAACGATTGAGAGGAAATTAAACAAATTATGGTCAGCATCTTCACACATATTCAGCTGCTGTCATGCTAGCATAACTCAAAGTCACTCCAATTATAAATACAATCACCATTTGACTTCGCATAGCAACCACAGCCATAGCCAATATCTCTCGACCCTGTTCCTGATTGGAATTCAAAGACAATTACTTGGCACACAGTCCAGGAAAGCTCAACCAACCATAGGATGTATGTCTTGCATGTCGGCACCAAATATCAATCCCTGCCAATCAACTGTAGATCAAAATTTGCAAAATCTCTCATGAACTAAAGCAGCCTATCAGTCATCGTCTCAGGTTTGCATCAATACCTACTCAACCTCCACACTGAAACTGTGCATATCCACCATTTTCACTGTTTTGGCTAATCCTGATCATTAATGCCGCAGTTCCATCAAGTGGTTCTATTACCCTCAAAATCATACACAGGAAAGAAGGAATTGGTGGCTGATGTGGTCAAAATTTTCCAACTTACAATAGGGATAACAAAGTTTTGACTTAAAAATTTGTCTAGGCATTTATCTAAGGTCCCAATGTCTCTGAGAAGCACAGAAATCCAAAAGGTATGGAGGCAAGCGATCAGGGCTATGCAAGGTGAAAGAAGTTTTCACAGCCAATTATCTGATGTTTTGTTTTCTTCAGTTGTTTCTCTTAAATTTCTACCACGCAAGACTGCATTTCCTACTAACTAGGAAGTAAAGGTGATATTCATAGTATAAAGAAAATCCAAGGGAGGTGATGGCGTCCTGCCTTTTTCTCATATTCTCACTTAGGTAATGCTTTTTATTTTTGCGTCCTTTTCTGTAGCACATGAAGAACAACCTAGAGGCTAATACCCTATGGACAGCCTTTATGGCTTACGGCACAAATAAGAATAAAGGAAAGTCAAAATTTGGTATATATCAATCTTGGCGTCACCTTGGAAGCACCATGAGAGAAGGGAAATATAGGGAAGTTCATGTTTGCAACCAAAAAAGCAATATTCAGGAACGTATAAATGGTGCTACACGATACCCATTATGAGCAGATACATAAAAAAGTAGCTCCTTCATTAGCCTAAATGAGAAAAAGTCTTTAAAATAATAGAATATCTGAAAAGGCTGCAAACCTGATACGCGAGTTTAGTACGAGCTAAATCAAGTGGATAAGTGCATAAAACAGCTGTTCCACCAGCCGCTGAACCAGCTAAAAGATCAACAACAGGACCTGTCCCTACGGCAGAGTAGTTATCCAGGATCCAACCTCGGTACTGCTCATAGGCCATGAAATGTAAAGCAGCATACGGGACAATTCGAATGACACTAGCTCCATTACCTCTGCCAGACATAATAGAAATATCGAGATTAACTGGACGACCACCACCAACGCCATAGGAAGCTTTCAAACACCAGTTACACCTGAGAAATAAGGTTCTTGTACTTACTTGTAGAATCCTTTTACACCTTCATGCCTCAATAGCTTCTTTAGGGATTCACAAACACTGAGTGAATGAAATCCTTCCGTTCTTGTCTGCATAGATTCATAAGAAAGTTCCAATGAGAGACCATAGTCTAATTAGGAAGAAGCTTGAGATTCAGTGTTGCAGCAGCATCCTTGATCACAGTCAGCATAACCATGTCAAACATATCTTTGCAAGATGAAAATAATTTTAGATAAGCGAAATTCTAACATAACAGCATTACTTTTGGATTAGTTTGCTACTGCAGCTCCTGAACAGCAGAGAAAGACAGGTGTCATATACGCAAGTTCCAATTTTGAGAATCTTGGAGGCATCATAGGCGCATATGTTACCATCGCTTACAGGTAATTTCTCCTTTATGACTAAGTCCATGTTTTTGCAACGGTAACATGAACTCTTAGGATTTGACATGATGTGATCTCTAGTGGAAGTTACCATATCATAGCCGATAAGCAACCATTCTTAGATTCTCTCCACATACACCAGGTAAAAGATAGGACTATAACTATATTTCAGTTACAAGAATGTGTGTCTTCTGCTAGTGATCAAAGCACAAGAATCCCATATGGCGATGTTACAAATAACTAAATTATATAGCTGAGCAGAAGAAAACAAACTACCTGCAAAAGTATTTTTGTACGTTCCAATGGAGCAACGGCAGTTTTAGCAAATGCACCAGCTGCTCCACCAGCAATCAGCTCCCTCACATAGATGGGCAACCTATCAACAAAGTAAACTTGCTCGCGAGCAGCAGAACCATCCACAAGCCCTGCCACGTTCGTGGATAAAGTAGATCCTTGGGAAGAATCCATCTTTAATACACTAATCCTCAATGTAAAACAATTTTACAAATAAAAAATCCTCTTTAATTCAATCCAATAGAGAAAAATTTCACTATCCTCCCTGCAGCTTGAAGAATTCCTTATCCCATCTATCTCTTGGGATACAAAAAGAGAACACTTTCTGTCCAAAAGGCAAAGCCAACGGCCTGAGAACACCCGGAACTGATTGCGGTATGTTCGCAAGCCCAACTTCCTCTTTGGAAATAATAGCAAGATACATCAAACAACGGAAAGCTACAAAGGATAGATCAAAAGCACCACAAAATTCGAGACCCCTTCAATTAAAAGTTTGATCACATGGGTCAATATCAAAACTCATCACGTCCTTCAGGAACCAGGAATTGCTCCAATAAGGACACCGAAATTGCACTGGAGAAAATCCCAGAGACGAAAAGGGCCAAATAATCGGCAATTCTATATAGGAGTATATTACAAAAGAAAACCGAAATCGAATTGCTCACGGAAACGAGGACGAAAATCAAGAACCAGAATTTGTGGAAGGAAAACCCAAGTGGATCTACGGCGGAACCCTTTACAATTTACTCGAATTGGCACCCAAAAGAGGAATCTTTTGATCAAGAATCAACAGAATAGTATGCCAGAAAAGCGTGACGAGAGAAGATTCTTGATCCTAAATTTTTCCCTAGCAGTTTGGCCAAGGAGAAGAACTTTCCTAGATTCTCGAACGAAACGTGTCGAGCTTTACGGTTTATAAATTAAAGGGAGCCACTTTTGAATCAATTTCCGGTTGTAAGAGGTTTCCGAGATTAAAAAAAGGAAAGCTTTGTGGGTATCTTAAATAACAATGAAAGACAGTTTTGATTGCGCTGGCTGCCTATTGCGTTGGCTAGGTCTCTGACTTCAAAAGGCCAGGGGGTTGCTCTATGTGCTGGGCTAATCCAGAAAAACTTTTTCTTCTTCGTTGTTCCAACTTTCAACGTGGGCCGACCCGTGAGACCAGAAAAACATGAGCTAGACGAGCATCAACTAAATACAACAACATTACTCTATTGACTTAGATGCTTCTGTCTATAACGACGTATAAGTAAGATGTACGCAACCATACTTATATGTTAGAAGCGCATGAAAGTTGTTTTCCAATGACCCGTAATGAGCGACAAGCTGTGCTGATGCGCAGTCAATTTAGTGAATTATTTTGGTTTATTCCATCATATTCCAAACTCAATGAAAAACATGTCCTTAACTTCATTGGAAATGGAAAACAATATAAGTAGTATGTTGTTTTGCAATATCCAAAAAGACAATATTTATTAAGTGATGGGATGTGTTAACAATAAATCATTCCTATAACACCATTAACGTAGTTTTTAGGGTTAATTACCTTTTACACCCTTCATGTATTGCCTAATCTCTCTTTGCCCCTCTAATGTTTAAAAATACACTCTTACCCCCCCTGATGTTTGGACTAAAAGGTAAACTGACATTTTAAAATGTAAAACTAAAAAATTTTAAGAAAAAGTCAATTTTGCCCCTACTCTATTCATCTTCTTCCTATCACCACCACACTTCTCCCCCCTCCCCTGCCCGCCTCCACCAGCCGCCGCCCGACGTCAAATTTCCACCCTTTCCCCTGCCCCACCCCGCCCCCACCATGATGAAAACACCATTTCAAACTAAATGAGTTTTATTCCATAGCTTCATTCTTCAAGATTCACTCTCAATCCCAATAAAAAGACAAAAGAACAATCTCTTATAAATCAAGAACCGAATCCTTGAGCCATCTTCATAACAAAAGATTGTCAAATTTGCTGCTCTAATTTACAACTCCAGAAGTGTCAAAATTTGACCTGAAATTTACGATCGCCGGAAGAAAATTTTGTTCACACTAAGGCATATGGGTAACCGATTTTCAAATGGGTCGAAGGCAAGATCGACAATGGCAGCTCGGTTGATCCTGCTCAACTGAGAGCTTCAAGAATTGTTTTCTCCAGTAAAGATAACTAAGTTGCTAATGACAACGCCGGAAACTTTCATATGCAACTCGGATCAAATGCATTTTGGGGAGTTTCCTTTAGCCATGAAAGGAGAAGAGGAGCTGCGATCCGGCATATTTCAATTCAAATAATTAATTGAACTATCAAAAACCTTGCGAAAAAGCAAGAAAATCCAGATGCTATAAGAACGGCGGCGGCTGGTGGGGGCAGGGCGGAGGAGAAGGAGCTTGGGGCGGCGACTAGTGGAAATAGGAAGAAGATGAAAAGACAAGGGCAAAAGGGTCAATTCCTATTTTATATATTCAAATAACATTTTATTAATTAAATCAAGGGGGTAAGGGTATATTTTTCAAACATTAGGGGGGGGGTAAGGGTGTATTTTCAAACATTAGGGGGCAAAAGGAGATTAGGCAATACATGAAGGGAGTAAAAGGTAATTAACTCTAGTTTTTATAGTTGTTTTGCCACGTTGAATTCCATAAGTTTGTTCTTAAAGTTACTTTAGAACAATAAGAACCTACCTAATAAGTAGTCGTAACATTTGATTAGTTAAATATTGACATGGTTAATCAACTGATCAGTGACGTGTGATCTTGGCCTTTCGAGTCATTTATGTTACGTGGATTGCACTACTCCGCTATTAAAATGTAAATCATACTACTTCTGTCTCAGAATATAAGTCTAACGTGACGGATTTGATAAAATCAAATCATTTCTTTTTTATCTAAAACACATAAACTTATATTTTGAAAAACTTAAAAGATAAAAATGTGGACTTATTGAGGGATAGCTTTCAAAATGGCAGAAAAAGGAAAAAAGGAAAGGAAATAATGCATTAATTCAACATCGCCATCTAATGTGAAATTTTCTTTCACTGAATCTCCCTCTAGTCCCTCTCAAGTTTCAAATATAAAAGAATATTCTTCTAGACGTGATCAAATTCGGAAAATTCCTGACGGAACGAAACCTTTTTTTCCCTTTAGTTATATGGAGTACACTAATTTTTTTTTAATACATAGAGAAAACTAAAATACAATAATCATGTGATGAAGAGTTAATCACTGTAAATCACTATTATATATGAAATAAAACAATATATCACCATCATTATAACATATAAAAATAAACATCTATAATAAATAAAAAGAAACTTTGCGTTCGCAAAAGTTTGAACTTCAACACTTATTGTCTTGGGACCACATTTCAAACCACATGTTACTCCTCATTTGGTAGACCTTTTAGGATCACCTCACCTTAAAATCCCTCACTTCTCTCCTCACCGTATGAGGATCACCGCATCTGGCCTCACCACACTCCCCTGTGTAACGTATCGTACGGTGGAAAGAGATGTGAATGATTTTGGGTGTACGGATCTCATCCTTTTTACTATCCTTATATGTAGCAACAATTACTATTGTCTTGGAAGTTTTGCGTTATTCTTTTTAAATAAGAAAATGCAGATATTATCTATTTATAGCCTTTATATATTTTCGCAACTCAAGAAACGTCGTGTTTATCAAGTCATACTCTTGTTGATGAGAAGGTGTGAATGAGTCGAACCTAAACCTACTCATAAACTGTGTTGTGTTCAACTCATCAAATATTTATTCGAAATACTGTTAACCGAATTCGAGCTGCTTGTTTAAGTTACAATTTGAGCTCGAACAACCATTGCTCGAACTCATGAGTCCTATTGATCCTATGTTAAATTATTGGTAACTAAAGAGCTAAAGCTAATTTCCCTAAAGAATCGAGCACTCTTGATTGTTGGAATTCCATCAAACCGAGTCAAACTCAAACATATCTAAAAATAAAATTAAAAAAAAACGTTTAACTCAGTTTTGGTTTATATGCACCTCTAGATGAGTATATGGTGTGTATGTTTGGCACTTAGATATTCATAAGGTCATTGTAGCAATGCCAGCATCTTAGTCCGTTTCGTAGTCCAACTCACTCGGACAACATCGACTACAACAAAACCATGGACGTTGCATATATCATCTTGACCCCCGCCCCCTCTTCTCCCTCACACAAAAACCTGCATAGCTTTCAGACACACCAACCTTGTACAGATACATACCGGATGAGATTTTAGGAGGCTAAAAGTGAGGTCTCTAATCACGCATCGCCACGTGTACAAAAGCAAGGGGTGCTGCAATTTATTTTTTTTTTTAAAAAAAACTGATTTTGTATACGTGACGACGTGTGATTGGATGCCTCACTTTTAGCCTCATAGGATCTCGTCCGGATACATAGAGCAGTAACATCTGCAACGACCGGCATTGATGAAAACCGAATGTGAAACTCACAGGTGAAGACACAACGGCTAATCAAAGCTACAAGAAAAGATATACCCCCAAAAATAACTACCATTGCAAGATGGTCCTCACAGAATTAAGTACACAATTATATTGTTCCTATATCTCAAATAAAATCCATCCCATTTTGCACAAGCATTAATCTTCAACTGTAATAAGCCAATAATAGCAATTCAGACATCAAGAGAGTATGAAACAAATTTAGCAGTTGTAAAAACATAACAAAATTTTCGAATGTAGTTTTGAGACAGAAACCAACCCCAATGCAAACAAGACCCTTCGCATATCAGTCGACTTGCATCCCAATATTCAAGTCTGGCACATACTTAACTAGCCCTACAAAAACAACATATAAATTACTTCAAAGAAGAAAAATGTAACCCCCTTGCTTTGTCAAAACAGCATCAAAGGAGATCAGCAACATTAGCTGGCAGCTCCTCAATTACAACATTATAAAACTTCTGTATGTCAAAAAGCATGCGCTCATCATCACGGGTGACAAAGTTGATAGCAACACCCTTCCTCCCAAAACGTCCACTACGACCGATACGATGAAGATAGTTCTCAGGCTGAGTTGGGAGATCATAGTTAATGACCAAGGAGACTTGCTGCACATCAATACCTCGGGCGAGGAGATCAGTTGTGATGAGAACGCGTGAGGAACCAGAACGGAATTCTCGCATAATGATGTCCCTGGTGTTTTGGTCCATATCTCCATGGGTGGCTGAAACAGTATGGTCACGACTGCGCATCTTGTCAGTCAACCAGTCTACCTTACGCCTTGTGTTCACAAAGATAACACTCTGGGTAATGGCAAGGGTCTCATAAAGATCACAGAGAGTTTCAAGCTTCCAATCCTCCTTCTCAACATTAACATAAAATTGCTTGATACCCTCGAGTGTAAGCTCATCACGCTTAACAAGAATCCTCACAGGCTTGTTCATGAATTTCCTAGTTATTTCAAGGGCCTCAGGTGGCATCGTGGCCGAGAATACACCAACTTGAATCTTGGGTGGCAAGAGTTGGAAAATATCATAGATCTGAAAAATGAAAGACAATCAGAAGTAACAGAATGACCACATTTCATAGATCTGAAAAATGCAAGCTAACAGAAGTAATAGAATGACCACAACTAATAGAAGGCTATGCCGTTTCATAGCAAATAGCATTGAGACTGACAAAAAATTACTTTGAGAGACCAACAAAAAAAGAGAAGACCACACGGTTCAAGAAAAGAATGGTGGCCTCGAAGTGTTTCTATAAGCAGGAAGAATAATGTCAAATACATGACTGAAACTCAAAATAATGAACTTATAGAGAAGTTCAACCTGATCTTTGAAACCTCTTGAAAGCATTTCGTCTGCTTCATCCAACACAAACATCTTGATGTTGTCAGGGCGAAGTGACTGTCTCCTTAACATGTCAAAAACACGACCAGGCGTGCCAACCACAACATGAACTCCACTGGAAAGAATGCGCTGGTCTTCGCGGACACTTGTACCACCAACACATGCATGAACCTTCACGCCAAGAAAGTCACCAAGTGCCCTCATAACCTTCTCAATTTGCTGAGCAAGTTCCCTGGTGGGAGCGAGAACAAGTGCTTGACATTCAACCAAGCTATAGTCTAGCTGCTGAAGAATACCAGAGCAGAAGGTTGCTGTTTTTCCAGTTCCAGACTGTGCTTGCTGGATGACATCAAGTCCCTTGCAGAAAGGGACAATACCCCTTTGCTGAATAGCAGAAGGCTTCTCAAAACCTAAACAACAGTTGATGATCAGCTTTAATATAATTCAATTCAATGTTTCTAATAGAAAAAGAGGAATTACTGACTGTGCCAACTACAAGACCATTCGGATTAAAAGAAGTAGTTCACACAAAATGAGTATCTAGAAAAGATAAACACAAGAGAATGTCAGGGCGACATGCATTAGTCACAAGTGACTTTTCTGATATTGCCACCTGGTAAGCGTTGTCTGGGTTGCGTTTCTAAAAAATTTATAACAACTCAACCATAATCAGGCATATCAAGCTGCCAAATATACTTCCAAGTGGCAACAGCAATGACCAGAAACTACTCAGACATCATCTTTTTTCGTTCATAACAACTCCCATTGCAAACGCTCCCCCCACTCCCATGGCAAGATAAGGGGGACCGGGTGTACACAATCTTATGTGTTGGAAACACAGAAGTTGTTTCTGGATGACCCATAATGAAAATTGCATCAAGTTGTACCAATAGAGTGCTACTTCACAATACAAGAAGCACAATCAATTTAGTGAGACATTTTGCTTTATTCTATCATATTCCTTCATAACAACCTATAAAAAGATAATAGTAACAATAAAACCTTTGAAGCTCAATGTCCCAACATACCATAAGCATAGATACCCCTAAGAAGGTTTTCTTGCAAGCCCATGGAATCAAAACTGTCAAAAACCTCATCATAAGAAGTGAAGAAGTCTTGTCCATCAGATGTAAGCCTGCAAAGGAAAGGGCAAGTTGCAAAATGAAGATTATGAACTTGAAGCTACAAAAGAAACAACGATATAGCATAAAACAAAAATTTGAGCTCATCAATAAAAGAAGATAATTCTCTGAACATATCTGAGAGAGAGGGAAAGCATGCAGAAGAATTACTCAGTCATTTTGAGATCATATTGACGAGCATCAAATTGAGAACCCTCGGGTGCTAGGCCAGCCATACCTGCATAGCATGAAAAATATGAGTGCTGCATTACTCAGAAATTGAAACGACTTGCAAAGTACCATGCAAAATGCAAGTGTATAAGAATATTGCCCCCTCACAAGCTGAAGAAAGCCCCCCCCCACCCTGCCCTCCCCCCCCCCCTAAAAAAAAAAAGCACACAACAAAGGATCTGCCTTGGAAGAAAAAATCACAGCTTTTCTATGAGTGGCTTGTAATTAACAAGCCTAAAGTCACATAAGATGGAGCAGAGTAGTATTCAATAACAAAAAGTACTCGAGTCCCATGATCCTCCGAAATTGTTCAGAATTTAGCGAGAATTTCAGAAGAATTTGACACATAAAAGACAGAAGAAACACAAACTTCAACTAAAATATTGATCTGCATGGCTAAACCATAGAAGTTGGGTAAGTAGAACAACGGCCTGAAACTGATGTAGCATAAAAGAGCTGAAAACGAATCAAATGCTCTTCAGTAAATAAACGGGCACCCACTAATTGACGTTAACGCATTAGTCCATGCCCAATTACACAAACAAAAGCAATAACTGAACATACGGCATTCACAGGTAATGCACTCATTGAAAAAAAAAAAACCAGATACACAGAATAAAAGAGAAGCCTTTTGCTCATTTGCCTATACTTGGAATACAACCCATCAGCACAGATCATTAAAACGTACATACCCACCCCACCCTCCCGCAACCTCCTCTCCCCCAAAAAAGGAAAACAGACCATGTCATTCTGATTTAACTAATCTGAAGAGGACAAGGAAAGAAAGCATCTTTACAATTAAGGGCAATAAACTAAATAAAAAAACCCAACAAGAAGCATCTGAATCAACCATTGTGACAAGTGGTTTCTGTTCAAACAGCATATACACCAATCCCATGAGCAGATCTTCAATCACATACATCTCAAAATAATCATAACAAAAAAAGGAAAAGTAAAAGAAAAGAGAGGAAATAATAAGGACCATAAAGCCAACACATCTTGTTAACCATCAAACCTCAGAACCAAATCAATATAAAAATGATCAGAATAAACCCACACAAGAAACTAAAAGAATCCGACAGAGCTCACTTGTTAAACCGTGATGAAGATGAAGAAAACGTGGATTACTAGCTTTGAGGTAAGAGATAATCTGAAGAGCTTTTAATTCTTTACCGCTTTTCCGAAACTCCTCGGATCTAAGCCTCGGAGTTCAGAAAGAAAATATTAGATGCGATAGAAGAGGAAGAAGGGGAAATAAGAAAATCTTTGCTGTCTTCGGGCCGCGTCTACCAATTGCAAGCAAAAAAGCAGGGATGCCATTAGGGATTTAGATTTGCTCCACAAATTGCTTTTGTCTGCTTCTTTTGAATTTCCTACTTTGCCACTCTGTGCTTCCTGAAACGACGGCGCCTGATCCATAATTGAAGGAATTGAACCGTCAAAAATTCTTCGCATACCCAAATGCGAATGGAAAATAATGTTTTGATTGGGCCGGTCCGCAAATAAGGTCATGTGTGGGCCTATATCTATGACCCAAAAATAAAAGGATAATTGCAAACACGTAATGTTAGAACGTTATATGTACATATACATGTTAAGAGTATTTTAATATCGGTAACCTCTTCTTGTATTTCCTGAATTGCCTCACTGACACACTAGTACATCATATCCGTATTATTGTGCCGTTTATGCAGGTATATATAGAACCGGGAGTTTAACTGGAATCAAACTCTTTATCCCTTGGGATAGAGGTATTGTTTGCCTGCCATTTACCCTCCTTAGATCCTAACGATAGCTTTGGCTGTCGTTAAGAAATACTGGGTTCGATTGATTGATTGATATACGTAATGTTAAAACGAATATATGTGGATACAGGCATTGAAATGTAGTTGTCCCGCACTATAATTTTTTTTTCCTGCAATACCCTAAATTAGTTGAAAATTATGACCATATGATGCATTTACAGCTTAGCACATCATTATGGATCATAGGAAAACATCTGTGTGTTTCTAACATATAGATATGGTTGTGTTTTTTGACTGTGTGTACACAATGTCGAGATCGTCTTATGGTCATATACACATTGTAATCACCGGGTATGTATATATTGAGATCTTTGAAAATTTAAGATTTTGAACAATCTGATGGAACCAATACGTAAGTTAACACCATTGAAATATTCAGATACTCTAATGAATGAATAAAAACTGAAACATTTGAAGAAACTTGCAATTGAATCAACTTCTAAGAATGTACATATTAGATTTTCTACCATTCATTCTGCCAAATTATACATATGAAAGTAATAAAATAGACGTTGTGATCATGTGAGCAAGTAAATAGATATAACAAATGTAGCAAGGATAAGTAAGCGTGTGACAAATATGTTGATCAAATGCAGAAGAGTGTCATAATAACAAATACAGTCTCTAACTCAGAACAGAAAGTCACTTTCTTAACGTCGGACTCAGCTGATTCCTAAGACGTAGGATTTCAAATGCAGAAGAGTGTCATAATCACATGTACGGTGTAAACATTTTCAGAAAAATGAAAATTCGTAGTTATTGATTCATATAATGTATTCAATATATTGATTATATGTAGATGCATAAGATATGTATGTGTTGATAAATGAAAAGACAACCAATTTAACGCCCTTGGACACCATTACGCAATCATTGTTTTGCATTAACAAATTCTAATCGTTGCTAAATAAATCCATTGTAATCATTAAAAGTTTTATTACATAGTCGTTGCTTGGTAGGAATAAATTCTAATTTCTTTTTCTACGACATCAAAAAGGGGTTTTAATCCAAATTCATCATCATTATCCTTATTGGTTTTACAACCACCAATTTCATTAAATCATACATATATTGATTCTAATATTTTTCTAGAAATCGAATCATAACATCTATAGTTTTTGGATGGATAGAATAACCAACAAATATACATTTAATTGATTTTAATTCAAATTTACCCAAATTGTCTTTAACATTTAAAACAAACATTTACAACCAAAAAATACGAAAATAATCAATAATCAATTCTAGATATACGGTCATTCAAAATCTCATACAGAGTTTTATTTATTTTCGTTCTAATAGATCACCGATTTATCACATATCATGTACAATGAACAACCTCAGTTCATAAAAATTTAAGCAACTTATTTTCACAAATTATTGTTGTTGCAAATTCTTGAATACTCGTATTGTTTCTTGCAATTACGCCATTTAATTATGGTGTCCTACAACAAAATGCAATCATGTCTTTATTTTTAAATTCTCCACTTCTACCACTCCTCATCGTTTTCATACTCACACCATACTGATTTTCTATTTGTTTAATTAATTTCATAATTTCAACGGTGATATCATATCTATTTGCAAGAAGTAAACTCCAAAAATAACCCGAATAATCATCCACAGTTATATACACATAAAATAGCCCACTCAAACTGCTAGTACGATTAATATGTAAAAGCTCTAAAAGTAGAAGTGTTAATTTCATTTTTAGGCTTTACCAATTCTCTAGTTTGTTTTTCATTCATACAAAATTCACATAACTTAAAGTTGTCTAAATCAAGTTAAGGCGTTCCTCTTACTATATTACAATTATGAAGTTTTTCAAGAGTAGATATGTTAATATGTCTTAAACGTCTATTCCATAAATCCACATTTGGTTCGTTTAAAAGAAGCCACTTTATTTTAGCATCTAATATGTCATGTACGGATAAAGTATAAATGTTTCATTCCTTTTTTTTTCTGCTTAACACAGTTTCACCTTGTTACTATATAATTTGATGATAGGATGAAGAAAAATTGACTTCAAAGTCATTCTCACTCAATTGTGAAATGCTAAGTAAATTATATGACAAATTACTTACCAAAACTACTTTGAAAATTTAAAAGAAGTTGAAATCACCAATTGTGTCTTTTTTTTTAACTATTTTACCTTGATTATTATCTCCAAATGTCATTAAACCACCTTTTCTGTTTTTTATTTTTATAAATAAACTTGGATCTTCCATCACGTGTCTTGAGCAACTACTATCAAGAAATCATTTATTTCTGGCAGTTTTTTATAAATCATTTATTTGTGGCATTCTTTTTTCTAATTTTACTACATACCTATAATAAAAACAAATCGCTTGGTACCCTTTTATATAGGTAGAGTTAGTGATTTAACCATTAGTTAATGTATTTCATGATATGTATGCATGTGTGTGTGTATGTGTGTGTGTGTATGTGCACACATAATACATACACACCCCTTACTGTTAAGTCCGAAATACACTATAGAGTGGGGTGGATTGAGTGTGTGATAGTTTTGCGGAATTTTCTTTTGTGGCTTAACTTAAATAGAATTCAAAATCAAAGCAAGAATAGGATATGAGAAACAATGAATGAATACACCGGTTATAGAGTGGTTCGAATCGTAAATGATTCTACTCCACTACCACTTTGTTGCCAAAGTGGATTTTCAACAACTACTTTTTTTATTAAAGATAATAAGAACAACCATAGCAACATTTACACTAACACCTTAGTGTAAGCGACCACAACAACTTCTTGCACAAAATACACTTGTGCAACCAACTACAGCTCCAAACAAGAACAACTTCTTGCTACCTCACAACTTCAACAAAGTTCTCTTCAAGAACTTCCTCACAGTGGGTTGAAGGAAATAATAGGGTTTACACTTTCTCACTAGTCTAAACACAAGAAAGAGATCAAATATTTAAGGTTCCTCTTGTGTTAGACTCTCTATCTCTCAATATACAACAATGAAGAACAAAGAAAGGCTTAACAAGCTTTAAGCACTTTTACAAATATGAGAGAAGTATAACTACAATGAATAATGAAGCTTGATGATGGTGAAAGTGTGTGTTTCTCTCATTCAAGCTTCTTCCATTTATAGATGATGTTCACCACGTTTTTGAAGCCTCCACCATGTCTTCAACTACTTCAAATGTCAAGATAATGTCCAAATAGTATTTAGCCCCCTATGGAGTGATTTGATCCTCAATAGCCAACCTAGAATTACTTAGACCTAGATACAATAGTCAAGGAAGCATGTATTATGATGTAGTAAAGTTTACAAGAAATTTGAGCAAGATTTGATAGAGAAAACACCATGAATATCCCTTAGATTTTGTTCCAACGTTTATAAAAATTTGAATTATTGGGGGACATCAATCGATCGAAGTGCCTGGGGAGAAATTGATGTCCTCCAGAAACTTTGCAGTTTAGAAACTGCTTGACATCGATCGATCGAAGTCTCTCCTGGAGAGACTGATGTCACTTCGATCGATCGATGTCCCCTGAACTGAGAGATCGATGTTGGACAGAAAGTTTTTTGCTTAACATCGATCGATCGAAGTCTCTCTGGGGAGATACTAAAGTGACATCGATCGGTCGATGTCCCCAGGTTGAGAGATCAATGTTGGACAGAAACTTTTCTGCCTGACATCGATCGATCGAAGTCTCTTTTTGAAGAGACTGAAGTGACATCGATCGATCGATGTCTTCAGTCTGAGAGATCAATGTTGGACAGTAAGCTCCAATATCAACCATTTTTGACATAGTGTTTTTTTTTCCTCATTTTGCATCAAGTCTCAAGTGTCAATTTAACTTATTTAAAACATCTTTACATCATCAAAACAATTTATATCTTAACACTTACATATATCTCAAAAGGAATAAAACGAAGAAAAATTATTATTCACAGTTTTTCACATCTATTCCTCAAGGTTTTCTTTTCTTTTTAAAAGTTATTTCGTTCAAAATCACTTAAAACAACAAAAATTCTTTAAAAGAGTAGATCCCCTTCGTCCTGCAGCATTTCTTATCATCAGATTATTAAGTGCTCAAAACTATTTAGAAAATTTTAATTTCTTAGTGAGAATGCAAAGATTTAATTACGCTTTGTCACATGAAAAAGTTCTCCTTTTCCTCTCTTTTATTCATTTTAGATTTGTTTATCTACTTTAAAGTTACAAAATAATCAAAAGCAATAAAAAACAACGGTGGCACAAACGACTGGTTGTTAATTACCAATACAACATCATATTTATACAACTACGAAATCTGTGCTAAACTACTTACACATATTAAACTTACACATAATTTGGAAAACTTTAAATTACTTCTAGAAAAGAAAATTCAGTTTAAAATGCCAAAACCAATCATGACAAATTAATAAAACAAATAGCATTCCCGGTGCAGTAGCCTCCTGCGTTTGATTGGAGTCTGAAAAGAGGTCAGATCGCTTTGTGATTTGATGTACACGGCCTTAAACTAAACTTTGTGCAAAAGGCTATTCCCACGGGTTCGTCGAACCCGTGACCTCAAAGTCACAAAGCATCAGCATTACTAGTTGATCTAAGACCCGCCCTCAACAAAATAATAAAATAACTATCTATTCTTGCCATTACTGAAATGTGGATAACAAACTTGAAATAAACTAGAGATAGAAATATGAACAAACAAAATGTAATCAAAGAAGCATTGTATTGCGCGGAATAGGATTATCAGTGTGATAAATGCATACTTATAAATTTATATTATCGTACATTCGTACAAATAGAACCGGGAGTCTCACTGGAAGCAAACTCTTTATCATTCGAAATATATAAAAATATTGTTTGTCTGCCGGTCACCTTTCCCAGTACCTAGTAATAGCTTTTGCCATCGTTAAGATATACTGGATATACATTGTGTGTGGTATAAATAATATATACTTATCTCTTTATATAAGTTAGCAATGAATTGGGACATGTTAGTCAAAAGCATTGTACAAATCTGCTACCATGTTAGGGTATCTGAGAAACTAACATGGTCCCCTAAGCGGAGGCAAATCCATAGACCTAACATTAGCTTAATTTAATACAAGGGACAGGCCTCAAAAGGGCATCTATCTCTTTGACTGCAAGTGCATTGAATCATTACAACAGCACAGGTTCATGATTTCAATGTTGATGAGCCCGATCTCCTACCAGTGGGCAGAAAAGAAGCAACAACACAGACTTACCCCCAAAACCAACCAACGACCAACAAACATACCCAGTACTATCGCAACGAAATCAAAAGCTATCGCTGTAGTCTGAAATGAGAGACAAACAAACAATATCTTCGTCCTAAAAGATATAGAATTTTTATTTGAAGGGAAAAAACAACGTTAACTTACAGCTCCCAACAAACTTCTTTTTAAACTCCAAGGGCATATGCAGAATGGAGAAAATTCAAGCAGTCAGGGATTTTATTACTTTAGGCGTGCCAAAAATGCCTAAAATTATACCAGTTTAGTACCCTTCTTACGAGGCAAGTTGCATTTTGCCACAGTATATATCAGTGCATGCTCACATGCATCATATATATATATGTCGGTATATGATATTCTACTTCAGTGCATCATATATCGCATACTAATATTTTCACACAAAGTAAAATATAACAGATTTTTCTTCAGTATATTTATAACTTGTACGTTTTTGAATAGTTTTTATTTTTTTTCCAAGTTTTTCTTACACCTTTAGTCTAGTATTTTATATTTTCTTCCTTCTCAATTGTTCTTATGCATCTAAAGAAATATATACTTTATCTGTCCTAAAAATATTGTCATAGTTTGTCTTAACAACAATTCAAAGAAGTCAAACTTTGATGACCAATATTCTTATTATATCATTAGTTGGTTAATTACTAGAGGTAAAATTAAAAAAAACTGTAAGTGTTAATTGAATAGTTAGTATATAATCTTTGACTACTTATATTTACTATTTTTAGAAAGTGAACAATATTTTTTAGACAAACCAAAATGGTGAGAAGACAATATTTTCAGAACAGAACAGAGTAAATATAAAAAAAGCAAGCCCAAAAACCCCAAAAAAATTAAAAAAGGAACACTAAAAAAGATACTCAAGGACTACCCAAAAAAAAGATCATGATATATTTAATTGTTCAGTACCTATATCATGGATAATACCTGTTCTATGTATCAAGAAAACAAAAGATTTGGGCGCAATCAGTATGATATGTCCCAATGATAATAGAAAAGCTATACTAGAAAACTATCCTTGTTTTTTTTTGGCACATTCCAATGTATAAACAACAACCACCACCATACCCAATATATCTCAACAACAGCAAAAATTATAACTAGGCTCCGGAGAGTGTGAGAGACAGCCAAACAATAGCTCTATCTCAAGGGATAGAGAACTTGTTTCTAGTGATACCTCCGATTCTATGTTCCATGTATAAACATCAGGCAAAAAGGACTTGCAAATCATCAGTAGATCACTATAAGAACATAAAGCTATAACGTCTTTGCATCACAAAATACAGCAAGGGACTTAATATGGGAATTTATTCCTGCTACATGAAAACGATGAACCCAAAGACTGCATTATATGAACAAAGTTAGCCGATTCATAAAGCACACAGCTGAGAAATCAATGAAGTCACATTATGGAATACATTGGGTACTTGGCTGTTTACTGCTTAATTACTAATCAACATGCCCAGTCAGTTACTATTTCATCATAATAATGATAGTTTTAGGTGATTTTCCCTAAAACGGTTTATATAGGATGATAGACAAACAATACACACACACCCTCTTGCAACCTTTGCACTTCAAGGGAAATCCTAATGATGGAAACAGTTAGAAGCCTATCATCAAGGTGGTCAGGAAAAGAAGAAACCAAGGCCTTAGTATCTTTAAACACTGTTAACCAATGACCAACATGCATCTTTAAGTACAAAAGACCTAAAATGCCAACA
The DNA here is from genome assembly GCA_036186865.1 of Eustoma russellianum. Taxonomy (NCBI): domain Eukaryota; kingdom Viridiplantae; phylum Streptophyta; class Magnoliopsida; order Gentianales; family Gentianaceae; genus Eustoma; species Eustoma russellianum. Next base: position 1,880,788 of record AP025049.1, on the reverse strand, counting down.
AAAGAGACATGGAAGAATTGGTGTTGAACCAATCAGAGAATCAAACATCCAAATCTTGTCAACTCCAACCTGGACAGCCAAATTATCATCTTAAAAAAAAAGGAACAATACAAAAGAAAAGGAAAAGACCATTCTATTGACATCTCAACCATCATTGAACTATTATCAAGTAGCAAACTGGAAAGGGCCAGGCATACTACATCAATCATTTGATAATGAAAGCAGCAGGGTACATTAACGTGTGTGTGTGTGTGTATATATATATACTACAACAACGCATACCCAGTATATGCCAACGACAACAAAAGCTCTCGTTAGGGTCTGAGAAGGGTGAGAAACAAGCAAACAATACTTCTATCCCAAAGGATAGAGAGTTTGCTTCCAGTGAGACCTCCGACTCCATATGTATATATATGTATAATGATTGATCTTATGGTAATTTAGAACATGTGTACTATTCTTTAAAAGCAACTCCAGCCATGATAATACTTAGTACTCATTTAAAATAATAGTGCATGAAATTATCTATACTTAATCATGATAGTGCATGGACTGATTGAAATCATGTCCTCTATTCCCAAAACGTTCCCTTTGTCAAGGAGAAATGGCATCATAAATATTTCATCAGGACGAGTAAAAAATTAATAGGTTGTGTAAGGGACAAGGTACAGGAATCCAAGTGGAATTTAGACAGACATGCAATTATAAAGAAATAACCACAACAGTAGGAGAAAGAGACAACTACTTAAGTCAAAAGACAATGACAAACTAAGAAGTTGAGGCTTGAACAAAATACTAATTAGCAAACTCTGTCTTTTGTGATAGTATTGTTTGTCTGACTATCACCCTCCCTAGACCATAGCGATAGGTTTTACCTATCCTCCTTAGACCCTAGAGATAGCTTTTGATTGGGTTGGTGTCGTTGTAGTTGTAACTTTGACTAATTCCAACTGCATAATAGGGAACAGCAACATCACAACTGTTCCAAAATTATTAACAGATCCAATTGCAATCAACTCTGCTGAGATATTAATGCACATCAACATCAATTTTCATCCAAACTTAGGATTTCAAGTGGAGATGCCAAAGAAAAAAAGCCATAAACTCGTAATGAATAGCAAAGAAAATTACCCCAACAAATCTCTGCTAAAGCTGTGGTATATCCAATATGATTTTGGTACAATTTTAAGATTAAATTAGGAAACTACAACAAAAGTTGAGGGGTTGATCTGCAAATAGGGCTATTGTATGGGATAATCTTTAGATGTTTTGAAACAAATTTGTATTTCACCCAAAAAAAAAAAAAGTTGAGGGGTTGATCCTTTCTAAACACCTTAAATCAACAATCCCATCTCCACTCCAAAAAAAAAAAAAAAAAAAAATCCCATCTCGGTATGGCTCCAAACCACTTCAAATTTTGCATTAATTATTATGTATCTAAAACATACAAAAAGAATTCAACTTACATTTATGAAAACGAAAAAAAAAAAATATATCCAAGAATAAAGTATTAGCTACTTTGGTAAAGCAAGACAACTTTTTCATTTATTAGGTTTAAACCAATGGCTTTTCAATTCTAAAGGCTAAAAAAGACTAAACAACCTCCGTAATCCTCGTTACCTTCACCGGATAAAAAGGGTTTCCTTAAACACGGCAGCAAGAACGGTTCCGGCAGCCTGAACTGAAAAACAGCGATCAATCACGACCCTTTTGATCGATGATCCGCCGTAGATCTCGTTATCACCAACCAGATCTCGATCTGCAATAGCCCTATGATTTTGATTGAGCCATAACAAGAATCAAAGCCCTAAAATTAGATACAGAAATAACAGCCGGAGGGCCAATCTAGAATTTAAAAAGTGAATCTGAAACCTAAAAGAAGTACACAACTATGATTTTGCTTCATGAAATTCTAACACAATAGAACATAATTTTGAGACTTTTCTTCCATTCGGACAGAAAGGTACATAAAACAAGACCTTTTTTCCTGTTGAGAAAATCAATTGACAACCTTTAGATACAAAAAACCTAATAATCCATCAGACACACATAAGCGATCATGTAGCAAAACCAATAAACAAAGGGGAAATGGAACAAAACAAACAAACCCATGATTTATATTCTTACGAGCAAACAAAATTATCAAATAAACATGCAAGAAAAGAGTAAAAGAGAGAGAGAGTGGAGGGGTGACAGCAAGAGAGTGAGCACGCATAGTTTCAAGCACGAAAAGCATGCAAGAAAACACCATATGTGCTCACTCTCTTCTGTCACCACCATTTACCCCCCTATGAATCACATCCATTCCCATCTGTAAAGCTGTCTGCAAAGCCATGGATTTTCATTTTCCAATGATATAACGAATTTTTTCCCTAAAAAAGGAAGAGACGAGGGAACCAGTGCTGCAGAGAGGGAAAACAAAGAAAACCCTAATGGAAAAGTTCCCGAGGGGGGAGGACTAAGGGCACTGTTCCATTAGAAAGGAACACTGCTTTTGATTTGATCTATGAGCAACTACTCCTTGGGGATGTCCCTTTATATAGGAAGGGAAAGGAACCAATTTCATTGCATATGGAATAAACGTTGGTTTTTCTTCTTTATGGGCTTTGTGAGGGTTGATTACCAAAGTTGTGTGACGTGTCAAAATAATAAACGTTCTGTCAGAAAATACCTACTTTATATATCAACACAAATTTTACAATGTTGAATCATCAAATATGATTAGTTGGTCATTGACCATAAGATGTGTAGAAAATTTATGGGTCATTTTAGCCAATCATCCCCTTGTTTGCATGTAGATAAAACTTATTTGTCATCATTTTATTGGTCCACTAGTTGATCAATGACCATAATAAAATTTCTCATATATGAATTACGCTATATATCACTTAATAAAACTACGTAATTTATCATTTTAACATATTACTTTAATATATAACTTTGGTAGATGATCTAATAACACATCAATCAATCAATCATACACAGTGTATAACAACGGCAGAAAAAGCTATCGTTAGGATATGGGGAGGGTGAGCGGCAAGCAAACAATACCTCTATCCAAATGGATAGAAAGTTTGATTCCAGTGAGACTCTCGTCTCTGTATATACCTGCATAAATGACACAAAAATAGAGATATGATGTGCTAATGTGTTAGTGAGAGAATTTAGTAAACACAAATAGGACGATTCTGATATTAAAATACTTATAAACGTGCATATGCACATATAATGCAAGACAAAGACAGAAACAAAAACAAAAAAGTACAGAGTCAACCTAAAACGCATATAGTATATAAACCCTAAATATACTCTAAGATACCCCTATATCCTGTCTAAACCTCGCTAACATTATTACTCTGCCTCTATGAACTTCTATCATGGATCATGTTCTTAAAGAGGTGCAAACCTAGTAGGTCATGTCTAATCCGCTCATCCCAAGTCAATTTGGGTCTGTCCTTACTCCTCTTCTTCTTTATAATGAGGCTTTCAACTGCTCTGACAGACGCTGTTGTTTGTCTCCTCTGCTATGCTAGCCACCCCTAACATTTCCCAAAATACCGCATTTTTTATGCGGTCTAGCCTTGTATGCCCACATGCCCACCTCAGCATCCTCATCTCTGCCACATCCAACTTCTGCGCGTGTGTACTCTTGATGGCTCAGTATTTTGTTCCGTATAATATTGCGGCCGCACTGCCACTCTATAAAATTTTTTCTTTAATTTAGTTAGAAAATTATTGTCACACAGCACTTCTGAGACCACCCTCTATCTACACCAGCATATCTTAACTCGATGTGTTATATCACTTTCTATGACCCATCCTGCTTTACAAATGATTCTAGTTACTTGATAGCACCATTTGACCCTCGATGATGAGCTGGTTATTCTCACTGTCAAATGCGGCGCTGAAGTCGTCGTGTAGATAATCGGTCTTAGAACGACTATTCTTAAGACTTCTCTCTCTAAAACACATCTCTACTGTTCTAGTCTCATATTCAGGTATGTCTACTCTCTGAAACTAATACAATATCATCAGCAAAAATCATACACCATGAAACTGATTGATGAATCGGCGTTGAAAAATCGTCAAGGACAACTACAAAGATCTAATCACACATCTGCTAATATTTTATTAGAAAGAGTATGGGTCGCATTTATTTTTATGATTGGCTTTTCTTTTCCGCCGGAAATCACGATATCAAATCATATACAGGGAATGAAACCGCAAATATATTTATTAATACTCCGCTGTCCTATTTTATTAAGTCTTGTAACTTTTTGGAAAATGTGTCAAAATATTGCCTACTTTTTATAAATAACTAGCTGATTTGTTTTTAGTTCAAAAAAGTATCTTTTAAACAACGAATAAAATAAATCATTTATGACAAACAAGTAGTGGTTCAAAGGGTAAAAGTGAAAAGTGACCACAAGTAATGTGTCACAATTTGTTATTCATGTTTGAAAATGTAAGTTTTTATGAAAATATTATTTAATGCATTGTCTTATTATTGAAAGTTTATCTAATTTTCAATTTTATAACTTGAAGCATTACTTGTTTATCGTCAATGCATGTCTTTGTTAATTGTTTCACTGACAATTTTAGAACTAAAGATAACGTAATAGGTTATCAGACATATTAAGGAAAATTAAATGGCTAACAAGATATGAGAGTACATTTTAAACTAACTTTAATAATAAATGTCTACCATTTGATCGTAAGATTAATTAAACATTTTCCGTAGGAAGATATCTTACAAATGTTTAAACTCGAAACATTTTTGGTGTTGAGGCCAAACTTTAAACAATGTGACATTTGCAGTTTTCATTTTAATACCACTTTTCCTCCCAAGGCCCTAACGATACCAAGATTAAACATTTTCCGTGAGAAGATATCTTACAAATGTTTAAACTCGAGACATTTTGATGTTGAGGCCAAACTTTAAACAAGGTGACATTTGCAGTTATCTTTCCCAGACTGTAGCGATACGTTTTATTGTCGTTGGGATATATTGGTATAGATGATGATAATGATGATTCTGACAAAAACAATCTCCTCTTTATGCAAATTGTTTAGTATTTGAGAGGAGAAAGTTATAAATATTGTCAGAGTCAATGTTATCTTCTGATCTGGTCATCTCCATTCTCGTTCTCCAGCAGACTCTAACGATATTTTTTTACTGTCGTCGAAATATATTGATACGGATAATGAAAATGACGATTCTACCAAAAACAGTCTCCTCTTTATGCAAATTGTTTAGTATTTGAGAGGAGAAATATATAAATATTGTCAGTCAATGTTATCTTCTGATCTGGTCATCTCTATTTTCGTTCTCCAACGGCAATTCAGCTGGTCAGGATCTCTTCACCATAAATCATTTACCGATGCGTTACTGTAAGACATGCGTTACTGTACGACACGTAGCATAAGGAGTGGATGGTGAAACTAGATGAGATCATCCGTATCTAGCTTCACCATCCATCTTTTGCTGCCAAGTGTCGTATGGTGACGTGTGGGATGAAGAAAATAAGGGGCAAAAGATTTCATCTCCAATTCAACCATGTTGATATTATCCAATTGCTCATGATAAAGTCATCTCGTAACTCTAAATCTACACCGCACGCCTCCACCAATAAACAGCAGCCTGCTGTGTGTCTCCCGATTTGTTATCCATATGCAATTTCCTTTCAAATATTAATCTTTCTTTGTAATTATTGTTCTAGTTTACATTTTTAAAATATAATTGATATACTGTATTAAACAGTCATAGCAGTATAATATTTTTAGAGTAGTATTTTTCTTAAAAACAGTTTTACTAACATTTTCAAGTTGTTATATAAACGGGCTAATCAATAGTAAAAGTGACTTTGAAATATCAAAATTTTTATGTTTTTTGTAAGTAATTATGTCAATTAAAATGTTGTGCGAAATTTTTTTGCTAAAGTCTTAAGAATAGATACAACTTATATGTGTCATAATTCAGTGCAAAGACTTTGTCCTTTTTCTCTTTCATTTGGAGACAGCAATTTTAAGCAAAAAAAAAAAAGAAGTAACACTTGTTATCGCCGCCAACAATTTTAAAATTTTATCCAAAAAATGCTGCTAAAGGCTTAAGAATATCTTTTTCTCTCCCCTTCCAATGGAGACAGTAATGTTAAGAGAGGAAAAATAGTAACATATGTTGTCTCTCTCCAATAAAAATGTTTATGAAAAATTTCAGGGAAACAAGCACCAACATGGTTGGTTATGGCATCAAATGTTCAAAAATTAGTTATGTTTGTGATCTTGATGTCACAAGTTCGAACCATTAAAATATCTTATTTCACTTAGTGTAGTCTCTCTCTAGATCTTCTGTAAATGTGAAATCTTAGTGTATCGAAAACGTCTTTTTTTTTTGTATAAAACATGATAAATAGAAAGAACTTTATATTTGTAAAATTTTAAAGATAATTTTTAGCGGTGACGACTAGGGCCGTAAACGAGCCGAACGAGGCGAGCATTGTGTTGTTCAAACTCTGTTCATTTAACTTAACGAACGAGCCGAGCTTGTTCGTTTATTTAAACGAACATATTTACTTGTTCAAGCAACATTAACGAGCCGAACACCTTAAACGAACGGTGCCACTTACCGAGCTCGAACAAAAAAGGGTATTCAAGTTCTGTTCATTAACCTTTTATCCGAGCCGAGCTCGAGCCCGAGTCTGAACCAAACGAGCCGAACAACCGAACGGCTTTGTTCATTTACAGCCCTAGTGACGACCCTTTTGTAGTCACTTAGACAAGATTGGGCTTAAGTTGAATGAAAAGAAAGAAAATGGTGAGGCGTCAGGAACGTTTCCCACGAAGTTGGAAGTTTAGAAACTAGAATTAATCATTGAAAAACTAGACGTGACCTCGAGATGGGTGGGAAACAGAATAATAGTTGGGGTAGTTGCTTAATTTATCTGAAACTCTTAGAACAAAAGGCCACATGAGGGCTTTCACATCACCAGTGTCTAAGAAGCATTATGGAGTATGCAAATTAGAAGTTCAGCGGCAGTATTATGGAAGAAGCATTGTGAAGGATGCAAATCAGGAGCTCGGCGGCCTCTTAGGTTGGGTGAAGACTTACACAGTGATCCACACAATGTGTCCCCTACAAATTAGACCTTTGGTCTATCACCAATCAAGCACCCACACTGTGCGTGTCTCTGGAATCGAACTTTGACATCTTAATAAATTTCAACCCGAGTATCAGGAATGTGTTTGTGCCTAGAACTTAGTGTCATATTCATGATCGTTTGTTGATGTTTTTTACTACAATCATTTTGTTATTTTGTTAACTACTGTTCTAAAAATATTATTCTATTATTATTTTGAAAATACATTAATACTTAAAATTTCTATAGTATTATTGTCATTACATTTGTAATTAACATAGGAGAAAGAATGAGTGCTTACACAATATATATATATATATATATATATATATATATATATATATATATATATATATATATAATTTGCATATTCCATTGAAGCGCAGTCTTAAATTATCTTGTTTCTATAACAGTGTGTCAAAGTCGACATAAGAAGAAAAAAATTTGTGTCACGTCGATTATGTCATGCTTATTTGAAGAGAATGAGTATAAAGTATGTATAGGCCTATAGGCCATAGACTACTTGTGTACATTATCTTATGAGGCCCTAATATATTGGATGTAACTTATAAATCTAAAGTTTGGCCTCGACCAATTGGACAAACATCACATTACCATCATCTCAAAGTCAACTAAAAAGACCAGCCCCAAAATAAATACGCATGCCTTTTATTAACATTTTATGCAAATATCAAGAGGGACGTGATCTGTCTCCTTAGCACCATCCTTATAAATATTTACTCCCCCAATTCAAAATTTGACTACCTTTATTAACGTCGGATATTCCTTTCCCGTTCTCATTGACTCTGTGTTTCTTTGACCGATTTTTCTGGTGCATAAGGCGCTCAAAGAGTTTTATGGATGATGTAAATCAGGATCGACTTTCTAGGTTAGTAAAACTTTGTCAGAGACCCACTGCAAGGTATCTACTGCAAACCGGACCAGCAACCATCTGACTTAATTGGGTCGGATACAATAACTTCGCCATTACTGGCCCAGACAGCAGTATTGCACACACGATGTGCGTATCCTGGTTTGAACCTGCGCCTTTCTGGAGCAATGTCTTAACCCGAGTAACAACTGAGCTATGTCATAGGACGATTTTTGCCTTATAACTCCGGCCGCGTGAAGACCCCATTTGATCACATCATCTGATTTTTTTTACTATCTCAGAAATATTGTCTTAGTTTGATTTAAGTACAATTTAAAAAAATCATACTATTTTGATGATTATTTTCTATTCTACTTTTGCTTAGTTAATTAAAGAAAACTAAAAACATTATGTAAGTGTAGGTTAGTATGAAACCTTTGACTAAGAAATGTTATTATTTTTATAATATGTTAAAACTTGGGTTTACATGAGTGTGTGAGTCCATATCTTAAACATGCTCTAATATTATGTAAGACTTACATGAGGTTAGACTCATATCCACTCAAAACCTTAAGATGATTAACTCATCATCATATATCTATTTTATCTCAAAGTGCCCAAGGTGAGACAATATCTCAATAGAAAGTTGACAATATTTTTTGGACAAACAAAAATAAAATCTAAAACAATATTTTTGAGATGAAAAGAATACACGGTCATATATAGCAATGTTATTATTATTATACATGAAATAACTTAAATAAACCACTGTTACTATTGATGATAATCAACTTTATTCGTTGAAATTATTAGTTCCAATGACCATTAAATTAATCTTTTAATTGGTCGCATCCCGAGGATATAGTTTTATGAAGGCCGGGATAGACTATCCCAACTTGCAGCAACAGCCCAAAAAATGTACATGTTGCTAAAACACACACAACACAACCCAACACATATCCGTTATATCCGAACGACAACAAAAGCAATACATATTGCTAAAACATGCATGCATAATATATATGTACATGTGCTTCTTGAAATCCCAATAAAACACAAGATAATCGTACATACCTATTATATCTCACGACAACAAAAGCAATACATGTGGCTAAAACATGTCTAAATAATAAATATGTACACGTGCTTCTTGAAATCCCAACACAAGATAATCGTTCTATGATGTGGGGGATTTACACGCTGCCCCTAAATCTTCATTTTCTTGTATTTTTTTGGGACAACAGAAAAAATTGAACTGAAGTTTCAAAGGTTAACGAAGCGCTCTGAATCTGATTTGCTTGTTCTTATTGTAATTTTAGGATAAATAGGTTCATAAATCATGCACTCTAGCTGGTAGAGTAAAGGTTGTTTTTGTCTTGTGTATTACTTAGTAAAATTCTAAAGGATAAAACTTATAAGCATCATTCTATGTGTCTATCTTTTTGTATTTGTAGGAATAAACGTTTGTCACACATTCAGTAGACAATGACAAGATTGACGTAGTTTGCTTTGTGTAATTGTGTTAATGATAGATAAGACAATGAGTAACGAACTAGAACTCGAACCCAAATCTGAATCCAAACCCGAAGTTTATTATTTTTATCGAGCTCGAACTCGAACTCTAACATACCCGAACACGACCTTATCGAGCTAAATTCAAATACGAATATTCTTTTATCTTAACAATCTTGAACTCTAACGAACCACACATGAATATTCTCATTATTTAGAAATGATAAGGATATTATGTATCTAATTGGTATAATTATGTAAAGACAGCTCGTATCCAATCAGATAACAAATTAAAGATGATAAAATTTAAGAAGGTAAGATATTTATTAATTAGGATTTACACACAGTATTATCAGATGCGCACCACCAGAAGAAGATGGAGGAAATAGATTTGATAGCGCTAAATAATCATGATTTACATCATTCACACACCTTTATAGTTGGAGCAATAGAGACCAATGATTAGAGATTTGGTCTTTTGTGATAAGAAGGAAATAGATTTGATTGGAAATGAGGTGGACAAGCAGAAAAGGGTATTTTAGTCCAGCTAATATTAAATATAAAAAAAAGTGTGGATAAGTAAATGAGAGAACGGAAATAACCACTACATATATATACACACACACATATATATCTGTGTGTGTATGTATATGTATGTATATATATATATGTTCCTTTAAGAATATTATTTAGTTAGTAGGTAGAATGATAATGCATGTCAACTCTGCTTGTTGGGACAATAGACATTGGTCCACCTCTTCTTCTCCTGTCCTACCACCATACAGGTCTGGAATTCCATCTCGGCATGACTTGTGCTTCCACGGAGGCTTACTACAGTCTACGGATTGCTAACATGTGGCTCACGCAAGCTAAAAGGGAAGGCGTTCAAAGTCAAGGTAGCAAAAATTGCCTTGGCAGGTATGATATATCACATATGGCAGACGCGAAATAGGTACATATTTGAGAATACAGTTTTGTATCTATGGATGTAGTACATAGAATACACACTCATATGTACAGAGTAATGTTTAAGCTCTCCTCCCCATATTTTAGACATAGACAGCGAACCTATTATTTAAATAGCTTACATTACGAAATAGTGCAGGTAGGTCGGCAGCCGATCTACAAGTAAGGCTATTGTATGAGATACATTGTTTTGACACCCGAATAACACAAATTTGCATTCCATCCAAAAAAAATCATCCGGAAATATTAATATAGCGAAACAAAGACATAATTTTTCTAAGAGAGAGTTTGCTCTATTCACAAAGACCTAGTTTACAATTCATGATCTCTTGCTTAAACCATTTACCCTCCCTGAAAGGCTGAATAAAGCTTGGGAATTAGTAGTTGCTGCAATCATTGATTGGGGGTAGGGCCGTAAATGAACCAAGCCGTTCGGTTGTTCGACTCGTTTGATTCGAGTTCGAGCTCGAGCTCGGCTCGGATAAAAGGTTAATGAACAGAACTTGAACACCTTTTTTCTATTCGAACTCGGTAAGTGACACCGTTCGTTTAAGGTGTTTGGCTCGTTAATGTTGTTCGTGAGTTAAACGAACCAAGCTTGAACAATTAAATATGTTCGTTTAAATACACGAACAAGCTCGGCTCGTTTGCTAAGTTAAATGAACCGAGCTTGAACAACGCAATGCTCGGTTCGTTCGGCTCGTTTACCGCCCTAATTGGGAGGCATAGCCCTTTTAGCAAACAAATCTAATATCAATATTTGGGCATCACAAGAAGAAAAACAAACATACTAAAATACAGTGAACTAATATGTGTTGTGTTGTGTTTCCAGACTCACACCCATTCTGGTATTAATAGTTACCTTTTGATAAATAATAATACATTTTGCTTGTTTGCTTAGTTCAAAGAATAATAAACATACAAAAATAAGGTAAGTTAATATGTTACATGATGTATTTTCATGCTTAGACATGGCATCAATTTGGAGTAGTTATTCTTAATAAATAATATCTTTTGCTTGGTTTTTGGATTTTGATCCTCTAATTCCCTCCATATCTTATCTTTTAGCTTTTTTAATGATAATGTCTATTGTCCCTTTTATCCAATAATAAAACGACAACCTACGTGTTATGGATAAGTATGAACATTTTTGAAATGGTGTATGATCTCTAACCTTCTCTATTTGATTATGCCACATACACCACTCAATAAAAAGTGTAGCACAACACTTGGCATTATCTCATTAAAATGGCTAGTAGATGAGACATGCATGGAGTTAGTTGATCCAAATCTCTAATGAGAAAAGATTTTCTATACCAGTCCTTATATTGCTCTACATCATACGAGGTAAGATTATGTGTAAATGATGTAAAATTAGTACATGACGTGATCTTACATAATATAATAAAGAATGAGATAGAAAATGAAATAGAAGACCATCTCTGACCTATGGTTGAAGTTTTCAAGCAGTGTGATATATGTAGGTTAATTTAACCATTATCCATACTCATTCACGTTTTGATAACTCATCACATGCAAATACACCTATTCATTTAACTAAACCAAACACTTACAAGTAAAACTATCAAGCGACTAGATAAGACCCAGGTCTTGTTTTGAACGTCCTCCTACATATCTATAAATAGTAATGAGTGGGCGATCACGTTACAGTAACAAAACGAAGTCTATACTATATATATGTATGTATATGTGTGTGTATATATACATATATATATATACATATACATATATATATACATATACATATATATATATATATATATATATATATATATATATATAGATATAGGTCTACATATGTGTGTATATTATTTTGGATGTTGTCGAGCTAGGAGGTTGGAGCCTCACAGGGGTCCAATAAGCCGAATTGCCGAATTCTGACACTTGAGGAACGAGGCAAGTAGCGATCGGCCAAGCCCATCCTAACCCTAACCCCTTGGATAAAAACCCGACCAAGTCACACAAGAAAGAGGCATGATCACCTCACCGTAAGGGGGTGTGATGACGCGTGACCGTGCGACACGTGCAGCAAGGAGGAGTAGTCACCCCCCATCTAGCCTCACCACCCCTTGCTACCACGTGTCGCGTGGTCACAAAGGGGTGAGGAAAGTTGGATCTCCTCACCCACAAGAAAGAATAAAAAACGGCAGGTCCCACCGCTGGATAAAGATAACGAAAAAGATAAAGGCACGTAATTTTCCCCGGAAAATGTATGGTTTACACAGCACATACCCACGCCAAGATATCAGCAGCCTAAAGTAGATATGCTTTTCATTACTTGTTAATGTATTCAAGTAACATTTTCTTTATTCCAACAAAGAATTGCTGACAAATTACAACGTTTGATATAATCACAAGAAAAGTCGTTGTTTTGCTGGATTTTTTTGACGGGTTAAGATTCTCTCACCCCACGCGTCACCACGCGACACGTAGTAGCAGAGGTGGGTGGTGAGGCTAGATGAGGGTCACACGCATCTAGCCTCACCATTCACCCCTGCTGCCACATGTCGCGCGCTGACGCGTGGGATGAGAAGAATGAGGGGCAGGAGATCTCATCCCTTTTTTTTTTGACACACTTACTCTTTCCCCTCCCACCCAAATCCCAGCCCCCTGCCCTACTGGCTTATTCTAATAAAACTATAAAATTACGTGAAGAAATCATGTCATAATTATTTAGCAGTCTCTTAGGTGAGAAAAGGTGCGTTTAAATTTTCAAAAATTGCTCGTCAAAGCTTAAACATATGAAACAAACCATCCATATATACTGTGTTTATTTGGATTCAAACATTAATCGTTTGAAAAGTAATCTGTTACTCGATTCTACATCCTTAAAAAAAATATAAACCATAGTTGTATTAATGCACTCATGTTTTTAAAAGCAGCTGTTTTTGGTAACAGTATACTAATGTTTGAAATGAAGTTTTACTTCTTCCCCCCCCCCCACCCCCCCCCCCACCCTCAATTGTCGTTACAGTTTCTTCTCTCGTTTTCTTATGTTACAATCCTTTGTGTTTAGATACCCGCCATCAAGTTTATTTTCAAATTTTCTTTACTTGTAACTGAATCGGCACATAAATCTTTATATCATAAGACTTTTAATACCTTTAAACATATAGACTAATCAAATGTTATAGTGAGATGATGACGGAAGGAAGTTGGGTAGTATAAATTGTTTTCACAATAAAAATAAAAGAACATGAATGGGAATTCGCAATTGCTTTAAAAGAACATGAAAATTCTTTAAATGAAAAATTGTCTAGAAGGGCAACAGAAATAGACTTAAAAAAGAGAAGATGACAAAACAAAGTTCAAGACTTGAGTCAGAATGAAGAAATGAGCAATCTCGTATATTCTCATTACCAAAAACGTGTTTACAGTATATAGGAAACTAACTTCTACAAACTCCTACAATTAAGCTAATTCCTATGATTAAGCTATTACAATAAATCAAGAATATACAATCATCAATGGAGAATATACAAACATAAATAGCTACCATATCTAAATATGTACAATAGGAAACGTAATGAATTGGACATTAATATGGATAATATTCCATATTCCAATACTCCCCCTCAAGTTGGCGCATGGATATCGAGCATGCCCAACTTGCTGCAGAAACGCCGAAAGAGGTCGGGTCCAAGTGGTTTAGTGAACCCATCAGCTAACTGGTGTGTCCCGGGGACTTTGCATGGACAAATGAGACCGGCGATGTAGTGCTGACGAACAAAATGACAATCGATCTCGATATGTTTAGTGCGTTCGTGAAAAACGGGATTAGCCACAATATGCAAGGCAGCTTGATTATCACATCGAAGAGGAACGGGACGCGTGATGCGCAAACCGAGATCGGCCAGAAGTTGTCTGAGCCAAACTATCTCACTAGTAGCATTCGCGATGGCGCGATACTCAGCCTCAGCAGAAGATCTCGAGACAACGGGTTGTTTCTTTGAGCGCCATGATATAAGGGCATCACCAAGAAAGACCATATAACCAGAAGTAGAGCGGCGCGTAATAGGACAGCCAGCCCAATCAGCATCACAATAAGCATGTAGATTTAATTGCGATTGAGTAGAGAAAAATAGACCTTGGCCCAGACCACGTTTAAGATAACGAAGTAAATAGAACACAGCATCCAAATGACATTTTCGTGGAGCATGCATAAACTGACTAAGCATGTTAACCGCAAAACAGATGTCAGGACGAGTAACAGTGAGATATAGTAAACGACCAACAATACGTCGATAAAAGGCAGGATCATCTAAAAGGGGATCAGTATCAGAAAACTTCCCTTTTTGATCCATGGGTGCGGCGGCTGGGCGGCTCCCAAGCATGCCGCATTCAGTCAGTATATCGAGAACATATTTACGCTGATTCAAAACCATGCCAGCGGGCGAACGAGCAACTTCAATACCAAAAAAATATTTGAGAGGGCCCAAATTCTTGATCTTGAATTTGTGGTCAAGGTAAGATTTGAGAGCCTCAATACGAGGGAGGTCATTTCCAGCAACAATGACATTATCAACATAAATCAAAACAACAACGATAGAAGATGAGGTGGTCAAAAGAAATAAAGACGGATCCGCATTAGATTGAGTATAACCAAGGGCAAGTAACGAGGACGTAAACTTGGCATACCAATTCCGTGAGGCTTGTTTCAAACCATAGAGAGACTTTTGCAACTTGAAGACACAGTTCTCCCCCTTTTGATTAAACCCGGGCGGAATACGCATATATACATCCTCAGTTAGATCACCGTGCAAGAACGCATTGTTAACATCTAATTGGTGAATGTGCCAACCTCGCGCAACCCCAATAGCTAAAAGACACCGAACTGTAACTAACTTAGCCACAGGAGCAAACGTTTCATGAAAGTCAATACCCTCAACTTGTGTATAACCACGTGCCACTAAACGTGCCTTATAACGCTCAACAGAACCATCAGGATGATACTTGACTTTATAAATCCATTTAGAGTCAATGGTGCGTTTACCTGGAGGAAGAGAGACAACTGTCCAAGTGTCATTAGCCTCTAGCGCGGCAATCTCACGCTGCATTGCCTCACGCCAATGAGCATGTTGGACCGCCTGCTTAAAAGAAACTGGCTCATCGCCATCAGTGATAGCCGCAATCAAACCATAATAAGACGGTGACAATCGTGTGTATGAAAGATAACTAGATAAGGGAAATACCGTAGAGTTCACTGAGGGAGCAGGAGAAGCCGCGGATGGCACGAGTGACGGGGGTAAAGCAACATCAAAATCTGTTAAACGACGAGGAAGTTGACGGGAGCGCGTGCTACGAGTTGAAGGCAGCACGGCAGGTGGCGACAAAAGAGATGCCGACGGCGAAAGTGGTGTCGTCGGCGGGACAGTCTCAGCCGCACCCAGCGAAGGTGGCTGCACGGCTGGGGTGCGTTCGACGGACTCGGCTGGGGTGGCAACATCCCAGTCAGTCGGAGGTGAATGAACGGGAATAGATTCTGCGATAGGAACATTGTGAGCAGACACAGAAAACGGAAATATATCCTCATAAAATGTAACATCACGACTAACATAGATTTGACGACTTGAAAGATCAAATATTTTGTAACCCTTTTGTGTATGAGGATACCCAAGAAATATGCCAGGAGCAGAGCGCGGGGCAAACTTGTCTCGGGTACCATGATAAATATACCCATAACAAAGACAACCAAAAACACGAAGATGATCATAAGAGGGCACACGACCAAGAAGCAGTTCGTATGGCGTCTTATTTTGAAGAGATACAGTAGACATGCGATTAATGAGATATACAGCAGTCAATATACATTCCCCCCAGAATGACACAGGCAAATTTGCATGAAAACGAAGAGCACGTGCCACTTCTAAAAGATGTCGATGTTTGCGTTCAACCACACCATTTTGTTGAGGTGTGTGAACGCAAGAAGTCTGCGCATCAATTCCATGCTCAGTAAAATAAGTACGAATGTCATGACTAGTGAATTCCAACCCATTATCACTGCGAACTCTTTTTACCGGATGATCAAATTGTGTATGTACCCAACGCAAAAAATGCAACAGATAGCAACAAGTGTCAGATTTAGATTGCATCAAATACACCCAAGTACTACGACTGTAGTCATCAACAATTGTAAGAAAGTAACGTGCCCCAGAAAGACTAGGCGTTTTGTACGGCCCCCAAATATCACAATGTATCAACTCAAAAGCATGACTAGTGACGCTAGTACTGACAGGAAAAGGTAAGCGGGTTTGCTTAGCTCGATTACAAGCATCACACATAACATTTTTATTCATAAACGAAATAGACGGAATGAAACGAAATTTCGATACAGGAAGGTGGCCCATGCGACCATGCCAAAGAGATGCAGAGGATTGAGTCACTGCAAGCAGTGCAATGGCCGAATGGTTTATGAGGTGGTAGAGGCCATCACGCTGCTTACCCACTCCAATCAGCTTCCTCGAGGGCATCTCCTGCAAAGCACAAAAGTTCGAACCAAATATCAGTGTACAGTTCGAATCTTTAACCAATCTGCTGACAGAAATGAGATTAAACGCAAACTCTGGAACACCCAAGACACCATAGAGAGTCAAGTTGTTCGACAATTGGACAGTCCCAACTGCGCGAACCGCCACATGCGTACCATTCGGAATTTGAACAGTTGTAGTCAACTTATCATTAGTAACGGATGTAAATAGAGACAAATCATTAACAATGTGCGCATTCGCACCACTGTCCAATATCCAACCAAATCTCGAATCAAGGGAAGAAGAAATAATACCGGCATCCTGCTTCGTTGGTGGCGCCACAGAGTGACCAAAATTACCTCCATTTAGCTGATCGATGAATTGTGCTAACTGATGCTGTTGCGCGAGACTGAAGCCCGCGAATGTGGGTGGTGCGGCTTGAGCCTCAGAGGCAGTAGACGCTGCCATTCCCTTTGCCACGTTCGGAGATGGTCCGGAACCTGCAGAAACTTTGCTCCGACGGCTACGATTCCAATCAGCAGGATAACCAATCAAGTCAAAACAGGTCTCACGTAAGTGGCCAACTTTACCACAATGCTGGCATCGCGGTTGCTCCCCCTTTCCCTTGAACCTGGCCGATCAGCCCTCCTGTGGTGGTTGCCAAGTGGCAAGTGCCGCAGCGTCGAACTGTGGTACAAGGCTTTGAGCCACAGTTCGTTGCTTTTCTTCCTGTGCCACAATAGCATATGCACGACCAAGAGAAGGAAGATGATCAATACTCAAGATATGAGAGCGTACCGTACCAAAGATTTCGTCAAGACCCATGAGAAAATCAAAGACCATTTCTTTCTCACGAATCTTCTCCATTGCTTTAGACATCCCACACGTGCACATTCCACAATTGCAAACAGGAATTTCATCAAAGCACTGAAGCTCTCCCCATAGAGCCTTGAATCGGCCATAGTACACAGACACTGTGCTTTTGTCCTGTCGTAGTGAGGCTATGGCGCGACGCAGTTCATAAACACGAGCATCAACACCTTGTGTGAAACGCTCTTCCAAGTCAATCCACACTTCTCTGCGGTCTCTGCATGCGCAGCAGCCCCCTGGAACTCCTTCACAAGCGCATTAGACAACCACGCTAACACTAGCGCGTTACACTGCTGCCAAACGGAATAGTTGGCAGAGGCAATATCCGGACGTTGGATAGTGCCATCGACGAATCCAGCTTTGTTCTTAGATCGCAAAGCATTGATGAATGACTTCTTCCAAACGAAATAGTTCTCGCCATTCTCTCCCAACGGTTGCGTAACAAAGAGAAGACCAAGATGGTCAGAGGGATGCAAATAATATGCAGATTTGGGATCAGTGGTGGTGATAGGGACGGTGGCACTGGCGGTGGCGGTGCCGGACATGTTGGCTACGGCCATGACGTCGCCGGAAAAACAAGAAGGGCGGTGGTGGTGGTGAGAGAAAGGTTATTTCTCTGATACCATGAAGAAACGAGCAATCTCGTATATTCTCATTACCAAAAACGTGTTTACAGTATATAGGAAACTAACTTCTACAAACTCATGCAATTAAGCTAATTCCTATGATTAAGCTATTACAATAAATCAAGAATATACAATCATCAATGGAGAATATACAAACATAAATAGCTACCATATCTAAATATGTACAATAGGAAACGTAATGAATTGGACATTAATATGGATAATATTCCATATTCCAATACAGAAAGCAATGATATGCATGAGGGATCCAATTTTTCGAAGAACCAAACGCAGTTCAAATATATATATAAAAAAAAGTTTAACTCCAACCAATAAGGTCTCTGCCACACCTATTCTCAAAGGTAATGTAGGGAGATAAATCAGGTACCCAACGGTCCGTTAGCAGGAACTTGGTCATTTACACAGTAGTCTATATAAGGAGTCTCCAGCACCGCAAGCAAGCCTACAGACAAAGAAGCTCCCACACTATGCATTTACTGAGAAGGAATTTCTTGCCTTTGACAAGAATTGAACTTCTGACCTCCTCGAGAATCATACACACGGCGCAAAAGCAAGTGTACGCATGGGGAAAAGCATCAAGCATATAGGAAGAAGATGTTGCACTACAAGTTAAACCCCAACCTCCGAGTTGGGATCTCCTCACCCCCATTTTTCTCATCCTCCTTGTGATCACGCGACACGTGGCACCAAGGGAAGATGGTAAGGCTAGATAAGGATCACCTGTATCTAGCCTCACCATCCCTCTTTGCTGACATGTGTCGTGCGGTCACACGTCAATGCACCCTTTGCGGTGGGGATCCTATCTCCCAACCTCCGGATTGCAAGAATGTCGTTTATGCATTAAATAATCTTCCCTTTTAGGAAAGTGGGAATTTCCAATTGTAGAAGTGGAGGATGAGAAGAGTGCTTACGTACAAATTTTGATTCCTTTCTCCTGCCAAATGCCGTCCAAATTCATTAGACGATAGAGAACAAGGTTTTTTCCAATATGAAAACATAATTTCCTTATATTATAAAGTACCAGTTGATCGGCACATTTTGACGCAATTTTCATTAAGTCAGAAAACAATCTCTGTATATTTCTAACACATAGGTATGATTGCATACATCCGGTCCCTCTATACCTCGTCATAGACAGAAGACTCTAAAATAATAAGGTAATATTGTTATTGTAGTATTTTGTTGTTCAAGACCTAATAACGAAGGCTATTTATTAGGTACGAAATGTAATACTTCTTCATACATAAGAAAATAAAGAATAACACGAGTAACATATAACATCAACTCGGCTAATTATTTTCAAATAAATAAAGATAAAGTCTTCAAAATTAGTATTTGGTACTATCAAACCTATTTAAACTTGGATTTATATGAGGTGATGTCCATATCCATTCAAAACCTTGACAATGAGTGTTAGTATCTCATTCTCATATAACTCCTATATTTTTTCTCAAATTAGCCAATGTTACTCGTCCTTACGTAACAACGTGGCTTGACATATACAAACGCCTTGCCACCCGCCTATAATTACAACCCGCAAGTCAGGCATGAATATCTGGACTTGAGTAAGAATAGACATTAAATGGATAACCATGTGTCAGGCAAGTTGTGAGTACACATTTTTAAACTGGCTCTGATACCGTCTTTAAACTTGGACTTACATGGAGTGAGGCTCATATTCATTCAAAATCTTAAGACAACGGGTGTGATACCTTATTCTCATGTAACTCATATAGTTTTTTCTCAAATTAGCCAATAATAAATAATATTCTCAACAAAACCTATTTTAACATCGATAGGTGTTATCAAAAAAAAATGATAGGTTAAGTTTTACCACGTCATATGAATTGTATTGTATTAGACCCAACTACTAAATAAACAAAATTTTATGTTGTACTAGTGGTATGAAAAAGGTTGAACCTCAAATAATAAAGACATCTGTCACCTCCGGTCCCACAAGATGTACATGGATGTAAATCAGGTGTCCAAGTTCCACTATTAGAAGTTTGTCATAACACAGGGACAACACAAGGAGCTTATTGGCATCGAAGAAACAACCGTCAAACTGGTATGTCAGTCTATCAGGTCATTTCATGGTCAATAGTGCTCCCACACTACATAGCTAGCCTGGAAGGAGTTCAAATATTCTTGCCTTCGGTAAAGTTCGAACTTCTGACGTGCCTCATGAAACCCTATACTTGGAACCATTGGGATATGTGATGCGACGTAATAATAGCATGAGAGATTTATGACCATATGGGAAAAGTCACGTCTAGAATCCTCTAATATGTGGAGTATATGAGAATGCTGAAAGATTAAAGAGGTAAAGTATAATATTCTCTCTCTAAAACCAAAAGAGAAAGGACATCTATCTTCTTCTTTCCCCTTCCCACATGTTGCTATCTGGAATCTACCCTTTTCCTGGTGGCTTCACCCCATCCACACACTTGAAAAGAAGAAAAAAATAAAAGATATGCATTATTTGTATATTTATTATTTTATGTTTTTTGTAGTTATGCATGTCTCTGCCTTGGTGTTTTCATGCAGACGGTCGTTGAAGGGAAAAAGTCACAAATTCTTGATCACAGTTCCAAAATAGTGGGGTTAATATTCTTTTTTTTATCATGCTCTGTTTTAATTGATGCTGGTGGTCGGTGGGGGCAGATCCTACAAATTCGCGCCTGTTTCATCACTAATGACTTTTTCTTCCTCCTGCCGCTAATGAAGGGACCACATATGAGATTACTCTTAAGTATTTATTTTGGTTATAATCAACATAACTATCTTGTTCGGTTCGGTTGTGTTACATCCTGCTTCCAAATATATATATATAAAGTAAGAATAATAATTGCACATAAAAAAAGGGTAACGTTTGGTTTGGGAGTTATTAAACCCCATTAAACTCAACCCCAATTTATACCCCACGACCGGTTACTTCTCCCCTCCCTTATATATATATAAAAAGAAAAAAAATTGTCTTCCCCTCAGAATCTCTCCCTCTCCCCTCTGCCGTGTCTCCCAACAAATCAAAAACAAAGAAAAAAAAAAAAAGATTCCCCCACAGTAGCAGAAGTGCATGGAGAAAAGAAAACTATTTTCAACCCATTCCGATTCTATTCATGGTATAGTACAGAAGATTAGAGGTAAGTAACTTTGTTGTATTTACTATGAATTTTTGTAAAATTTATGTATATACTTTGATATTAAATTTGGAGGGTGCATTCCTATATCATTCGTGATATGTATAACTTCGTGTGGTGTGTGCCGTGAGTATGAATGTATGTAAGGACAGTTGCCTAAAAGACAAAACTTGTTCCATCCTTCTGGTTACAATATACCAATTAGCATATTATATATTTTAGTACATATGTATTTAAAGTTTATAAGGTCACATGTTATAATCCAATTTCGCATTCACATGAGAGTTTCTTTAAAAGAATTTCCAGTATAGGTAATGACAGAATGTGTGTGGTATAAATTTATGTATATGATGGTGTTCTGTTTACGTATTTATGTATATACATATATTGTTCTATGTGATATATATATATACACACACACTCTCATAAACTACGTAATTGCATTTCAATGGTTATTCAAAATGAAATTTTGTTCACATACCTGTTTATGCCGTTATGTATTCATTCCTTTTGTGATTTTGTGTGCGTGCATATATATTAGGGTCAGTGGCCATTCGGTCACGGTTGATACATGCATTTAAAATAATTTTGTGCATATATGTGAAATTCAATTCTTAATAAATTATTAATGTACCATCATTGTTTCTTTGAGAATTGACAAGGGAAAAAAATAGAAAGCTATGAACTAATTATTTTAAGTAAGCCAAATTAATCTTTATTATTAGGTATTGATTTTTATACTACAATTATTTAGATTCAAGTCTAGAAGAGAAGGAAGTGAGTACCGGATCAGAGGTAAGTGATCTATCTGTGCTTGTTATGTTGTCATGCGTCAGAGGTAAGTAATCTATTTGTGCTTGTTATGTTTATCATGCATCAGTGTGTTGTTCGTTGCATATATGTAATTGAACTTTCTCTATATGCGAGTTGAGTTTATTATGTGAGATATGTGATGGCATATGTGAATCAATCACACATGTGTACAGATAAACTGGGTGTATATATGGTTGTACGATTTCAATGTGTATTGGATATGTATATGGATGTGTGGGGGTATACATGCACGTATATATGCACGTGTATGGGCGCGAGCATATGTATGGGTATGGATGCACCATATTATGAGAGATTATGCATTTGCATTCATGGCATGTGCATTGCATTGCATCCCTTCGGGCGCTGACTCCACGTTACGGAGCGTGTGTGCGCTGACTCCACGTTACGGAGCGTGTGTTCGCTAACTCCACGTTACGGAGCGTGTGTTCGCTGACTCCACGTTACGGAGCGTGTGCCCTATGAGGCGTGTGGTCCTACGGGACGTGTGGCCCTATGAGGCGTGTGGCCCGACGGGGCGTGTGGCCTGACGAGGCGTGTGGTAGGATCACCTCGAGGTTCATGCATTGCACGGTAGATATATGAGCATCGTGTGTGTCATGACTTATGTTGCGGGTGACACGTAGAGAAAGGCATGCATCATAAAGTTGCGTATTATTATGTGGAGTGACTTACTTTTCACAGTTTATTTACTCTGTTGGCATGTATTGTTCTCTTCTTTGTTTAGGTGATTATTTGTCTGTTGTGTATGTCATATTTGAGAAGAGCGTGCATCACGGTAATATAGATTGAATGATGGATCTTGTTTGATTATTCTCGATGTGTTAGCTGTTAAAGATATTCGAGTGAATTTAATTGAGTACTAGAGACATGTATGTTGATTTGTAAATGTTTTCTGTAATTGTATCTGTATGTATGATTTCCATAATGGGTATAGATAGGTTGCTTACTGAGCCCGTTGATTTGGCTCACACCACCACTCACCAGTTTTGCAGGTAGGCGAAGTTAGGGTATGCTTACACAGGAGTTAGTATACCGTGGAGGATCGAGACGAGAAATTTCTAGACCAAGGATATTCAGAAAAGTCTTTCAAGTGTTGGTTGAGACAGCTATTTCGATAATCGAGGTTTATGTATTTTCGATATTAGTGTTTATATACATTTGATATTGTATTTATCTAGAATTTCTTAGACATTGTATTGACGATGATGATTATGTTATCGAGGATTTTAGTAATGTCTTCCGCTAGCATCAATTTACGTTATTGTAATGACGTGTAGTTGATCTGTATCGACGCTTTGTAGTGCTCTTAGTAGACTACGGCGGGTGCACTGCTCCCAAGGTTAGGGCTCAGGAGCGGGGCGCTACAGGTTGAAACTTCGGTTTACATGAGTTGACTCTCATATTTACTTAAAACTTTAAAACTATAGCCAGTGCTACCTCATTTTCATATAACTATTATATTTTCTAAAAGCCTGCACAGTGTGAGACTATATTCTCAATATCTGTCATCACGTGTCAACATGGCTTGACGGAGAGGCTATGGATGGTGATACATCATTCTCATATAGCTCATATATTTTTCCCAAAGTGGACGATGTGAGACTATATTCTCAATTGTATAAATAGTTTTTTGAGGCTATATTCTCATATAACGTGTCACCGGAAGCTATGGATGGTGGTAGCTTATTTTCAAATAACCTATATATTTTTCTCAAAGTGCACGATGTGAGACTATATTTTCAATGGTATAAATAGCTCATTGAGACTATATTCTCAATCGTATGCCTTGACTTGAAAGACCACAAAAGGCATGGATGGATGAAAGACTTCAATCTAGGTTATTGACTTGACCATATTTCACAGTATTATTTATGATTCTAGAAAAAAACAAATATGATAATGTTGAGTCGATGGTTTTTCTCAATCACGCCACTCATAGTCTTCACATACAAATGCGTCTTAGAACATGTCATCAATCACGAACCACAAGTCAGAATGAACATCTGAATTTGGATGACGGAAGACAATAAATGATCAATCATGGGATAGACAAGTTGTCAGTCCATATTAAACCTATTCTGATACCATGTTGAAACTTTAAGCCAATCAAAATCGTAAATACATGCTCCTAATGCATAGCTCAATTGGTACTCGGGTTGGATTTGTCACTAAGAGGTTCAGAGTTCGATTCCAGAGACGCACACAACATAGGTGTTTCACTGCTGCTAGGCCTTCGGCCTAATTTGCAAAAAAAAACCTTGTATGGGTCTTTGCGTAAAATCCTCATCCACCCAGGAGGCTGCTGAGCTCTTGATTTGCATCATCCATAATGCTCCTTGGAGCTAGAACGGTGAAGGTCCTCAGGGCCAGGGTATGGTCTTTTGACACCACCAAAAATTGTAAATATATACAAATTTATTGTAAAAACCAATCACTGCACTCGTTAGGATATAAATACTTATATGGCATCATTCAATCGTGTCACTAATCATTATTTTCGAGTAGCATAAAATCTCCCATCATGAGAAATATACGTAAAGAAAATTATAAATCGCCATTACCATTCAGGTTGTTGGAACATACAAATCATGCATAATCAAATATGACCAAATAATCAAGATTTCAACGACATAATACTTCCACGACGCCATGACACGACAGAATCCAATGTACATAGCTTTTGACCTCAGCACATGTTTAAAAACCCAGAAATATGCCTATGTGTAGTATGTATATCTTTTCAGAAACGTACGAAGAGCAAACAATTGACACGGGGGAATACTATTAACGTTACCAGAAATACTCATCGGATGCATCTAAATCACATTCGGCCTGAGAAGAACATACAGGCCTCCACTGTCACACAAATCCAGATTGATTATGAGAATATCACAAAAAGTTATCAAGAAGCCAAGCTATATCAATGCTTACTGCTAGCACCACCTAAATACTGAAATACAAAATATTTAGAGCTCCGGTACGGAAATTGTCTCCTTGACAATGGTTAGAGAGCCACGTACTTATGATGCTGGGGGGTCTACTAGTTGAGGTTTCCTCAGGCCATCTATCAACCAACCTAAACCCGAACCGAGATGCCGCAGCAAGAATGGATGGTTCATCAACTCTACGCAGCACATGACACAGAATCAATGCTGGCCCGTCATTTTTCGCTCTGGTTTGACTTGTATCAATCAACTCTGTTGCAGTTTCAAACAATGGTAATATTGCTTCAGCAACGTATGTTACATCAGTGCCTATGATCACCTCAAATCCCTCACCACTTAGTTGTTTCGTGGCTTCTATCTCATCGCGGTTCCCCCACTCGAGTTTTTTTACAGCAAGTTTTTTCAAATATGATGGTTCGAGATTTGAAGAAAGGTTTAGATTTAACAGGGAAAGAGCTTTTGAATCGCCATCAGTGGCAACGACTAGATTAGCAGTTTTAGAAGCAATCATCGAGCAGATTCCGCTACAGCCAGAGCCAAGTTCTAACACCTTCTTCCCTGACACTATTGATTCGTTTTCAGCAAGAACAGAAGCCATTAACCTGGCTGAGTCCCATAGCATCATGCCAGTTGATTTGCAGGTATGCTGATACTCTTTAGAAAGCACCTTTATCTTGAAATGATGACCCCTCAGGAGGACTTCAATAGTCTGAAAGAACGAAAAAGAACAATATTCGGATAAATGGTTTATCAAAGATAATTCCGTCATAAGACCATTTAAGATTTCTCATTCTGCAGTTCCACGAAAACCAATTCATCATAGCAAATGAGACACCAAGAATAACATCATTTTTCCAAAGTATGTTATACCCTTCGAACATCGTTTTGTAGATTACCTCCATCTCATGATAATAAAATCTAGAATCAGAAAAGAGACACCAAGAAAACCAATTCATCATAGCAAATGAAACACCAAGAATAACACCACTTTTCCAAAGTATGTTATACCAATCGTTCTGTAGATTATTTCCATCTCATGATAATAAAATCCAGAATCAGAAAAGAGAACTAAACTGGAGACGACCTCTTTTCTCTTCACAGGAACGAAAAAAATTAGACATTTGGTTAGTCTGGTAGATGTGGTTGAGAAAGTGTGTACCTCTTCACATGCAGACACAAGGCCGAACATATCAGCTGCTATTCCTTCAGAAATGTCGATATCAGCCACATTTGTATTCATTTTTTGAGTGATATCCTTGATCTGAGGTCTAACAGTATCTCTTTTCACACTGGACGAATTCTCGTGGTGATTACTGCAGAATACAGCTTGGACCCAACGCCTATGATAAAATAATGCAACTGTTTCAGGAAACTTATGATGCTACTTATATGAGGTCATAACAGCATGACTGTCATTATCAAACTGAAGTTCATTAGGAAAAATCGTAAATAAGGATATACGGACACATGTTGGTTAATCAATCTCAGATGGTTATTTGGCACCATAACCTGCCACGATCATTCACAAAGATCAAGATTCCATATGGAACACCAACCATCTCGAATAGTTCATATCTTCATTTGGTGTGATAAATGACAACTACATTCATTTCAGATCACGTAAACATATACCAGGGGAAAACAGAAGTTGAGAAAACAAGGTATAACCGAGTGTATGGATATATGACCAACTGATGATATGAAATTATAATGCCCTAAAAGATAAACAAGCTATTCCTTCTCCTATATATACCTTCTAAGAACAATAGAGATGCCTTGAAGAAGAAAGAGAAGTCAATAAGCTTTAGAAATTCCTGGCTTAAAAGATCTAAAAGATGCTTTAATTCATGCAACCATGTTTACAAACTGAAGTATGCTTCCCAGCATTGTCGAAAAGCTTTTATTGACTTGGGAGGATAGCGATTTTAACAACATGTGGAAATGAGGAATCAGAGGAAGTGTTATTTAAGAAAAAGGCATCTGCCAACAATCATTGGACAAGAGAAAAGAGCAAATATTACTAGAACCAGAGAATATACAAAAAATAAAAGCCTGGAAATTTCCAGATATACTAGATTAGAAACAGTGGACGAAAATCAGGGAAACTGGCTCGGGAGAAGAAGGGGAAAAAAAAAAGCAAGAATGACTATTAAATGATATGACACAGAAGAAGTCATGAACGAGAGATGAAGATTTAGAAAAGATCGTCATGATGTTACTCAAATTTGGACCCATTAGTCGGGTGAAAAGGAATTAGACATGCATTTAAACAAACTCCAGCTCAGGTAAGCTATGAGTATTTGACCTGCATAAAAAGCATAGATATATATATTCCCGAGTTTAAAGGCCAATCACTCCTTCGAGATGATTCCCATTTGATACTAACGTTACCCCAGGTTAAGGCATTTGCACCAGTGCAACAGTGCCTAGGTCTTTACTCAGTACGCAACACCAAAGACTGCATACAAGTTAGCACTCCCACAATGAAAGAACTAACAAGAGAAAAACCAGATGATCAGTCAAAGAGTACTTCAAGGGTAAAGACAACTTAATACTACAAGGAGTGGTACAGTTGATTTTTGTTGATAGGCAGGACACAGTGAAAATTTCCTGTTCTGAATGAAATTAAACTACCAAAAAGAAAAACCCAGGATAATATGATGCTAGAGTAGAAGACCAAGACCACAGGTATATAAATGAAACTGTCGACCATATTTTGAAGGAAAATGGAACCATAAGTCAACCATCCAGTCAAGTTCATAAACTAACACATACAACAGGTAATGGGCAGGAGAGGGGCGGGGGTGGATTGATAAGTACCTAGTAGCAAGGAACAACAAGACCAAATGCTCATTTAAAGATGGAAACCAAACGACTCTGATCCAATCACTGAAACAGTGACATATGGAAATCGGCCATTTCAAAAATAAAGGCAAGATTCTTTTACCGCTTCATTATTATTTCTCTTGATCGATTTTCGACTTCCTTGCAGCACAAGATGTGTTCTTTGGTATCAAATCCATTTTCTTTGAAGATATTGGACAACCACTCATCTGAGAAGTAAAAAGCCCGCTGTAAACAGTATGGAAGAGCACAAAAGAATGTGAGAAAAAATGAAGACACTGATCTTCTGGTAGTCTGCCAAGGGAGGTTTGAAAAGAGTGAGGATCTGCAATTAAGGTACGTAAAACTTACAGTTCCATCACCCCTAACATAGAAGTTCTCACAGATTCTCTGCTCCTTGGAAGTGAACCTTTCCTATGGATAAGATATTATACAGAATGAGGGGAGGAAATATTTGTAGCCACAGGCAGAACTTTAGGACACTTCAGAAACTACAGGGTGAATTTATATATGTATCTATATATGGTTATTTAGACAAACTGATATAGCTTAATAACATTATGTAATTTTCTTTAAAGAAGCGTCACATTTATATAGTCTTATATTCAAAAAACAGAACAAAAGTGCAAAACCAGACCTGAGCAAGATCACCTGTTGCGTAGTCCCGAAACAGCACAATGCCATCTGGCTGGAGCACGTTAATTAAGTCATGTTAAAACAAACGATTAAGGCCGTTTTTAAGAAAATTCATGCATCGCATCACATTTTCCTGACCTTGAGAACTTTTCGGACATTTTGCAACACTAGGGGCATCTTTTCAGGGGATACTGCAGACAATACAAATATCTGCTTAACAAGTCAGGCATGCAAATAAAGAAATAAGAGCCAAAGTCATATCTTAGACATGAACTCCTGTATGAACATCTAAATCATTGACAGCAGCAAATGCATTACCATGGTCACTATGTCGACTGAAGAAGGAGATATCTGCTTGCTCAAATCATCAGTAGTTAAATCACAAACAAAAGCATTAACACGGGCCTCATTGAACTCCTTATGCATCTGAAAATTAGCCATGAAACAGAAATAATTCTTTGTCTTGTTGAGACAATTAGTAAGCAACATACAGCTTTAATCTAGTTCCCCCATAATGATCACAAGATCTGCAAGACAGCGTTTGTCTTCCACATGCAGCTCAAATATTGATGTCGTGCTGAAATTTTTGGACTATGAAGATGTACATATGCAGAAAGAATATTCAAAGGATACTTTCAGTAAGCAAGACAAAAGGAGCAGGTTCAACGGTTTAAGACCAACATAATGCAACAGACGGCAAATACCACTGGCATAACAGTATATTTAGACCGAAGATAGAGAACATTAAACCAACCTTAACTAAATTCACAGCACGCTGTGAAAAATCACAGGCATGTACAAACGTATCTGGATAGACGGCAATCAAAGGAAAGATGGTGTTTCCTACCCCACAACCAACCTGGTAAACAGATAAACAAACTCATCATAGAATCATGCTCCATTAAACCACCAACATTAGTGCATACCATGAAAAATGCTCCAAATAATAAAAACTTTGTGCTCAAGGGCTGACAGGAAAGGATAAGAAAGAAGTAAACATTACAAACTTAATGTGCTTCAACATCCTTCCTCTTATGGCAGAGATCAAATAATAATACACTCGAGAAACTATATACTCCCTCCGTCTCACGAATATTGTCCTAGTTTGACTAGAGCATAATTTAAGGAAGTCCAACTTTTTTGATCACTATTCATATCTTACCTTAGTAACTTGAGGTAAAATAGAGAAATCATGTAAGTGTCAATTGAAAGGGTAGCATAAACTTTGACAACTAATACTTACTCCCTCCGTCCCAAAAATATTGTGCTAGTTTGACTTGAGTACAATTTAAGGAAGTCAAACTTTGTGGGCTACTATTCCTATTCTACTCGTAATTGGTGTCTTGAGGTAAAATAGAGATAAATCGTGTAAGTGTTAATTGAAAGGGTAGTAAAGTAAATTTGACTACTAACACTAGCTAACATTAGAAAGTGAACAATATTTTTGGGACAAACCAAAATAAATTAGAACAATATTTTTGGAACGGGGGGAGTAATTACTTCAGGCTCATGAACCACAGAGGGGAAAAAACAACCCTTTGCCACTTTTCAGATACATAAGAAGGAACTACATGAGTCACTTTTTTTGAATACAATACTGACACATCAAATCTGTCCAAGGATACATGAGCAATAAATATATATTAACGTGAAAGGTCGTGCATGTGACTGAGTAGACAAACATTTTTGTGTTTGTGCACCAGCATGCTTCCATGCATCGCATCATTCAATACATGTTAATGACTCCATGTTTTCCTCCACCGTAAGTCTAAGTTACAATATAGCATTGTAACTGTTATGTGACCCGAGCACAGAAGGGAAAAAACAAATTCGAAGAATCATGCATAAGAGGAAAACCAACAATACATGAGGCAACACAAGGCCCAAGTACATTGCTGAGGATATACCCATATACTATATATTGGAGGAAAACATGGAAAGGAAGTACCTCCAAGACAACCTTTCTTCCTCCTCCCTGTACCATATTTGACATCAATATGTTCAGGAACAATCAGTGGATAATAATTTGATCTCACAAATAATTAGGCTAATACAGTACATCCTCCTACTTACGGAAAAGTAGTGCCCCCATTCCTTATCCAAGTAGTGCCTATCCTTAAAGAACTGTGGCAAAGAAGAAGAAATGTCAACTCAGTTTTCAATCAGCGGGAACTGAAACCTTGCATACGCTAGATAAATCTTCCACAAGATGCAGATTGAGGAAAGAACACTATAACATATGAGGTCATTCACATAGGAGCATGCCAACATAAAGGTACCTATAAGTCGAATCGCATGCAAAAACAGAAACAATCGAGATACGAAGCAGAAAACATATGTCCAAAGTTGAAAACACCCCACATCCCTCAAATAGAAAAGCTGCCAACCCCCTGCCTGTGTGAGTTCCCAGACATATCATTGTCCTAGGCAAGGAAACAGAAGCACAATAAAGTTGCAGATTACTGTGAAGAAAAAGACAGCTAACCAACTTTATCTTGATGGCGTTTGTAAAATATGTCCCAATACTTTTTGGCATCCCTCTCATACTTGTCTGCAGAATGCACAGAGAAGAAAACAAAAGCCATATCCAAATAAACTTGAGCATACATTAGCAAACGACCTATTTGGCAGCCCACGAACTAACTCACAGATGGAGCAACTGACCTCTCCAAAACGGCGAAATTTCACCATTTGAAGCAGGATAGATTTGAATTTTTGCTTGTGCCACTAGCTGCTCCCCTTCAGAGGTTACATTACTGAACTCCATTCTTCCCTTTACTAGAAAAAGTTGCAAGGACTGAACTTTCATGTTATAATAAGAACACTCCAGCTCAACAGCAACAAAGATTAACTTAAGTGGCAGCATATAGCAGGTTCAATTCACTAATTAACGCTGTAAAACAACATAAGAAGTTTACGAAATTTTCATCCCTGCTACAGGAGCAAAACACTAGAAAAAAAGGGTAAAAGAATAAAACTTTAGTTGCGGCAGCATCCAAAAGTAAGATATTTACTGGTTCCCATCCGTAAAGCAACTATCTTTCTCATTGGAAGAGGAAAATACAGAAAAAGATAGAACCTTGTAAATATCAAGGTCTGAATCAGATAGGCAATAAAATTAACCTCTTCTCTTCCTTCTTCCTCTTTCCCCTTCGGGCGTAGATTTGGTCGGCTTCGCAGATACAGATGTCCACTGTGAAACTGAAACCTCAATTGGATTTCTTTCGTACTATTGTTCTGTTCTTCATTTTTTTTCCCAATTTTAACCCTTTCCTAAGGAAATCCTTTTTTTCCCTCCAAGGGAATTAAAACGCCTCACTTTGTAAGGTTAAAAATGAACTTGCAAATAAAATAGAAGTATTACATATAACCACATTGTATCTATATAAAAAGTACATATACCATATTACATATATATATGAATATATATATATATACACACACATATATATATGTGTGTGTATTATGCAAATAATGGAAAAGTAAATAAACTTGTCTTAACAAATAAGCGGGTGCGTAACATATAGTTGGCTTGAAAATAAATAAATATTTCTACATACAACGGAATAGGATATCTCACCTCGCAAATTGGAATTTATACGTTTTAGTCCTTTTTTATATGTTTTGTTGGTTTATGTATATTTTGTTTATTATTCTATATTTGAAAAATCCAAATACATAGGAATTGTATTTATAAGGACTGCAGAAAAACTCTTTAATATCGGTTGCCACCAAAACTTTCAAGGTGGAAGTAATTATCACCAATGTACTGATCTCTGATCACACTGTTATCTGAGGTAATATTTTACATCAAAATGTAGACTTATATTAGCACAATTTTCGTCGTCATTACTCCCAACTTTATACTGTTGCTAAACATCATCAGTTATAGGTATCACTTGCACTTGGAAAAGCGAAACATGCTTCTCGCTATACAACTATTCCTATACTACAACAACATTATTGATAAACCATAATTAAATCGTCTGTTAGTCAACAGTCAACGGTTTAACTCCAGTAGCTCAGCACTTAAAGTACTGCAGTTCAGCAGTACAGCGCCGAAACATGGCTGTTCAGCATCGGCTGCACCTTAGTAAGGCATCATGACATCCTTATAACATCGAAGAATACGCCAAGGTTTGCACCTCGGCACCAACTTCAGTTTATGTCCCAGTGCGGCACTTCAGACCACTTCAGCTGGGCAAGGCCTAGTCATGCACTTCGGCAAGACTTGATCTTGCACTTCATCAGAGTTCACTTGTGCACTTCAGCAAAGGAACCAAGAATGATATTACCTTGTGGGACTATCCAACAGAAGTGCAATTCGAATATAGTGACTAAACCTGGTCTTTCTTTCTAAACACGCCAAGGTCGTAACAGCCGGCCTACTAGTTACATCAACCAGGCCGGCCTATTAGTCACATCAGTCAGACTACTAGTCACATCAGCAGACCTACAGCGTCCTATGCCTTCTGCCCCAAGCAAACGTCTTATCCACTATCAGAAGCCAAAGGCGGGAAAAGATCTACAAAAGTAAGCCAACCAAGAGAAAGAAGGGGATCCGGAATTCAAACATTCATACTCTAAAGCAAATTCATGCACTTTGCTCCTCGGCATATACTGTGAGAAACTCTGAACTCACCTTCAAAATTATAATCTCAGTGAGATATGGCCCAAACTGACTTGAGCGTCGGAGGGTTTTTCCCGGGACCAGCCCCCCTGGGACATCTGACCTGTGATTTCTTGTGCAGGATATTTTAGAGGTTATTCCAGCTACAACTTTCAACTCAGTTAACAATTCTTCAAGTTAACTGACGGAGCTAATTTGAGGTCGTCTAGACCCTTGGTGAAGATCCGGCTTCATCAATTATCTTATTGTCTTAGAGTCTCTTGTATATGACGAGTATAGAGTTGTCGGATGTACAATGTTAGAAACATAAAGATGTTTCCACATGACCCATAATAAAAATTGCGTCAAACTGAATGAATCAACTGTTACTTTACAATACAAGAAGCACCTCCAATTTAGTGAGTCATTTTGTTTTATTTCATCATATTTCTAAGTCAAAGAAGAATATGTTATTGATTCCATTGAAAATAGAAGGAAGCTATCCCCATACTACATTTCACATAAATGTATATTCCTATGATGCCACCACCCTTGGTCTTCTCCATCCTTTGTATGGATTTGTTAAATAAAGCCTTAAAATGTCACGTGTTTCAATATCTTCTTTCTAAGTTGGGCGTTCTCAATCTGTATACTCCAACTTAAGGAATGGGTATTAGAAAATATCCGGTTATGTAGATATGTATGTGATTGTAATTATCATTTTCCTTCTTGTACTCATCTTTGGTATATTCTTTTCTTATCGTAATTAGCTAGTTGATAGACACGACATCAAATCACGTAAATCTTGTCTTCAATTTTTTTTATGTTTTTGCATTTTTTTCATTAGTCCTTACACAAATGTATGTCGACTCGTGCATCTACCAAAATTATTACACACTATATTCAAAACTAAGAGAACTTATACGTAAGGCCGTGACAGTTTTTTACTTGTAAAATATCACTGTGAACCTCTGAAGACAGTAATCGCTATTGTTATAAAGAAAATCGTACTGCTATACACGCCATCCAAATTCTTTGTGTTAACAACTTATTTTTGAAATTGATGTTCTTCAGAAATGAATCATCTCTTAGAACAATGCAGCAGAAGAGAGCTTAAAAAGCAGCACAAATTCCATACTTCTCCTAGTACTGATCCTCCTTTCTTGAATTGGTTTTGCATTTCAATCTATCTTTACAACATCTCTGTTCTTTTTTCTAGTTTGGACACCATAATTTCAATGAAACTTTTTTACCTGAACAACACAATTTCTTTTCTTTTTGTAAGGGTGCAGGAAACCTTCCTGCTTCTGTACATACATTCATGAATAGTCTTTGACAATTTGCAATCTTCTCCTTAATTGAGCTACACCCTCATCTCCATCGTCTTCCGTTAACGCTTCAATATGCAAATAGTCCCATGTTAAATACACATAAATATGAAGCTCACTAGCAGAATAAATCATAGATCATTTAGTATACATGTTGGTGGAAACTACCTGGTTGATGATTCAGACAGGCTATTGATAAGATGGACGATTGTTCAAGATGCTATTCATACCGAGTTCTCTTAAGCGGTTAAGCTCAGGCATAATGACTGAACCAAGATCTGGTCTATCCTTCTTTCTCAACTCAGCACATTGTAGTGCTAATTTAGCAAACACAAGTGCCTCTTCAACAGGCCAGTCTGGCACGGTAGGGTCTAATATGTCCTCAAATGTACCTTTTTGGATAGTCCTCTCGACATGGTGGGCAAGTCCCATTGGAGGCCTTGCAGTAATAATCTGAAGTAACATAATTCCAAGAGAGTATATGTCCGACTTAGTCCCAAGCTTGCCTGTTTGCTGATACTCAGGATCAATGTAACAAAACGTCCCTGCAGCTGAAGTCATTAGATATTGTGTCACACTATCAGCTACAGATGGAGGGACTAAGCGTGCTAGGCCGACATCACTGATTTTGCAAATGTAATTGTGGTCTAACAGGATGTTGGCTGGCTTAAGATCGCGGTGTACAAGAGGTTCTGGCTTTGCCTGATGAAGGAAAAGCAGTCCAGTCGTGATGTCAGCTGCAAGTTTGAATCTTATTTGCCATGGGATAGGTGGGGTGTTTCCTTTGCGAAATAATCGATCTTCCAGGCTTCCATTGTCCATGAATTCATAAACCAAGCAACCATATTCCGGACAAGCACCCAAGAGTATGACCATATTTGGGTGTCTCATACAGCTTAGGACCTCTATCTGCAAACAAGGACATATTCCAAATTAACAACATTAATATAACGTGCACATTGTCCATTCTTTGTAAAGCAAAGAGAACGAAAAGCAACAAAATAAGATGAAGAATAGCCTTCAAAACATATTCCATAATCAATAACAAACTTTTATAACTGCATGCTAATATATTTGACAACCAATGAATATCCAACAATGACACTTCGTAATACATCATACAAGTCTCCTTTTCCTGTTCTCTCTTTGGCGTAAGTAGTGTATGATGAAAATTACTCACAGGAAAGGAGTTGTGTCATGCTCTCTCTCAAATTAGATCAATGATCTCAGAAAAGGAGAAGTTAACAAGCATTATGTCATTTTTATGCAAAAGAAAAGGTATTATCATCCCCTTTTATTTAATTGAGGCTTTTAGAGCATGACTGGGAATCAAGATGGAAATTTTATCATATTGTATATAAAAAAAAATCCCCTTTAAAGTAAAGATTAAAGCACAGAGAAAACAACATACTTCTTGTTGGAATTGCTTTCTCCCTTGTAATGCATCAGATCTAAGAACCTTAATGGCAACTGGGGTATAGTCAAGTTTGCCTTTGAAAACAGGACCATAACCACCTTCTCCAATTCTTGAGGACATTGCGAAATTGTTAGTGGCAATCTTTATTTCTTCTAAGGTGTACTTTCGACAGCGAACATCATTCTGTAAAAAAGCAGTTGGCACATTATTCTTCTCTTTTGCCTCTTGCTTGGCATTCTCTTCAGCATTTTTTCTTTTCTGTTCTTCAGTATCAGCCAATGTTTGCACCTTTTCTGCAGCTTCATTGGTAGCTTTGCATTTTGCTGTATCCATGTCAAATTTTTGATCTTCCTCCAATTGTCTCTGGTTGGCTTCCTTGGCCTAACAAAATTAGATTTTAGTCGAGAAATATGTTGCCCACAGTTACAAGAAGCCTTTGGGAAGATCAATCGACACAGTAAGAGCACTGAGCATTATTAAGGACTAAATTCCAGTAGTAATAACTAGTAAATGCTGCAACGTAATATATATGGAGAACATAGGTATTACTTATTGCTTTGTTATGCAACTGGATCAAAGGGAGATGATATCTTAAATGAACAAAAGAAAATTTTCAAGTATGACCTGCAGTTTATGTCCATCCACATGATCTACATGACAATCTCTATCCTTATTGGATCCTTAGATAAGCTGGAAGCAGAATGAAACAATATAAATCTTTACCATTATGTTACGTCAGAGCTTCAGTTCCATTTTGCATAGCTCAATATATGTTCTAAATCATTTTTCAAAAGCTAATACAAATATAAGTTAGAGCATTCCCAAACTTCCAAGAAGGGGTGTATTGAACTACCTTTTTCAATACACATTCCTAGACACCAGAGACTCATACCGTAGGCCTTGAGGGTTGAACTTGAGTATCATGATAGTTCAACTCTGTTTCATTGACTATTTGTGATGTAATTTTACCTTCTGTTCTTCCAAGAGTGCTTCTTTGCATGCTGTGTTATACATGTCCATCGTTTGCTTGAGCTCAAGTTGTAGTCTTTTCACTTTGGCCTCTAATTCTTTCTGCCACATGAAATTTTTGAGAAGTTAAGTGACTGAAAAAGATAAGGATTCCGCGCATTGTTTATCATTCTTATAGCGAATTTACCATGCAAAATTCATTCACTTACTGAAGATAAACCATTATTTCCTTTGCCTACAGCTTTGATGAGGTCAAAATTTCGAGTGGATGCATCATCAGAGGCAGAAAGCATTGGCATAGGAAAGCCACCATTATTGTAGCTGGATGATTTATTTGAACGCACAAACAGAATATCTAAATCTCCCATTAATCCAATTACATGACCATTCTTGGACCTGATCTTTTCAGAAGCCAAACCATTTTGCTCAATGTTCACCTTTTCCCTGTTGCACAAGAATCCAAAAATGTTGAATGTTCAATAGCACTATAACAACATAGTGCTCATAGATCAGCATGAAAAATATGTTATTTTCATGACATGAAATAAACCTGCATTGCTTTAGCATGAAATGGCTCAATAACCAAACATTTCAAGAATGTTACATGTACCTGGAACCATGATCTGTTTCAGATTCACTTGGCATTGATGAGAGTTCTGCTGGAGATTGTTGTGCTTGTGGTGTGAAGGCAATAGACGCAGACCTTGCTGCAGATCGGACAGACAATGTCTTCTCCTTTGAAATAACATAGACAGAACAAAAGTCTGGAGCAGCCTTATTGATAATTGTAGGCACATCAGGAGTCGAAAATTTCCTACATTATCACAATTCATAATAGTTTTTAGTACACTACCAACAGTTCATAAACAGTTTTTAGTACATTACCAACAATTAATCATAATTTAGTATATAATAAGGAGGAGGTGGCTACTTGAATCCACACTGACCTAGCTATTGGATTTCTTGCTGATGCACCAAGAATGATATTGGTAACAAGATTCTTGTTTATGTAGTCCAAAAGTGCCTTGGAAACATCAACATCTTCAAGCAAAACTTCTTGAACTACAATCTGGAACTTGTCAACATTCACCCACAAATCCAAGAACATTAGGCCATATTCTAAATTTTGCAACCACAAATCATTTACACTATGCCCTTCTGCTTCATATATCATGTTTCTACCGGGGGGGGGGGGGAGGGGGGGACACAAACAAAGAAGAAACAATACTTGATCCATCTTCTCATTTCAGTCATCCATGCAAGTATTGTCTTACACATCATAACTCTCACAAAGACTGGAACTAGCCTAGTTAACTCTCTCTCTCTCTCTGGGCTTAGGAGTTCAAACCCCTAAAAAGTCCCTTTAGGATTATTTTTTCATGCAAGATAAACTTTAAATGGTCTTAGAGCATGTTGCTCCAAGATGAGATGTTCTTCCCCTCCCTATGTGGAAGTCCACCAAGGAGTGCGAGTAGGCCGGAATGGAAAGAGAACAATGTACTCTCTCTCCACCCTCTGTTGCCTAACCCACCCCTTGCTGAACTTCCTATGCCGAAGGGAAGTAATTCTCCTGCAAGACAAGTGAATGATTTTATTGGACGAACAACATAGTGCGAGGGGCCATGTACGCAGGAGGTTGAAGTTATGTACTGTTGGAGCATCATAAAACTAAAACTAATGTTCTCCCTATCGGAAAACAAAACTAACTCTTGTGTTTCCGTACATACAACCCCATATCTCGCCATATACTAAGACTCACAAAGGGCTAATATTGTTGTTGTTGCATATATATAAATAAAAATAAAAACCCAACAGCGTACCCCTTTCCTTGCACAATACAATCTGGATGATTTGAAAATTTGTTGAGAATCAGCTTTTTCAGATCCATTACTCGATTTGGTAACCGTTCCATTTGTGCCAACGCTCTCTATAAAATTGCAAGAAAGAATCAAGAAGGCCTATGAGTAAGGGGGAAAAAGGGATAAAACAAAATGTTGATCAAAGAAAGAGGGTACCTACGATTTTGCGAACTTGTGCTCCTTACATGGACCAAAGTAAGCGTAGTTGACTTTTTCGAAAGATGATTGATGGCCCATTTAACAGCAGAAGAACTATTCTTGTCTTTATCAATGGCCACAACGGTGGAGCTGGAGGGGTTTTCCGACAAGAAACGGTGGGTCATTTTTTATCAGTTTTGTTCCTTGGCCGGAGCCAGAGGGTTGTGGAAGATAAACCACCGCAAGAATTGGGCCCACCCCACCAACACAGCCACCATAACCACCGTTTGCAAGCGAAGTATGATTAGGATAAAGATAGAAGAAGAGAAAAGGGTGGCATTTCTCTTCTCTCTCTTCGTTCTTGCTGTGTCATTCAACGTACAGCGTACTGTACGGAGTCAAAATTTAGTTCTACGCCTTTCCCTCCATCCGCTCCCCACTCTCCACTCTCCCATAGTCCCATGTCATTTGTTTTTCCTTTTTCCTTAATTTGTTTCGGATAGTTCTTTTATATATTATACACACACATATATGATGTATAGGCACACATATTAACATATATACATATGAATATAGATGTATATATATACACACACGCCCATCATACATGTACATATATACGTTAAGATCATCACAAGACATGGTTGTACCATGGCTTGCTTCAAAACCGTAAAGAATATACAATCCCAATGGCGACCAAATGAGAGTTTTTATTCAATTAACTAGACTGAAATAAACAATTTTAAAATAAAACCCTATAAGATTTAAACGATTTTAATAAATTCTGTATGATATTTAAGGCATATATATATATATATATATATATCAAAACCTGCCCCTAGAAGGAAAACTTTCTCTTTCTAAAGAAAGAATACATATATTCTACCCTAATCTGTCATACTAATAGAATTATATAAATATATAATGTAATAAAAGTTACTAAGGTTAGGATATAAGATCCTCCTATAAAGAGAAGGAAAATAAAATTTTGCCTTGATGATTGATTCTTAAACCCGAAGATACAACATGTGCTTTAACCCGATTCAAATCATAGGAGGCCCCAATTGAGTCAAAGTATGAGTCATCTAATCACCCGAAGCCACATGTACAAAGTAACATTTTTTTTTAAAAAAAAAAAAGTAAACCGCGGGCCACTTGTCACACGTGACGTCCCATAATTGGAGGCCTCGTATTTTACCTCACTTAAGTTCTCCTCTGATCTCAACCGGCTTTAAATCTTTAACCAATTCCTCTTCTCAATTTCAAAGAGATCAATACGCTTACTTCCAAGACAGGGCATAATTACTAGGATTAAAATCAAAATACCAGCAGTAATACAAGATAAGAAGCAAGAGACCAATGATTCATCCCCCACAGAAAGGCCAAACATTTTCAACTGCATAGTTCAACGCTTGTTTGGTCTTACATTACAGCTAGCACCTTTTTTAACCATCTAGCCTTAGATTTATTGTAATAAAGTATCCATATGAAGAAACGTCGGCACATGTCCTAAAGATGCGTTCATACCTTCCCCACACGTCTGTGGAGAATCTTACCATAAAAAGGGAAAATAAACAGAGTGATTGTATTCATTAATGATGATTGATACGGCGTAAATAGTGATTGACCATGATTAATATTTTAGGGAGGAATTAGAGGAGTTGATTGATTTTTTCCTTGTAAAACATACGGAAGTAGCAATATTTATAGGACCCTTTGTACAAGTTTCATACATAAGAAAATATACAGAAAAATTCTTCTAGAGTTGTTCTTTCAAATTATGCCTATTATTGACATGGTATCAGAGCAGGCTGTTTAGCCCACTGCACCGTACCTGTCTGTTTGAGTGATTAGGCTCAGATTCTGAGTTCTTCATTGCCATTACCTTTCACAGCTTAGGCTTGTGACCAAGTATCTTACCTACCCTTACCATATGCGTGCTTGATCCCTTTCGATCAAGTATTCTGCTTTCTCCATCCGTTTTTTTCTGTCCATATCTGAAACCCTCCAACCATCAAAGAAATATGTCAACCCATCATGATATTGAAGGAGAAAGCTCGGAAACAAAGCCACAAGGCCCTGCTGGCTTTGATTTCACAGAACAATTGGCCAAGTTCCTTCAACAAAGCCTGCACATGACAAGTCCACCAACAGAAAGCAACTTGGTTCTAAAAGTGAAATTGAATAGTAACAATTACAGCCTCTGGAAGAGGTTGATGCTTATGGCACTCAGAGGCAGGGGTAAGAGCGCCCACATCTCCGGGGTACCTCCACCACCCTTGCCTACTGACACCAATTACGCCAGGTGGGAACAGGAGGACCAATTGGTTCTCACTTGGCTCATTGACAACATCGAAGATAGTTTGATTCACAGCGTCTCCAAGTATCCCACAGCAAAAACCTTATGGGATGGCTTGGCGGTTACTTACGGGTCAGGTGGAGACCCCATACAGGTCTACGACCTACACAAACAGGCAGCAGCAATCAAACAAGGAAATAGGTCACTTGAATCCGTATGGAACCAGTTTCAAGACATTTGGATGACCATTGATACTTTAGACCCAAATCCCATGGAATCACCTAGAGACATTCAGACATACAATCGCAAAATACAGGAATTTCGGTTATATCAACTGTTGGTGGCCGTTGATGAGCGCTTTGCCAACATCAAGAAGGAATTATTAAAAAGGGACCCTAGACCAACTGCTGAAATCGCGTACAACGAGCTCCGCAGGGCGGAGATACAAGATGGTGTTATTACCCCTTCAGACCAAGCATCACAAGGGGTAGGTTTTGGCTTAGCAGCCACGCGCGGGACAACAGGCAGAGGCAGAGGACGGGGACAAGCACCGGGCCAGAACAACCAACAACCACCACGCTCAGCCCCTGCATCATCGCGTGGTGGGGATAAATCTTACCTCGAATGCAGTCACTGTGGCAAAAAGGGGCATAGTGCAGAAAAATGTTTCAAACTACACGGATTCCCTGAATGGTGGGAAGATTATAAGAAGAAATCTCAAGCCAAAGCAGCAGCTGGGACTACAGACGGCAGCACCAGCCAGGGAGCCACCACTGACGGCGAGCAGAGCTCAACCGGAGGGAAGCATCAGCAGGACCGCCAAGCCGCAGCCCAGATGGCAGCCGCCAAAGAGGAAGGAGCAGGTATCAGGGTTAGGGTTGAAACCCCTAACCCTAACCCGTCTTTAAATACCCCCTGCCCATTCGAAATTGCCCCATTCCCCCCTCCTGTTTTTAATAATTGCAATCCCCATCCCATCATTAATTCATTTGCTCCCCCGGTCCCTGATTTATTAAATAATGTTACTACTTCCCATATTAATCCTGAATTATCTATTTCAGGCCAGGAAGTTCCTGTATTTACACATGAGCCCCCAGATTCTCCTCAAATACCACCAGACCCTGCAATTTTAGACATTACTCCAGATCAGCCACTCTCAATCTCAAAAACTCCAAATTACCCAGAATCTAATAAAGCCCTATGTTATACAACGACTTGTGCTCCACAATGGATCTTCGATTGCGGAGCCACAGATACAATGTCATTTGATAATCGTGACTTTATTACCCATACACCTCCTACTAAGACATCTGTTGAAACTGCAAATGGTGCATCTATCCCAGTTGAGGGGGGTGGGACCATTGCTATTACCCCTCATATCAAGTTACGAAATTGCCTTTATGTTCCAACCTTGTCTACGAAACTACTGTCTGTAAGTCAAGTTACCAAAGAGTTAGATTGCATTGTCCTAATGTATCCCAATTTTTGTCTCTTACAGGATATTCATACGAGGGCGATTATTGGGCGTGGCACTGAACGTGATGGATTGTACTATGTTGATGCGGTGGCGCAACAGGGACAGTCTAATCTTGCCACCGGGACAGTCTCTCGACAGGTGTGGTTGTGGCATCGCTGTTTGGGGCATCCATCATTTACTTACTTAAAACACCTATTTCCTACTTTATTTACATCCCAGAATAATACTTTGACATGTGATACTTGCCTCCGGGCGAAACAAACTCGGGCATCCTATCCTGCTACTAATACCAGAGTTAATACTATGTTTTCATTAGTCCATTCTGATGTGTGGGGACCTGCCCCTTATGCTACTCCTCTTGGTTTCCAGTATTATATTATTTTTGTTGACGATTTTTCCCGCATGACATGGATATATCTTTTGAAGCATAAGTCCGAAGTATATCGGAAATTTGTACACTTTCATCAAATGATCAAAACTCAGTTTAATACCAATATCCAGATATTACGATCTGACAATGGGGGGGGAATACCTTGCTGGAGCATTAAAACAGTTTTTCCTTTCCCATGGCATTATACATCAAACATCATGTCCTAACACTCCTGAGCAAAATGGAGTGGCAGAAAGAAAAAATCGGATTCTCTTGGAAATGACTCGTGCTCTTATGTTTGAATCAAATGTCCCGAAAAGTTTCTGGCCGGAGGCAGTATCCACAGCCACATACCTTCTCAACCGATTACCCACAAAGGCCTTGAATCATAAAACACCACTTTATACCCTTTCCACCCAACACCCTATCCCTTCATTTTTTACCCTACCCCCGAAGGTATTCGGCTGCACTGTCTTTGTCCATACTCCCAAACACGATCGCTCTAAACTCGATCCCTGTGCTGAGCGATGTGTCTTCCTTGGCTATGGCACCACTCAAAAGGGATACCGCTGTTATAACCCCCGAACCCATCGTATCCATCTCACCATGAACTGTATCTTTCTCGAAACTGAATTTTACTACTTACCCCAATCTCAGGTTCAGGGGGAGACCTGTGATGGAACCCTAGATTGGCTGTCACCACGCACATGCCCTGAGATAGTTCCAACACGGCAAGTAGATGGCGCCGACTGTGCTACTACTACCAACATAGTACCGTCTGACACCACGGTGCCTGCTGATAATCAATCTCCAGTGAATATTGATTCAGAGGTAATGATTGGTGATAATTATGCTGTACAATCTAATACTGGTAACAATGACACTGACATAGTTTCACCTAGTGGTATTGATCCTAACCCTGACTATGCTACTCCTGATCATTCCCAAATTATACCCTTCCTTGATGATTTAGATAATCCAGGAACATATATGGGAAGTACTAACGTGATTAATGAACAGGAACCGGAACGAGTACTACCCCCCAGAACTAAGAGAGGCGTTCCTCCAGAACGCTATACACCTGAAAGAATATCACAAAAATCAAGGTATCCGATAAGTACAAGTCGAGGTATAACTGATACTGCCAAAAGTTTCTTTGTGTCTATATGCTCAGAGCAGGTACCAAGAACAGTCAACGAAGCAAAAGGAGTTCCAGAGTGGAAAGCTGCAATGGAAGTTGAAATGGACGCTCTAAACAAAAATCAGACTTGGGAAAGGTGTGTCTTGCCAAAAGGAAAGAAACCAGTGGGATGCAGGTGGATTTTTACAAATAAGTACAAGGCAGATGGAAGTATTGAGCGTCACAAAGCTCGTCTTGTGGCAAAAGGATATACTCAGACCTATGGGGTGGATTATTCAGAGACATTTTCTCCGGTTGCACGGATAGATACGATCAGAGTCCTGTTTTCCATTGCTGCAACCAAAGGATGGCCATTGCACCAGTTTGATGTAAAAAATGCATTTTTTCATGGCGATCTCAGAGAAGAAGTGTATATGGACCCACCACCAGGATTTGAAGAAGAATATAAACCAGGGGAGGTATG
This sequence comes from Eustoma russellianum, assembly GCA_036186865.1. Classification (NCBI taxonomy): domain Eukaryota; kingdom Viridiplantae; phylum Streptophyta; class Magnoliopsida; order Gentianales; family Gentianaceae; genus Eustoma; species Eustoma russellianum. Next base: position 1,835,826 of record AP025049.1, on the reverse strand, counting down.
CCGATTAAAGAAAGCACTGTACGGTCTTAAACAGTCTCCACGTGCATGGTTTGGACGGTTTACTATGGTGATGAAACAGAATGGATATCGTCAGAGTAATGCTGATCATACCTTGTTCATCAAACGACGGAAAGGTATGGTAACCTGTCTAGTTATTTATGTTGATGATATGATAATTACAGGAGATGATGCTGAGGAAACAATACTGCTTCGAGAGCATTTGTTCACCAAGTTTGAAATGAAAGACCTGGGTGACCTCAAGTACTTTCTTGGGATAGAAGTTCTAAGATCTGAGCAAGGGATTTACATCTCACAGAGAAAATATGTACTTGATCTTTTGGCTGAAGTTGGAATGCTTGATTGTAAACCATGTGGGACCCCAATGGCTGAAAATCTGAAACTGGAAGTAGTAGAAGGAGCTGCATTAACGGACAAAGGCCAATATCAAAGGCTCGTTGGAAAATTAATATATCTGTCCCATACTCGACCAGACATCGCATATGCTGTAAGTGTTGTAAGCCAATTCATGCATAGTCCTCAAAAACATCACTGGGATGCAGTTGTCAGAATATTACGATATCTAAAACACACGCCAGGACGAGGGATCGTTTTTCAGAACAATGGACATTTAAACATTGAGGCATACACAGATGCAGACTGGGCTGGCAACCCAGTTGATAGGAGGTCTACTTCGGGGTACTTCACTCTTGTAGGCGGAAATGTTGTCACTTGGAGAAGCAAGAAGCAAAAAGTAGTTGCACTCTCAAGTGCTGAAGCAGAGTTCCGTGGGATAGCAAAAGGGGTTGCTGAATTATTATGGCTCCGAAAATTGATCCAAGAACTAGGACTCAAAGTGTCTTTACCTATGAGACTGATGTGTGATAACAAGGCTGCAATTAGCATATCGGGTAATCCAGTTCAGCATGATCGAACCAAACATGTAGAGATTGATCGTCACTTCATTAAAGAAAAGTTGGAAGGGGGAGTCATTGAGTTACCATTTGTGAGATCTGAAGATCAACTTGCCGATATCCTTACCAAAGCTGTTTGTGGCCGAGCGTTCGAAACATCGCTGTGCAAGTTGAACGTTGGTGACCCCACGATTCAACTTGAGGGGGAGTGTGGAGAATCTTACCATAAAAAGGGAAAATAAACAGAGTGATTGTATTCATTAATGCTGATTGATACGGTGTAAATAGTGATTGACCATGATTAATATTTTAGGGAGGAATTAGAGGAGTTGATTGATTTTTTCCTTGTAAAACATACGGAAGTAGCAATATTTATAGGACCCTTTGTACAAGTTTCATACATAAGAAAATATACAGAAAAATTCTTCTAGAGTTGTTCTTTCAAATTATGCCTATTATTGACACCCCACACGTCTTCTGAGAATCAAAGCCCCATAATATCAACAAGTATATGTATCCTTTTTTTAAGCCAATATCCGTCCTCGTCTGATTGTCTTCGCTCTGTTCGTCGCCAAAAACAAATAGTTTTACTCTAAAAACTGCAGCTTTGAGGTTGAAATTTGGAGCCCATTACTCTGTTTTTCTTGGTTTATATTTGTTGTTCACATTTCTTTTCACACATTATTTCGAACAGGCTGAGGCTAGTAGACTTTGTTGGGGGGTTTTTTTCTTATATGAAGCTTCTGTTTCATCAAAAAGGAACTGGGATTATTTTACTTCTCGAGTATTTTTTTTTAAATATTTATCTTGAGGGGAGCTGATCAGTCGGAGGGAAAAAAAATGAATGATAGCAAGAGGAGAAGGAAGAAGGAGAGTGTGGAATTTCCTTCGATTGAGTATCCTAAGGATGGTGGCCATAAGGAGCATGGTCAAGAAAAGAAGGATCATGAGAATTTAGACAAGGAGGAAAGAGAAGAAAATATTTTCTTTGAATCCAATCATGAAAAGAAGTCAAGGGTTATGTTGGACTATTACTCTGGATTGCAGGAGTATCATAAACAATCAGATCTTAAAGAGGGAGCTAGGAAAAGAAAAGCAAGGGCCAGTAATGCTATGGCTGCAACAGCTGTAGCTTCTGCTACTGCTGATGCAGCAGCTGAGAATGATATCAATGAAGGAGATGATAAAGCTGGTAGCTTTGGAGGTGAACTGGGTGATAGAAGTGCTAAAGGGGCACCCCAGAGGCGTTTGTGGGTGAAAAACAGGTCAAAGGCTTGGTGGGATCAATGCAACAGTGCTGAATTCCCAGAAGAGGAATTCAAGAAGGCTTTCAGAATGGGAAAGGATACTTTTGAAATGATATGCAATGAACTGATGTTAAGAGATGCTGTTCCCGTGAGACAGCGTGTGGCAGTGTGTATATGGAGATTGGCAACTGGAGAGCCACTTAGACTTGTTTCCAAGAGGTTTGGCTTAGGAATATCCACTTGCCATAAACGTGTTCTTGAAGTTTGTGCAGCAATAAGGACTGTTTTGATGCCAAAGTATCTGCAATGGCCTGATGAGGAATCAGCTAGGAGAATCAAGGATGAGAATGAAGTTATTTCAGGGATTCCTAATGTTGTTGGCTCAATGTATACTACTCATATACCAATAATTGCTCCCAAGATTAGTGTTGCAGCTTACTTTAACAAGAGACATGCAGAAAGAAATCAGAAAACCTCGTATTCGATCTCTGTTCAAGGTGTTGTTGGTCCAAAAGGGGTATTCACTGACATATGCATTGGTTGGCCTGGTTCAATGCCTGATGATCAGGTTTTAGAGAAGTCTGCCCTTTTTCAGAGGGCTAATCAAGGGCTCTTGAAAGGTGTTTGGATTGTGGGAGGTTCTGGTTACCCTTTGATGGATTGGGTATTAGTGCCTTACACACAGCAGCATTTGACTTGGACACAACATGCATTCAATGAGAAAATTAAGGAGATTCAGAGGATATCGGAAGAGGCGTTCGCAAGGTTGAAAGGGAGATGGAGCTGTTTACAGAAACGGACTGAGGTGAAACTCCAGGACTTGCCTGTGGTTTTAGGTGCCTGCTGTGTATTGCATAATATTTGTGATTTAAAGAACGAAGAAATGGATCCAGAAATAAATTTTCAGCTCATTGACGATGAGATGGTTCCTGAGATTCCATTAAGGTCAGTGAATGCAATGAAAGCAAGAGATGCCATTGCACATAACCTTCTGCACCATAACCATGCTGGAACTTCTTTCCTGTCTTAGACATATTTATTTCTGAAGTTAGAGTACTACTTTTCTTTTTTTTTTTGGGCTTCTTTGCAACAGAAAATTTGGAAACATTATCATTTTAGGATAAATGTTGTATACACAAATCAGATGCACAATCTGTACACAGTTGATACAATTGACAAATGATTAACACTTTCATTGAAAGGTCGTTCTTTGTGGCTTTATTCACTTAGAATAGATTTCCCCCCCCCCCCCCCCTTTATGGCGAATGAAGAATGTTGTGAGTCATACATCTAATTCGTCGCTATGAGGAGAAAAGTGCTTCTGATTACCGAAGCTTTCTATTTGTGATTAAGTTAGCAATGTAACATGTGTGGGATAGTTTTAGACTTCTGAATGATCTTATCAGGTCCTATTGTAACTGCTGATTTTCTGTTTTTGTTGCTTTCCTTTTTCTGTTGGTTTCCATTTTCAATGGAGTCAATGACACACTCTTCTTTGGCTTTGGAATATGATAGAATAAAGCAAAATGACTCACTAAATTGGTTGCATTTCTTTTATTTTTAAGTAGCAGTTGATCGATACAACTTGACGCGTCATTATGGATATCGGGAAACAACCTATGTGTTTCTAACACATGGATATGGTTGCGTACATATGACCCCTCGTACCCCGCTATAGGCGGGAGCCTCTGTTGTTACTGCTGCTTTCCTTTTTCTTTCTTATTTTGTTTTACTTGGCTGTATGGTTTATAAATCTTTTCTCTGTAATAGAAAGGAGATAGAAAATTCAATATTGCTTGGTTTCAAAATGTACTAGTAATTAGTGGGTAGTATCTCTCAGTTAATGTCAACTAGGAGATCTGATAAACGGTTCAGCAAACTAGTACTGTCACTATTCCTGGTCTAGCAGCGGACAAATTGCACATTTCTTTAGTCCAACTATGCTGTAAAGTGTTGCACATTTCTTTGTCATACACATTATATTATGTGTGTTCACGTGAAATTTTCCTAGTGAAGACATAGAGCTCACATTCATCGTGCCCTCGCAAATCTAAAATGCTCTTGGAGCAAGTGTGGCAGACCGATCCGGGTGGAAGACATTGTCAGGTGGGGAGTTTGGCTGGAGTGGCACATCTGTTAAAAGATGACGCAGGTGTCCTAAGATGTGTTCAGTTAACGATGTTTAGCCTAATCTATTTCATCAACTTCAATCGGTGAGTTAGATGATAAATGAGAAGTGAAGACTGAATCAACTTCAATCAGCGACATGAGAAATGAGTAAGTACAGACTTGATCTCATTCAATCAGTGAGCGCCCATGTGCGTTCTAACCGGGCAAGTGTGGTAAGTGTGCCGATCTTCCGTATCAGGACGGTGGTCATGGAAGTCGAAATCGGCTAAGGAGTGTGTAACAACTCGCCTGCCGAATCAACTAGCCCCGAAAATGGATGGCGCTTAAGCGCGTAACCTAAATCAAAGTTTTTGGGTTCCGAGGGGAGTATGGTCGCAAGGGTGAAACTTAAAGAAATTGACGGAAGGGCATCACCAAGAGTGGAGCATGGGATGGGCCTGCCGGTCCGCCTCTAGTGTGCACCAACCGTCTCGTCCCTTCGCCGACGATGTTTGTTACCGAATAAATGAAATGTATAAGGGTTTATCATGATGATCAATCACTGCTTCCTTACTTGACATTGTTTATCACGTGTCATTATTAAATTGGGCTATCAGTAACTCTTAAATGTTTTTAAAGAAACATAAAACCCTTCGTGCCCCCCATGGGTGCAAGAGAATAAGCGGCTCGTTCTAGCATAAACCGGCAGGAGATCTCTCCCTGAAAGTGTTTGTTTTGGTTATGCAATATTGCTGGTGATGAATAATGTCGTCCAGAACAGGGTAAGGTTACTCCTCTTTTGATTTGTGTTGTGGAAAATAATCACTCTTTGATGTGCATGATGTAATGGAAAAACGGCGGTTAGTTTGGACAAATGGTTCGAAATCCAATAGGTGGCCAGGTAATGCAAGGAAGAATATAGTGACAACGGCTCTCAAGTCAAAAGCATGGGAGATTACAAACATTAGACCCGTGCCAGAAAAGCAATAGTCCTTGTGTGAGAAGAACGCAACCCCCCCCCCCCCCCCCCAATCTAGCCTATGGAGAGTATATCGGACGGAGATAATGTAAATCACAATTGCTTACTCGCTAAAGAGTTCATACTTAAACTCGTCATATATAAGCCGAAACTGAAGATAGGGCTAATGTTCGTTTAATGGTTTGAGTTCATCGTCTACAAATTTGAAGTCGAATAAAAAAAAGGCTCGGCTAGTTAAACAAATCAAACCTAACCATGTTAATATTCGGTTTGTAAACTCACGAGACGGTTCATTTTATATATTATATAAAATAAATAGGTGTTTTTGTAAAATAAGAGTAGATCAAAGGGGTTGAGATCTCCTCACCCCTACAATCTTCACCCCTTTTGTGACCACGCGACACGTGGCAGCAAGAGGGGTGGTGAGGCTAGATCTGCATCTAGCCTCACCACCCCCTCTTGCTGCCACGTGTCTAGCCTCACCACCCCCTCTTGCTGCCACGTGTCGCGGGGTCACGCATCACCGCGTCCCCTTGCGGTGAGGGGATCCTATCCCAGATCAAAGTATATATTTGTAAAATACCATCCTTCGGCAAAAATACAGAAAATCTAACCCTAACCTAAAACCTATATCCATTGGTAAATCGCCTCCCCTCCACCTGTCTCTGTCATTCCCCTTCTGTTCTCTCCCGATTTCTTCTCCTGCTCCTTCCTCTTTCTTGTCTTCTTACAGATTCTAACCAAAACTCTTTTGGTTTCCTTCTTCTTCTTTTTTAGATTTATTTCTTTGTTATCAAATGAGCCAACTTTTTGATTTTCAGAAAATTGATTTGAAATTAATCGAGGAAATCTCAAGAGTCGCCATATCCATGGTCATTGAAACATCGCAAGAGCCGGCCTTTTTAATGACTGTTTCTTCACCACACTGCACTTCTATCTTGAGGGTGAGGCCGTTTCTTAATCGCCTAATGTCGTGGGATATTGATTAACTGGGTTTTGATTTTGGGGATCTGGCTGTTAAGATCATTAACATAGTAAGATGGGTTTCTTGAAAGGATTCGGTGGTTTTTTTGAGTTCTTTTTGAGATAGTGACCCAATAAAAGTAGTTCTTTTTGGGCTTTTTCTGGATAAAGAAGAAATGATAAACGAGCTGCAAACGAATATAATCGAACTCAGAACTTCAGACGAGCTTTTACAAATTCGAACCCAAGCTCTGTTTTAACGTTCGAGACGAATTTGAACCTTGAAAAATAACTACAAACTGAGCTCAAACCTGAAGATATTTGTTCAGATTCGACTTGTACATAGTCTTAGGCTTACACTCGAACTACCTGGTCCGAATATTAATATTATATGTTACTTTGAGAACGGGATCTCCTGACCCCTATAATGTGGGGCGGTCACAAAAGGACCGCCCGCCACGTGGCATCTCCGGGGGTGGGGAGGCTGGATGGGGGTCACCATTCACCCAGCCTCACCACCCCCTCTGCTGCCACGTGGCGGGCGGTCACGAGGGGGTTGAGAGAACCGGCGGTCAATGGATCCGGACCCGTTACTTTAGAACTACCTGGTCCTAAAAGCGTTTGGACCATTCTTAAAAAGTTCAGAGAAGATCTAAGGACAAAGACTCATGATGTGCATCTATGAGATTAGCTTAGTCATTATACTAGCATGTCAAGTGTCTTAAAATTCCCCTGAAAAATGCCTTGACAGCAAAAGGAGGGAGAGAGCAGCCACATGAACTTCAAATAAAAAGAAGAGGAACAAAAGAGGTGCAACACAAGCTGAAGCAAAAATGCTGATCTATTTCTCTCAATATGCCAAGATCGGATCGGTTCATCCTTGGAAGCCGAAAATAAACCAGAAAGAGAGCGTCAATCCTAGTGGTTGTCTTTTCTGAAAGAAATAAATTCAGAAGTTCCCCAAGAAGCATGCCTACTCGTAGTGCTCACTCATTGTAAACACATCTGTCACAAAGAGAAAGGAGAAAAAGGCGGATCTATTAAACCATAGCTGTGTACCTAATCAAGAAACATGTCATTACGAAGCAAATTATAGCATGTCAAAGTTGAGTTCCAGGCCATCATTGAGTGCTCAATACAGTTCAATCTGTTATAAGGTTGACATACTTCCATATCATTGATCAGCACGATCAGATGCCCGGCGGAAAGGAAAATGAGCAAAACTGATCTTCAGGACACCAGAGTCAGGTTTCTTGTCATCAAATTTATAACCTACAACATAGAAATTTTGTTGAATATGAGTGCTAGCATATAGTGCAAACACCTAAGCGAATGCCATAGACTCGTAACAAGGATTGAGACAAGTAGACACTCTTAAAACTGATGAAAAAATTCAACTAAAATGAAGCAACAACATACAGTCATTTCACCTGCAGAGCCGCAACCCTTTACACATTCAAGTAAACTTTATTCATTGACGCACCCAAGTAAACGAGCAAAAAAAAAAATTAAGACTAGAGGAAATTGATAATGTTAATATGGATGTCTATGCAACGATGGACGTAGCTGCAGATGTTAAATGTTCCAAAGAGCATAGACAAGATTCAGGTTAACAAGAAAGAGGAAGACCAAAGAAGACGTGGGTTATAAATATTAAGAGATGTCATTTCTGTCGGATTTTTTTTTTTTTTTTTTTTTGGGGGGGGGGGGGTATACAGTAGCCATTATGGCAGAGCTAAAACAATTGATACATACATCCCCTACCTAATGTAAACAAGGCTTCAGTTAATTAGAATGCCCATGATATCCAGAGTTCAATTACGATATGAAAACTTGCATATTTACTGTAAGCATATCCATTGGGCATAAACTATAAACCAGAGCAACTTAAATGTGAAGTCAAATGCATTATTTATATTTCTTGAAGAGTTAGCCTGAAACTGTATAATGAGTTTGGTGCAATGGAAATAAAAACCTAGAAATGTATAAGAACCTTGAAGAGCTTCCATCGCTGTTAACGCGCACTTTGAATCAGTAAACTCAACAAAGCACAAGACCATAGGTTTATCAGCACTCTGCAAAAAATTGATAAAGAAAATAGTAACTTCAACTGCAAATATCACCACAACCAACTGAGAAATACTATAAAAAGCAGCCATATGAAGTCAGACAAAAAAAGCAGGTTTTATTATTGAACAAATGCGTAGAGTCTCTTGTAATTGTTCACTCAGAAAACCAGCTAATTGAATACTGAAGCTATCCTCGCTCTCAGTTCCCCTTGAACATAGACATGGTTAGATTTCCTCGTATAAGTTTACAAAGACAATTTAAAACGGCTTTAGCTACTATGTGATTCTTCAGAGATGTGTGAGCAACCAAGAAAAGCGGTAAGGCAGGACAGTTTGTGCTTTTTCACCGTATATCTTTGCATAATTTCTGAAAAGAAAAAAGAGGCAAAGTTTTCCCGTCTTTTTTCCGCAAGCGGTGTAAAGTGCAATACTTGCAACCAAGATAGAGAAGTACTCATGTGGAGCCTCACAGTAAATATTTAGTAACTGATGAAAATTGAAGAGCAAGTAAAAAGAGAAATACATAAAACTAGAATGCAAAAGCTCTTGAACAAAGTAACCAAATAACAGCTCCTCAACTAAAACATGAAAATAACTATCCACGTAAAAGGTAATTGCTTTGAAATATTAACCCCCACCCCCCCAACAAAAAAAAAGCAATAATTAGTCTCGTGAACAGTAACTACTATCTCGTGTGATGGTATGCTGTTGCTGTAACTGAATACTTACTCTTCTGGGCTCCTTATGAATTACTTTGATTTCTGTGAAACCAATAAAGGGACGAAAAATATCTGGGCTAGTCAAGAATAACATATGAAGATAAGATCACCATTTCCCTTATTCTAAAGAAAGTAAAAAAGAAAAAGAAAAAGGAATCCTCCTCTTACAGGGGCTGTGATGGAAAAGTATACTCAATTATATTTTTTGCTCACGAATTGATTGGAAAATTTTGATAGCAAAAGCAAATTTAAGGATACGACCAACTTCTCGCCTTGAACAGTCAGTTGGAAGCCCATCTACAAATAGAATGTTTGAGTCTATCTCAGAAGGTGGAAGGTCATGAGACCTTTTATGAGAGCTGGGTCTCTCATAATTTATATCACCAGAACCGGTAATAATAGCAGGAGCAATATCCCGTCTCTGCTCAAGTAAGCTAGGATCTCTCGCAGGAGATAGGTAGCCTCTGATGCTGGCTCCGCTGGTTGGTCTGACAAGACCAGGTTCCGGATGGATACCCCTGATATCATCCAAAGGATGCGTTGATGGGTGTATAACCCTGCCATCATCCAAAGAACGTGCTGCTGGGTGGATACCCCTGACATCATCCAAATGACGCGCTGCTGGGTACATACCATTGACATCATCCAAAGGACACGCTGCCGAATGGATACCCCTGATACCATAATCATCCTCCGGGTGTGCTAGTGTGTGGTTACCCCGGATACCCTTCACAGGATATTCACCGCCACGTGATGTTAGTAGCTTAAAAAAAAGAGAGGGAGATGCTACTTGATCAGTAACTCTTCATAGGAAAAGACAGCCTCATAGAGGATCAAACATCTTACATCTTTTTCCGGGATATTCGAGTTGTACAAACTATCAGTGGAGCTCCATGGACGATGAGTAGTTAGTGCAGAGGCCTCAGATGATAAGTAGCCAGGAAAACTAGCTGCAGATGACTCATACGATAGCATTTTTCAACCACAAGTTACAAGAAAGAAGGGGGGGGGGGGGGGAAGTAAAATCCAATGAGTTTGCCAGTAATTACATTATATGCCACATAGACTCCGTAGATTAAGAGGACACAGCTATCTCTCCACCAACCCCTGATAGACAATCTAGAGGATCTACTTTCTATAGTTCATTAGGTGAACAAGCAGAACAGTCACAGCGAATGATGGATCAAGAGAGGAAATATATCCAAAAACATCCGAAAAACTTTCACGTCTAGCGGTTGAGTAGTATTTCTCACATCCCAAAGATTCGAGTTCGAATCTCCTCCATATTTCTTTAAAAACAAAATATATATCCAAAAACATCAAAAGCAAATACGTTCAAGTTCAGGAAGCAGGAAGCTACACTTGTCCTAAATTAAATCAAAGAGAAAATTATAGCCCTCGTCTTCTAAACGACTGACCAGCAGTGCCACAGCTGAGCTGTTATTGTATAGTACATAATAAAAGCCAAATTTTTTCATACAAACAAATAATCACATGCAGGCATCTTTGTTCATTAGAATAATCCAAAAACGGCCAAAAGCATAAAGCAGGACAAAACTAGAACCTCACCAGCAACACAAGAAACATTTTCATTCACCATACACCCACCTAATCAGTATCCACACTTTCAAGGGCCTAAAACTGCAGCAGACACAATTGTCATCAGTGTCTATCTCTAGAAAATTAAAGTTTAGATGACTATCCAAACCTTCCAAACCCTCAAAAAATCACAGTACAACTCTAGGTTCCGCAGCAAGTTATGAATAGTCGAATGCAGTGGAATTTGAAACAAGATCCAAGATTGAACCTCTGACATCACCATATCAAGTTTAAAAAGACGGTACTTCAATTTCTTTTAATCCTCAATTTCTTTAACAAAAAGATTTTATCATATTTTTCCAACTTCAATGTTCAATACAGTAATTCACTACAATGGAATTCCCTGTACCTAAACCAAAAACCTAGATAGGACAAACTACAGCTAGAGCAAAGATCGTCCAATGGAAGAATAAGTAAAATACTAGGTGAATGATGCAAAATCAACAAAACAGAAGGGAGAAGAAAGTACAGACATCTTTCAGCAGGAGGAGGAGCTGAATATTTCCAGTAAGGATCCCCCATCTCAAAAATTTCTTCAACTGTGCTTTGCAGCCTACGGGCAGGGATTATGGGGCTTTTGGGCGGAAAGGGTCTTCCAGAATTCAGCAACTGGTTTCCTCCCGATAGTCAGGTTATCTCTTGGGTGTTTTTACGTAATTGCCCTTACACTAGTTTAAAAATGAATCTTTCTGTACTTCAAAAATTAATTTTTATATACCTGCATTTTTTGATTAAACTAAAACAACAAACAACAACAATCAGTATATTTCAATGATATCAAAAGTTATCTTTAAAGTGTGAAGAGGATGAGGCAAACAAACAATACCTCCATCTCAAAAGATAGAGAGTTTGATTTATAGAAAATTATCACATTCTAATAGCTTGAGATTTAATATATAGTTTCTGATACACTTCTAGTTTAAAACTTTTTACTTTTACATTTCTTCAGATTTTAGACTAAAAATGTTCTTTTAACTTTGATCAAAAATTCTTATTTTCAATTTAGTCCAAAATACACAATATAAAAATTAACTTTTAAACTAAAAATATCTAAAGATAGTTAAGTTAAAATAGAGAAGGTAAAAGTAATTATCCTTTCTTTCCTTTTTTTTCTTTCTCCTTTCTTGTTACTTTTTCCTAAAGGGGTATTTTTTACAAAGGTTTAATTTCAGGCCGTCGAAAAATTTAACGATCAATTAAAAGGCGCATTAGAAGTATTATGCTTTATTGGACTCAATTACGTTGTTTAATAATTCGGTCTAAAAACAAAAACAGTGTAAAGGTCGAAAAAACATAAGGCTATCCGAAATGATTTGTCATAAAATATATAACAACAACACATATCCAATATATCGTAACGACCGCAAAAACTATCATAAAAGTATAAAGGATGAACGACAGACAAACAATATCTCCATTCCAAAAGACATATAATTTGTTTTTCAAAAGACAGAGAGTTTGTTTACGTTAAAAATATCAGCTCTATACATTGAAACGATAATTTTATTTAAAAAAGTAGTAGTTATTAAAAGATTATGTAAATACCAAAATATGGGTGCAAACTGCAAACAGAAATTGCCGTCTAAATTTTCTAAGGAATCGGAAGAAGAAATTCGAAGCACCCGTACAGTCCGGGAAAACTGAAAAAACCCCATAGGCCCATTGCTTGCTCCCGCAACAGTTCATATGGAGCACTCTCACTGGAAACTCACAGTCCCTCTTCCTTGCTGAGAGATGTCAGTATTCCTCTCATCTAGTTCGTATTTCTTCTCGGTTTGCTATTTAATCTTGTTAAGAAACTACAATATTTTTTGTTCTCTTTTGAAAAAGAATAAACGCTTGTGATTGGGTTTTTATTTGATGCTTGTTGTATTCTATCTGACGGATCTAAAGAGTTCTTGAATTCATGAATAAGAGAATCGAAACGGTGATCTTTTGCTTGAAAGTGTATGCACTCAATTAAAGATTACAACTTGTTAGTACAATACTGGGAATTGTGCTTTTAATTTATGTGACATGCCCTTTGAACTATCATAGCATAGGCTGTTGTCTTGGGTTTCTTTCTTTCTTTTGATCTTTTTGTGTTCTTTTTCTTTGGGGCAGATTATATTACGGCTGCTTATAACATCGTCAATTTGCAATCTTTTGAGCTTTTGGTTACTTCCAAGAATTGCAGTTTGCAGAAACCTTTGCGTTTGAGCTTTTTGGTTTTCCTTGCAATTTTTTAATGTGATTACTGTGCATAATAGCTGACCCTTCTTGTTTTGGTCAATCATTCAGAGGTAGATTACATAATTTGTTAAAATGGCATATGGAGGTGCTGCAATGGGTTCTCTAGCACCTTCAGGCGGCCCCACAATTAGGCAGGTGAAGCTGGACAAAGAATGTGAACTTCGAGTTGAAGTCGCCGGTACCCCTTTTCGGCTTCGTTTGGTTGCTGGCTTAGCAGAGATTTTTGGCACGGAAATACCCCCTGATATATGGCTGAACTTTCCACCTAGACTGAAATTTGCGGTATGTTTCTCATTGGCTTTCTTGCATTCATGCATGCTTATCCCATGTTAATTTAGGGATCTAAAGTTGGTTTAGTCGTAAAGGTCATTGTACTTGTTGGTGTCAACCAGGGATTGAAATTCCTAATCCCTTTGCCATGTCAGTGTGTTTGAAAAGGAAGTTATCTGTCCCTTTGCAACGGATCATATTGTTATTTCTCCATGAGATTGGACTAAATTCACATGTCTCAAAATTTAGATCTTTGATTTTTGGAAGATGAATATTTGCTCATTTGTAATTTGGAGAAGTCGTCGTGGTCAAGTATCAAGATCAAACAATTTGCTAAGCAATATATTACAGGAAAATAAAATGATGAACTATTTCGATTACGTGCTAAAAACAAGAGCATGCTCTGTTGAATTTGATGGCACCAGTTAGTTAGTATTATACTTTTCTTTGTAATTTTATATGTCACTTAGGTATTTACATGGCATGGAGCTACAATCGAAATGGAGGGATCTACTGAGACTGATTATACGGCAGATGAAGTAAGTTGCTTTTGATCACATTTTCTTCCCTTCTATTAATGATTCCCCTGTATGGTTGATGAGGTCCTTGTAGTTCAAAATTGAAATTTGGTTATAGAATTTTTTGTCTTGGATATTGTTTAAAATCATTCAAGCTTTATGGACTATAAGAGATTGGAGATAGGAATCACAGTTATGCCCCACTGTAACTATCTAAAGGAATCATGAATTTCAGCATCAGATTTGATTGTCAGTTAATTCATGGAATTTCCAGGGCGTGTTATTAAATTCATGTTCGTCAAGAATTGGTTAAGGTTTTGTTTTTTGAACTTGCTTCTCTTGCTATTCTTTGTATGTATTGAGAGAACTTGTTAGATTTTGGCAAGCTTTTCTTATCAAATTTCTGAATCTCAAGGTATTGGTTCTGTCTTGACTTCCAGACCCCTATGATTAGTTATGTGAATGTGCATGCTGTGCTGGAGGCAAGAAGGAATCATGCAAAAGCTTCGCCAGATGACTCTGATGCGTCTCAGGTACTTTTCAGTTCACTTAGCTAGCGTTTGGGACGCGTTTATAATCATAATTTAGACCATATTTATATGCATTTGATTTAAATCATCTGACTCAATAATTTGATAGGATAAACATATTTTCTTTTTGTGTAGTATATTCAATATGAGGCTCTTTTTAATCTTTACAATGCGCTCTTTAGTCTAAGGTAATATGTTTTTACAAATAGTATCATTACTTTATGTGAAAGTTATTTCTTTTATATGGTGAAAGAAGATTAAGAGAAAAAAAAATCTTTTTTGGAAATGTTGTTTTAATGATAATGGTGACTATAATGTGGTGCCAAATGGTAATAATTTGCGAACAATGGCCTAGTTGATTTCTTTTCTTTTTCAATTACATTTTTCGTATTTACTTTAAAAATATATATATTTCTCATATTCTTGAAAAGCGCCATTAGTGCTATCTTTCCAGTGGTGAAATTGGTCATGTAGCTGCTCTTACCTTGTGGGGTAGCTAAAAATTCTCTTTCGGCTCTGTTATTAATGTTTTACCATCTTAACATGCTATTGGCCTTGGGGCTTGGATCAGATTCACATAATAATTGAATGTTATTCACATGATAATGCTCTCATTTTGGTTTAGGGTCCCAGAGTAATTGTTGTAGGACCTACAGATTCTGGAAAAAGTACTTTGTCAAGGATGCTTCTTAGCTGGGCAGCTAAATTGGGATGGAAGCCAACATTTGTAGACCTAGACATTGGCCAGGGATCCATAACGATTCCTGGATGTATAGCTGCTACACCAATTGAGTTGCCCATTGATCCAGTTGAAGGAATACCTCTTGAAATGCCTTTGGTATACTTCCATGGACATCCTACTCCCAGGTATATGTCGAATAGTTATTTATACTGATATCTCCTGCTTTTAGCAATCTGATATGTTCTTCAGAATTCCACGTTTTTCTGGATGCTGTTTTGTAGTGCAAATGTTGATCTTTACAAGGTTCTTGTCAAGGAGCTTGCTCAAATTATAGAGAAACAGTTTGCAGGAAACCCTGAATCTCGAGCCGCGGGAATGGTAATAAATACCATGGGATGGATTGAAGGCATTGGCTATGAGGTTTCTGTTTTTTTATCGTGCTTTCTTGATGTGCACTTCTTGCGGTTCTGCCAGAATTATGCTTTTCCTGTTGGCCTTTGTAAGCATCTTCTAAAGCATCTTTCACTGTATTTGCGTGCAGTTGCTACTTCATGCAATTGATGCATTCAATGCCAACGTTGTTCTGGTTTTGGGGCAGGTACCTCGAAATTTGTATGTTTAGCATTCCTTTATTTTACTAAAAGATCTGATTATAGTTTAGCTTGATAATCTTGTTAGAATAATACAAATGAATGAATTTTACAATTTTGATTTTAGTGGTGTCAAAGCTTTATGAAACCATGAGATGGAGAAGAGATAATGATCTGATTTATTACTTCTTCAAGTTGTAGTTGTAGTTCAGATGTTTAAGGTTCCCCTGCCTGTTATTTTTTTCGTCTACATTTTTGGCCTTGTTGCAATTTACTTGAATGTGGATGGGTTTCCTCTTGTGACAACTAGCATTTATTTCTTTTATGAATCCTGTTTGGAAGACTCAAGTTTGGGTCTCTCGTTTACACAGAAGGAAAAGTTTGGCCCTCTCTCGCTCTGAGCCTGTTAAAAGTACTATCCTTGATTTTATAGGAAGTGTTTTGAACAAGTGTATTCTAAGACAGGTGTCCGTCTTTTAAAATTTAGTTAAAAAGAAGAGGATTCACATATTGTAAAGCCAGCTAGCTGAGCTTAACATAACAGAAAACAATTTATCCAAGTATCTGACAGTTCTTTGACCTAGAATGCAACTAACAATCAGAATCTGGTTTGCTTTGAATCATTGACATGCCTCCAAGTCCCAGAATACATCCACGAGTTGGACAATATTAAACAGTTGCTAAGTTGAGTATGATCTGGAGTGGAAAATGTGGTTTATTGTTACAACTATCAAAACTGAAGCAAGTGTAGCTGAAGGACTAGGCTCAGAGTATATGACGTTTGCTTCCATCCCTGTTTTATGCAATAAGTCAATCTGTAATTGTGGCTGGGGAAGGGCAGGGATCAACCTGAAAATAGAGGGATTGACCTAAAAAGAAAAGGATCAATTCCTAGATTTGTTCTCGTTGCTCTTACATTCACTATATTATGAGATGTATGCAATCTTCCCCCTCCTTGCTCTGAGATGCATCTAGTTCTCTGTCACAGGCTCTCTATTGGATAGCTCCCTTTGCTACTCTAATATGAATTGGCAGTATCTGAATAATGATTTGTATGGGGTTTTCACTCTAACTTCTTAAAGTAACTGTACTGCGTAGGAGAAACTTTGGAGCATGTTGAAAGATGTGCTTAACAGTAAACAAAATGTTGATGTGGTGAAACTTCAAAAATCTGGAGGTGTTGTCTCCAGGAATCCAAAAGTTCGTCAAAAGGCCAGAGGCTACAGAATACGGGTAAGCATGATTCTGTTGCACTGGCGAAGAGTACAATAGGTAGCTATAACTTTCGTTTCCCGTCGCAGACTCAAATCATGGGTGCTCCATGCATGCTGAGTTTATCATTCCAAATTAACTTAACGATTTTGAGTTTCTGGTGCTTCAGGAATACTTCTATGGGCCCTCAAATGACCTGGCTCCACATTCTAATATAGCAAATTTTAATGATTTGTCCATCTACCGGATTGGTGGTGGACCACAAGCCCCACGTTCAGCTTTACCAATTGGTGCAGAACCTGCTGCTGACCCTACAAGATTAGTTCCTGTTAATATCAACAGGGACTTGCTCCATTTAGTTCTTGCCATTTCATATGCACAGGAGCCAGATCAAATAATCTCAAGGTACAATTTTAGCTACCATTAGTCTCTTTTGTCTTTTTTTTCTTAAATGCTGTCCTGTTTGTCTAGCTAATAATAAGAAGTGAAGGTGCGTCATCCATTCACAGAGGAGCTTTACCTGTATACTAATCCTCCCCCCAGGGTCCCCACTTTCTTGGCAAAATTTTCTCTACTATAATGTCCAAGTTAAAGTTTAGGTGGTTCAGTTTAGCCATGAGTAAACTTATAGCATGGTATTGACTATTTGTTGCCTACCTTCTCAGTCTGCTTGGTCGTCAATAATCCAATTTTGACCTTTTATGATTACCACCAAAAAAAAAACAACTTTTGCCCTTTTCCAAGACATCCTTCTATTATGGGACCAGATAGGGAAAAAGACATACTCCATCTTTCAGTTCCTATTATAAGTTTGTGGCATCCTTTCCTTGTCCTACCAGCTATTTGGTCACTCCAGATAGTTTTTCTGGTTTCTAAAGTTCAATTTGAAGAAACATGGGAATGTAGTGTTATTCCACATCAGAATACAAACTCATAACTTTGGAGTGAGAATTAAATGGAGCAATTAGGTAAAGGGAGATAATTCTAAGGAATTGCTTGCATCCACTTTCCTTTGTTGGTGCACAGAAATCTCATTTTCACGTTCACATTTTTGTTCACTCTCTGAATACAATTATCTTGGGTTAGATGATGGTAAAGACTAACAAGAAAACCAGAAAACTCAGACCCCTTGTACCATTTCCCCTTCTAAGTTGTATCAAAGCAAGATTTCTACTCGGTTGGCATTTCAACTCAAGCAGTTGATTTGATGGTTTGATGAGCATTGTGGATGTTGTCGGTACTCATAAGCAATAGAGGACAGCTTTGCATGCTACCTTGTCTCTCTTTAGCTGACAGGCTCTTGTTTGTTTTCATTCTGTTGACAGCAATGTTGCTGGGTTTATTTATATCACAGACATTGACATCCAGAGGTATAAGCTAAATATTCTTCCATATACTAGAATTTTGTCTCGTCATATGTTCGGAATACACTCATTAATCTATAATTTCAGGAGAAAGATCACATACCTCGCACCATGTGCTGGAGACCTCCCTGGTAGATTTCTTATCGTAGGGAGCTTGACATGGGTTGAAACCTGAAACAGAAGTGCGCGAAAAAAGAAAAACTAATGCTGCTCTTTTTTAGTGACAGATCCCTGTAAATCATCATGGCTTAGTTGCTTTCTGTAGTATAGGTTTACAGGTCACTAACTAATGGTGCAATCCTTTACGTTACCGGGGCTTTTATGATAATGTCGCATGATTTGTTTTTTTTTTCAGGAAAGGATCGCTTTTATTAATCATGAAAGATGTGTACATCCAGGCCTAACTAAGTATAGATTAGCTACACAAAACAATAGGGACATGATTTGCAAGTAATACCTCATTAACTCGAGTCATAATATCCCTCACAAAAATGCCTACGGGTGGAAATCTCTCCTCTGCATTATGCTTCACCTTGGTATGCCAGTGCCAAATTCCATAGGCAGCCTCCCGAAACACATACCGCCACCCGAGTTGGGTTTACCCGTTGCCAAAACCACAAGCAAGGTTCAAATCTACCCAGTCACGAAGGGAAGCAGCTCTTAAAAACTCCCTCCATTTTTCGTTATGAACAAAATATCTACACACCTTTCTTGACCACCAACAATCCCGTAGATCATGTAATTGTCCCTTGCCGTCGCCCTGGCAGACATCACACTCCCCAGATGATGAGATGTGTTTATTATACAGAAAAGCCGTGGTAGGTAGGACCCTATGCCGTGCCCGCCAAAGGAACATGGTAAATCTGACGGGCCCCCTCATAGTCCATATCTGCTTCCATCCCTCGTCATACTCTTCCGCTTCGGGAGCTGTTTGCATATCGTACACATCTCTCATACGGAAGGCTCCCTTTGGGTTTCCTTTCCACCGCACATGACACGTTTCATCATGTAAAAAATTTGAAGTTTCCATACCTCGTCTCAATAAGCTGGCTGTGGAACAGACCCCACGCCACAGTGCTGAAACGTTCCGTGTCCGGTAGTCGTCCAAAGGTGAGTCATACTTCGCTCTAAGGGTCTTAACCCATAGAGGGTCTTTCTCAACAAGCACTTGCCATCCGATCTTTGCTAAGTAAGCAAGATTAAGAGCACGTAGTCTCATAAAACCAAGTCCCCCCACCGTCTTCGGTTTACACAGCTTGCTCCAGGATAAGTAATGAAGGTGCCTATCCCCATCCAACTCGTTCCAAAAGAAACTACGAATATGCTTATCAATCGAGTCAACTGTCACCATAGGCAGTTTGGTCGTTTGCATCGCATAAGTGGGCTGCGTCGATAGGACCGATTGAATTAAGAGTGCTCGGCCAGACTGGGATAACATTCGGCCTTTCCAGCTAACCAGCTTCTTCTTCAACTTCTCGTTCAAAAAAGCATATGTTCTGGGAGTGACCCTTTTATGTAGGAGAAGCATCCCAAGATAACATCCCAAATTCTCAATAGGCGCAATATGCAAGCAGTGGTGGATAGTACGTGTCACTGCTGGAGCCGTATTTCCAGACACAAAAAGCTGAGACTTCGACACACTCATTTTTTGTCCCGAGAGCCGACAAAAATTATGCAGAACATCAGCCATAATTTTTGCTTGCTTCTCTGTGGCCTCACCAAACAAAAGCAGGTCATCTGCGAAGAATATATGAGATAGTGAAGGACCACCTCGGCACATACGAAGAGGCTTCCACATGCCTGTAGCAACTGCGCTCGGAATACTCTGACTTAAGACCTTCATACAAAGAAGAAAAAGGTACGGAGCAAGGGGTCGCCCTACCTGATCCCCCGTGAAGGACGAAAAGCCTCCAATTTGCGACCATTCCATAGCACCGATAAGCTGGCCAAAGTTACGCATTACATTATAATCTCTATCATATCAGTTCCAAAATCGACGGCAGTTAGGAGCCCAGCCAGGAACTTCCACTCAACCCGATTATACGCCTTTTCCAAATCCACCTTAAGAACCATATATCCCTTCTTGCCCTTTTTACCCTTCATTGTATGGATCGCCTCTTGTGCAAGAATGATGTTTTCTGAAGCCAGTCTTCCTGGGGTGAAAGCACATTGTGCTGGATTAATGATTTTGTGAATGACATTCTTTAACCTGTTAGCAATGATCTTCGTGACTACCTTGATCACCACATTTGATAATGCTATTGGGCGAAATTGGCTCATATGCTCAGGATGCATTACTTTCGGGATGAGAAAAATGAGAGATTCATTCATTTCTTTCAGAAATTTCTTGGTTTGAAAAGCCTCCAGTACAAACTGCACACAAGCTGGTCCCACTATATTCCATTGTCGTTGGAAGAAGATCGGAGGATAGCCGTCAGGGCCAGGAGTTTTAGCACTCCCCATGTGGAAGAAGGCTGCCTCCACCTCCTTAGCTGATACTTGATGATTCAAAGCTCTGCGATCATCGTGGGAAAGTTGCGCGAAAAGGACATGTACCATAGGTTGGAAATCAATGGATTCGGGCGTATAGAGGTTCTTAAAATATGTACGGGCCAATGCCTGGAGCTGTGCCTCATCCGCAA
This sequence comes from Eustoma russellianum, assembly GCA_036186865.1. Lineage (NCBI taxonomy): Eukaryota > Viridiplantae > Streptophyta > Magnoliopsida > Gentianales > Gentianaceae > Eustoma > Eustoma russellianum. The sequence continues at coordinate 1,815,190 of AP025049.1, read as the reverse complement.
TCCATGTGCCTTGATCATTCTTAAGTTGTCTAATGGCCTTATTTCTCCTGCGCATCGTCACAGTTTTGTGAAAATAAGATGTGTACGTTCCCCTTGTGTCAGCCAGTTTAACCGAGACTTTTGTTGCCAATAAACCTCCTCCTGTCTCAAAATGTCCCTCATTTCCACAATCAACTTACCCTCTAAGCGAGATAGAAATGTTGAAGGTCGACAATCTGAAACCCTTTTAGCCGTGCTCTGCATCTGTTTTTCCGTTCCCTTAAAATGCCAAAAACATCATGCGCCCATAACTGCAGTTTGCTAGCAAAATGTTTTAAGTAGTGTCCAAGATGGGTGTGGTGTGGCTGCCAAGCATTCTGTACAAACTCCCCAAAGTTGTTGTGCTCCAGCCAGCACTGTTGAAACCGAAAGCCACGCTTAATCTTGTCCCGTGTCGATGTGTAAGGTTCTAGCAAGAGGGGATGATGGTCGGAGTGGGTTCGGGGTAAGTGATGAACCATTGCAAATGGAAAACGGTGATTCCACTCACAAGTGGCCCAACATTGATCAAGTCTTTGTTGTATTCGATGTCTGCCATTACTCATGTTTGTCCAAGTGAACCTTGGTCCCGAAAAATTAGTCTGCATCAAGTGGCAATTGTTAATCATCCCAGTCATACGTTTGGCCGCATATCCACATACAGGCCGTCCACCCACCTTATCCCTCTGGTATATAACCTGGTTGAAATCGCCGATGAGGCACCATGGCAAGTTGACAACCTTATACATCCGTTCAACATATGTGCAAAAGGTATCCCGAATTGACACAATCGGAGAGGCATACACAAGTGTTAAAATCCATTTCTTCTGTTCCGGTTCATGGATCCGCAATGTCAACGTTTGTGCAGTATATCCAACCACGTCAGCCTTCACAGCGGTACAATCCCAGAAACACCAGATTCCTCCCGCAAAACCACGGGCCTCCACCACGGCAAGGTTCGTATAATGAAACTGTTTCAGTATCCAACCAGCGGCACTACTTTGTACCCTTGTCTCCAGCAAAACCAAAATACTAGGCCTGTAAGATTGAATCAAGTCCCTTAAAGTTGTCTTAAAATTTGAGGAGGCGGCTCCCCTGCAATTCCAGCATAGAGTCTTCATTTGATATCAAATTGGCGTAGGACATCCTAATGGATGTAACAGGTCATCGTGTTCATCAGAGACCATACAAGCATCAGCAACGGTTTCGCCCAAAGTACTAGTTGCCCCTGTTCATGTTGCAATGTTCGGGGCCTCCGGTATATCCACATCCTCATCAGCCCTTCCAAAAGACATGAAGGGTGGTGGTTGATCATAAGCCTGTACTTTTTGTCTTCTACTGGCTACTGCAGAAATAGATAAGGCTGGCCAGTCCTCACCTCTGAAGTCCATACCACTATCCCTATTTCCCACAGAGGGTTGATTATTTGCAATATCGTGTAGTGGCCGGTTGCCCACACCATGCCCGCTTCCCCTATATGAACCACCTCTGCCCCTCGATGTTGCACCTCTGATACCGGAGCCAGTAGTCAATCTGTTGCTCTCTCCCACACCCGAGATATAGCTAGGGTCATGAGAGATACCCATGTACTTCATTTTAACCGTCACATGTTTCTTCTTTCTACCTTCACTACTATTGCCTTTCACTCTAGTTTGGAAAGAGAACGAAGGCCCCTCATCTTGTATATTTCTCATTTCGGTTTCGAACATCTCATCATCCGTATCGCAAAATTGTTCCATTTCAGCATCATCAAGTAATCTAAATCTAGAACCCCGCGCGTTCAGTTGCTTGTCGCATGATTTGTTTGCTTAGAGGACTAATGGTTCAGCATGAATGTTGTTCTGCGATCGTACTGTCCTAGTTTCAACAATATATCAATGTTTCAAGACTATCTTCGATTTGTGTTTTTCGTGTTTCTGGCGATTTGACCTCTGTTGTCTTTCGGTGTACTTGACTTTGGAATATGATGTAATAAAGCAAAATGACTCATTAAATTGGCAGCATCAGTTGGTCGACACAGCTTGACGCAATTTTCATTATGGGTCATCGAGAAACAATATTTGTGTGTTTATAACACATGGATATACTTACGTACATCTGACTTTTCATACATCGCCATAGGCGGGAGCCTCTAAAACAATAGTATAATGTTGTCGTCGTCGTCTTTCATGTATTCTTGCCAAATACAATGGCGTGATAAGGTGTCCATTTATTGAGGTCTGGCATTATCTAATCCGTTTACTAAGGTCATACCGCATATTAATTTGGAGTGTGTATTATTAGGTCTGTTATGTTTGGAAATCCAAGTACAGAAACTACCTGAAGCTTGTTGTCTTTTAGTTGCACTATTAAAGTAGTTCACTAAAGAAATAAACCTAATCTAATTAATTAGATTTTATTTTTAGAAAAAAAATTTATAGTAATTAAAGTAGTTTTAATGAAAATCAAATTATTGAGATGGGACTTTTGCCCTTCTCCCTAACTTTTTTCTCGTGCCTTTATAGAAATTATTGAACTATTGCACTCTCTTTTATAATATTCAAACTTTAGTAGTCCTAAACCTAAATTTTTTTCAAAATAATACACATGCACATATACACGCACATCGATATGTACATATGTATGTGTGTGTCATATATGTGTGTGTGCATGTAAATATATTTCAATGAATATATGTACACGTATATATATTTATACATACACATACTTGCATGTACATATGTATATATTCGTATATATATTATGTAATTTATACATTGATGAAGCCGGATCTTCACCAATGGTCTAGCCGACCTTAAATTAGCTCCGTCAGTTAACTGGAAGAGTTGTTAACTGGGTTGAAAGTTTGTAGTTGGAATAACCTCTAAAATATCCTGCACAAGAAAGCACAGGTCAGAGGTCCCGGGGGGTTGGCCCCGGGAAAAACCCTCCAACGCTCAAGTCAGTTTGGGCCATATCTCATTGAGATTATAATTTAAATGGTGAGTTAAGAGTTTCTCACAGTATGAGCCGAGGAGCAAAGTGTATTAATTTGCTTTAGGGTATGAATGTTTGAATTCCGGATTATCTTCTTTGTCTTGGTTGGCTTGCTTTTATAGACCTTTTCCCCGCCTTTATCCCCTGATAGTGGAGTGTGCATAGGACGTTTGCTTGGGGCAGAATGTCTTAGGCGCCGTAGGTCTGCTGATGTGATTAGTAGTCTGACTGATGTGACTAATAGGCCGGCCTGATTGATGTAACTAATAGGCCGGCTGTTATGATCTTGGCGTGTTCAGAAAGAATAACCAGCTGTAATTATTATATTCGAATTGCACCTCTGTTTGAGGGTCCCACGAAGTAATGTCGTGCTGGGTTCCTTTACCGAAGTGCCCTACTGAACTCTGCCGAAGTGCAAGATCAAGTCTTGCTGAAGTGCATGATCAAGCCTTGCCGAAGTGCATGACTTGGCCTTACCCAGCTGAAGTGGTCTGAAGTGTGGCATTTGTGTAGAAGTTGAAGTTGATGCCGAGGTGCAAGCTTTGGCATATTCTTCGATGTTATAAAGGCGTCATGATGCCTTGCTGAGGTGCCGTTGAGGCTGAACAGCCATGCTTGGGCGATGTACTGCTGAACTGCAGTACTTTGACTGCTGAGCTACTGGAGTTGAACCGTTGACTGTTGTTAACTAACAGACGATTTAATTATGGTTTATCATACACATATGTATATGATGTAAATTATATTCATTTATTTATTTAAATAATTATATATGAATAGTGAGTCGGTTTGACCTCTGGTGAATCAGGTTGAACTCATTAACTCTTCACTCTTCACTCTAAATCTTTACGGAGTCTACGTTAAGAAAGCTAAATCTTAAACGCATTGGCCCACATGATGTCTCAACAGGACTCGAATGAAAGACTCAAGTCTATATGAACCATCACAAAGAAAGTCCTACAAATTAAGACCCAAAACTGTTTCGATAAAATCTAGATGAATTGAATGGTTCTTTTAAGGAAGCGAGATAAGATGTAAAACAGTTGGCATTGGACTGACGTACGCTGATCCAAAGTTTGAAAACATATTATTAATTATGAAATCTCCCAAATTGATAGTAGAATCGATTATGTATGCTGACAAGTTTCATTACCTTTAACCGACCATACGGTTGATGTGCTGTGTACTGCAACATGTTTATTAATTAATATATTCAACTAGGTACGGTTGTTCTAATATGTACTTGATTTTTCATTTCTTTTGTTGGGTGGGGGTGAATGACAGACCAAACTTTGGTTCTGAGAGGCACTTGGATTCGCGAATTTGTCGTATTTTGTCATTGGATGCTTTTCTTGATTTGTAACATTTGCAGCTTTGTCGCACTGTTATATATTATTGTTCCTACATAGACTAAATTCAAGATTGTATGGTAAGATTACGTACATCAGACTGTAAAATAATCCAGTTTCTTTTTAAATTCTACACAAACGCAGGAACCTATTACACCGTGAACACCTTTTATACATAGACTACATCCACTCCACAGCTAGTTTGAGCTTGCAGTGTGATGGCTTTTCTAAATCTGGTCGACAAAATGATTCAAATGGGAAGATTTATAAAAGTTTAATAAGTAAATATATCTAAATTGTCACCTAAGAACAAATGGTGCGTAAATCACTTTGTAACATATTTATGTTACATAAAGCTTGTCAGAAGTTAATGACGGAAAAGTGATAGACTCAATTTAATTTAGGTAAAAGTTTTGGTGTTTCTATAGGTAAGATATAAAATATTTCTTAGGGTCAATTTTGTTACTGAAAATAAACAAAATATTATTACCGTTTTCGAATAAAGGGTGTTTCCTACCCTTCGGTTAATCCGAGCTGCATTCTATTTCAAAGTAGTTTATTTTGTATTATCGGCCTTTTCACGGTGACCTATATAGAGATAAAGGACGTTTTCGGTGCGTTAAGCTTCCGCGTTTACTTAGATTTCGAAAAAAGACCAGATCACAATCTGATATATCCAGTCTTATCTTACGCTTTGTGCAAGACGCTCTATATTTGTGCTCTTTATATAATGCCTTATTAGTAATATTATGATTATGTTGGGGTAAACAGAAAAACAATATCATGAAACTGCGTGGTAATTATTTTTGTCGATTAACAAATGGTCAAAAGGAGCCGGCATACAGACTAACTATACTTGAAAATTGAAATATTTAGAAACAACTTTGAAAATTATCCTCATCATCAAAAGAAAACATGAGTAGAGTTTGAATTCCTGTATTGGACCTAATTTTTCTTTATTTAGAAATGTAGCCCTAGATTTATTTCTCTCTCGGTCCAAAGATATTATCATAAATGGTCAAACTCATAGTTGATCAAACGTCATTGAAAATCAAATCGTCAAAATATTTTACATGTTATTTAGCGAAATTCGGTCACTAATGGTATGAAGAATATTTTTGACAAATTATTGTATTAAATATTTTTACGATTTGATCTTAACTGATGTTTGATCAGTTATTGACAAGTGTGAAATTATTTTTAGGGCATAAGGAGTAGTTGTTAGTTGCATTTTTTATATTTTATGTTGGTAAGTTTGGAAACGTGCATCAACATAAAATCCCTTTAACTTTGTAGTAAACTTGAAGAAAAAGAGCACTTGTGTATTGATCGGTGTACAATATTTTTTATAACCATATTCATACTATTGTGTCATCTATACAGGTATATATAGAGCTGGGAGTCTCGCTAGAAGCAAACTCTCTATCCTTTGAGATTGAGATATTGTTTGCTTCTCACATCCTCCATACCCTAACGATAGCTTTTGATGTCGTTGGATATACTGGTATTTGTGGTAGTTGTTGTTGGGTGGAGAAATTACTTTATTTAAGCTTAAGATTTTGAAGTTCAACTCATCCAAATATATCCTTAAAATGGCTAATTATTAAGAAAGATATACCATATACCAACATGACCAAATATGATTGAGAAAGATACACCATATTGATTGGGGTATAAATATTCGTTAAAGTTTTTGTAAATAGTCGATTAAAACAATAAAGTGTTTGTCTATGCACCTGGTATTATTTTCTCAGTGGAGGGAATATTTAAGATTTGGTAAGTTCAGGGAATATTTTTTTTTTAAAAAAAATTGCTTTTATTTTATTTTGTGCAGGCGTAAGTTAGACTGGCAACCAGGTCAACCCTATTACTGTTTTTGACTTTGTCAATTTTCACTAAAGGGCAAATTTGCATGAGTGTACAAATATGTCAAGTTAATAGTATAAAGTACCAAAGGTTTTGCGAAAAACCTTTAGGACTAGTGGTTGATTATCATTTACTCTATCTCCTCAATTTTTTTTAAAAAAAAAGTACCAAAGGTTCCGGAGAAATCATAGCTCCTTTAGTCTTCTGAAAAAACTATTGAATGTTTCTCGTGATACAGTCAGCTTGATGCGGCATGTATATGATAGAGTTAGAAATATCCGTATAGCGTGGGGTTTAGACAGGCAAACAGTTAGTTAGGACACAGTTTTTTCAAATTATTCGTAGCAATATACTGATTTGATGGTTTGTTGAATAAAGATCCAGTTTTCCCAAAAAAAAAAAAAAAAACTATTGAATGTTGATGAGCTCATGATCTTTGTTTCATTTGCAATATATATGTTGTCAGAAGTCACTAAACGTTCGATCAATTTTATCGAACATAGGATTCGAAATTTTTGAACGACGCAACTCAGAAAATGTCACCGAACTATGGATCGAACGCTCGGTAAACAGCTTTTATCGAACTTTCAGTAAAGCGTTCGGTCACATGGCAAAAACTTCAAAATTAGATTGAACTTACATACATCACGTAAAGTTCATCACCGAACATTCAGTTATCTCATAATTTAAGGTACCGTCTCACTGATCCAATCTAAGTTTCACTTCATTCTGCAATCAACCTTCTAACATTTTTTATATAAATTTGAAACCATTTTTAAAACATTTTTATGTAATTTTTTAACATCTCCCTTACCGTCCATCCATGATTCTGATGTTAAGATGGCTAGTTTAATTTATCCAACAAATAAAGTACAGTAAGATAAAAATAAAAAAGGGACATTTCAGTAATTGTTTTTTCTACTTAAAACTACATTTTAGGACTTCAATAATCTTTCATTTTGGTTGGGGACACCGATGCTGGACTGCTTTGGACACCATCAGATCTTGTTTATCTGGCAGTCAACATGGTGTATCCCCTCATTATTTTATTCAAAGAGACCTACAAGAGTCTACTGTGTCTTCATCCTATAGGGTACTCATGGCACTTCCATACCAGGGGACAAACATCTAAGGATTTTTTTAGGTTCGAACCACGACATATGCAACTTGCTTGTAACACTACTATTTGTGTCAGTAATAGTGAAATCATTATATCTGATCCAATTGAGTTAGAGAGCTAGTAGACACCTTGCAGTAGGTCTCTGTCAAAGTCTTATCAACCTAGGAGGCTGATGCGTTTGTGATTTACAACCTCCACGAAACTCCTTGAAGCTGGAGGCCACGGGGCCAAAGGTATCGGGCTTATGCTCCAGAAACATTTAAGGATTTTTGTAATTCTACTCAATTTGTCAAAGTTTGCTTTATCTATCTAACAATATATAGTTGTACCCGCCTTCAGGATGTAATTCAGTTGGTAATCAGGTTGAGAATTGTTATCAAAAAGGCAAGAGTTCGAATCCAGAGACACGGGTGCTCCACTTCTGCTAGTCTGTAGGGATGCCTCAATAAGGGTACTACACTTCTGTTAGTTTATAGGAGACACCTTGTGTAGGTCAATGAGTAGTCTTCATTAACCTAGAAAGACACTAGATATTTGATTTAGATCCTCCATAGATCTTCATGATTATGTCACTTGTGATTTTCTTTTTCTTATTTATTTATTTATGCAACTACATATATGCGGCATGAATAAATTGGAATATGATTCATTACGTGAAAAGGTTTTGTTGCACCACCTTTATAAGGCCTCCAATTATCATTGGTTGGAGTCATCCAATTGCAGACGATTTTTATTTTTGGTTGACGGAAGTTCCACAAACTATAAACTTTGATGAGGGGTGAGTTCTCCCCCACCTGTACCAGAGGCTCCTTAGCCAGGTGGGATGTAAATCGAGGGATGTGCTCCACCGGCAGCCCTGCAAAGGGAGAGGACACTCGAGACTCAGCCAGCCCAGAGGCAACCCTTGTAATATTTCAACAAGGATTGTCTCCACACGGACTCGAACTCGGGACGTTGGGGTTCTAGCCCCAATCACCTTTGCCACTTACCACTGGACTATGCCCTGGGGCTTCCACAAACTATAAACTTGAGAACTTGTTTGATGGGATGGTTGAATGACCATTTGGGGTTAAAATATAATAAGATCAACATCTTCAACATATTCTTATTAGATGAATAAAAACAAAGGAAAATACGTTTCTTGATTTAAGACATAAGGATTCAAATTGAGCATATAGGTTAACAACAACAACAATATTATCCCATTATTTTAGAGACACCCGTCTATAGTGGAGTATAGAAGGGTCGGATATACGCAACCATACCCATGTGTTAAAAATACACAAAAGTTGTTTTCCGACTTTCCATAATGAAAATTGCGTCAAGCTGTGTCGATCAACTGTTATTTCGCAATATAAGAAGCACAACCAATTTATTGAGTCATTTTGCTTTATTCCATCATATTTCAAAGTCAAAAAATGTATCATTACCTCTATTGGAAATGGAAACTGAGCATATAAGTTAAGATAATTGTATTTACCGTTCCAAATAAGGATTTGAAACCTCAATATTTCTTTTGTATATGTGGTAAATGTTTATTTTATTTTCTTAAAGGCAAAAGACATGAAAGCAACAAAGTGATATTGTAAATGAATAATAATTTGTACTGACAATATTTCTTTTATGTCGATTTATTTTTATCTATTGATAAAACAAAAACAAAATGAATGTATTTATTGAAGGAAAAAAGGATGTATTTAGACTTTTCCCCCCTTTTTGGAGGGGATAGGATCCCCTCACCGAAAAGGTGGTGCGGTGACGTGTGACCGCGCGACACGTGGTAGCAAGGGGGGTGGTGAGGCTAGATGAAGGTCACCCGCATCTAGCCTCATCACCCCTTCTTGCTGCCACGTGTCGCACAGTCACAAAAAGGTGAGGAAAGCGGGGTTAGGAGATCCCAACCCGGATAACACAGCATTTCCACTTTAACTCGAAGAATAACAAGACAAAGATGCAACTTATTTTCCTTAAAAAAATTGAAAAGTGGAAAAGAGTGCATCTTATTTATTTTATTATTATTTTTAAAGTAAACAGGAATAACTAGAAGTTGATCAAAGGGAAGGGACCAAAAAAAGACGACGACAACAAAGCCGCTAATCCAGCTATAACCACAGCAAAGCCGTAGCGGAATAAAATGGTAGAGCTGTCAAATAGTAAGATTCATACACATATATCAAAGAGGTAGTTGTTATTTTCCAGCACAACTATTCATCTACCTCCCCATTATAGTAAAATAAAGTACAAGGCAGTGATTGCAGAATATATATGCAAGAAACACCGAGTATAATCTTAGGAGTTAAGAGTGAATTGTTACTGCTACGCCATATTTTCTCTCGATTAGAATTTGTTGATATAAAAAGGAAAAAAGAGATTGATTAGAAGGGAAATGGGTTTTCAAGGTTTCCCCTTATTCTCCTTCTATACAGTCACTTCTTGCAGTAGATAATTAAAAGAAATTGTCTTGTAACTTTTCACAAGGCACCCACTAGAACAGACAGGGTCAGCTGTCTGTTGAAGATACTGCAATATTTTGTGCAAAGAAAAGCTCTTTCTTGTTTTCTTGAGGTGGGTTCTTGAGGGAGAGGGTGGGGAAGGGAGAAGAAAGAGATAAGGGCGGGATTTAGAGGGAAGTATGGAGGAAGAAGATCACCAGAGCACAACAAACGGTGAAGATGAAGGTCTGGTGTCAAGTTTGACTATGGAGAAAGTGGCAGCAGCCAAGAAATTCATTGAGAATCACTACAAGAACCAGATGAAGAGCATTCAAGAACGAAAAGAGAGGTACAGTATGTGATTGTTTGACTTCTTGTTGTTTAAGTGCAGTAACTTCTTAGCTTGATGTGTAAATTCTTGAGGTTTAATTAATCTTGCAAGATCTTCTGCTACAGTACAATTTTGTTGCATCTCGCGCTTTGAAGTTACATATATGCAATTTATTTATTTATTTTTGGTTTTGGGCATGTATACGATTTTATGCTTTGGAGGTAGTGGTGCGGTTGGTGGTTTTAAAAAGGAGAAGGTAGAGGAGAAACTATGAGAATAGATTGTGCAATAATTCTGGATTTACATACATATTCTGTGATTGTTTCTGGTGTTTGTAGATCCTTGACATAAAAGACTTGGTATACTTCAGATTGCTAGGAAGTGAGAAATCTAGAAGATATTCAATTGCTTTCCTTGAAACATAGTAAACTTTAACTGCACCAGACCTCTGGAAGGCTCTGCAGAGTCACATTTTGGGAAGAAAGTTTGTTCTATTTGTATTGGGCTTGTAAAGTCAGTGCTCACGCAAAAGAAAGCTGCTGGTTTGTGTCACCTTGAACAATACCATTGGGTTGCTTCTCATATGGATTCTGTAAACATTATCTGTAGGGACATTTTAATGTGTGAATTTTGTTTATCGAGTTTGGTATTTCAAGAACTGCGATAAGTAGTTTGTAACAACATTGTGGTAGTCAGTCTTTATTGTAGGGCATAGTCAGAAACTCATTTGGGACTTTGGTGGATCAAATAGAAATGTTGGAGATTACTCTATTTCATATGAGGTGATCACTGGAACTGAAACCGCGTGTGTGTGTGTATGCATACACACACACATACTTTGTGTGAGTCTAGGAATGTGTATGCATAGATATGTATATGTATATATCTCTTTGTGTATGTGTACTGTTTCAGGTTTTTGTAATGGATGTGTTCTGAAGAGCTGATAATTGCATCGACTACGTAGTCAAATAAAACATCCAGTTAACTGACTGAACTAGCGTTTTGAATCATGACATGACTGATTATCTTATGTCACTCGTTAACATACTTAAGTTCGAAAAGTTTAAGTGACTATTTGGGGAAACAAAATAATTGAGCTTGATGCCAGAAATGAATTCTGATTGTGTCAGCATTAAATGTTTCCAAATATGTTGCTATCAACTACACCTCATTCTTAAACTTCCAACTTTGCCCTTGAGTTTCTTAGTGGTTAATTGTTTACTTTCTCCAAATACTTTCCTGCAATCTGCAATTTCCTTTTGATTCTGATGCGTATATTTGCATAACTGTATACATGGGTTGGTAAATAGATACCTACATATATGTCTGTGGTGTGCGTGTTGGTCCACGTCTGATGCTCTATTTATGACACACACTGGGAGGGGATAGGATTTGAGACCTAGATCTATCCAGAAATGCAATGGCTTTTACCACTAGCCCGTTCAAATTCTTGTGTCTGAGGCTTTCTTACATATGTATATATATGTACACACACATGCATATACATGTACACACACACACACACAAAATATATATGTGTGTGTATCTAGTATGTATATATTGCTAAATCACATTCTCATAATAAGAGATTTACTCTCCAGGGTCTTAGTTGTTATTCTCGAATGTCATTTGTTTAGGTACATCCATAAAAACCTGTAATACTTTTCCACTTCTGATGTATGTATGTCTGTCTATGTTTATTTACTCAGATTTAGGTATGCATAAAATCATACATGCACATGTATTTACTCAACTTGCCTGCAGACATATGCATATGCTATAGATTTTATAAGGATCTGCCTTTTTTTGTCTTTTACTGGTGAAGAAAAAAAAACTAGTGGGGAGATTGTTTTATTGTATTTTACACATCATTTTGAACTTTAGACGATGGGTCCTAGAAAGACAGCTGGCTGCTTCAGATGTACCCGAAGAAGAACAGGTAAATCGGATTAAGGATCTGGAGCGCAAGGAGACAGAATACATGAGGTTGAAGAGGAATAAGATATCTACCGATGATTTTGAGTTGTTGACCATCATTGGCAGAGGAGCCTTCGGTGAGGTTAGTGATTTCACGTGATCAATGACCATCACTAATCAATCTACCAATCTCCTGCGCTACCTTCTCATAAAATTAGATGCTCTTAATATTCACTATCTATGTTCGTATATTTAAAAAAAAAAATATGTTCTGGTTCCCATAACTTCTTGATATTTACAGTTGATTTAGAGATGTAGAATTTCTCTGCTCTTATTAGTCAACCATTCAAATGCCTCTTTCATGATACAATCGCGTTTGCATATTACTTTTTTAAGTTTTGTATTCATAACTTAGCCCTGGGACGCTACTGTGGAACTTGGATGCTTTCAAAATTCAGTTATCTTCTACATGCTTCACTTATCCTTTCCATTTTGTTTATTGACAATGACTTCTAGATGCTTTTGTCAATTATATCTCCCCAAGCCATCTCCTGGTACCTCATTTAATCGCTTTTTTTTAATATATCAAGACTGTCAGTGTTCTTTGCTTCTTTTATTGCTGATACTAATTTCTACCATGTAGGACTACTCATCTGCTCTGAAGAATAATTTCTGTTATTGGTGCTGATACTTACCGAATTTCAGGTCCGATTATGCCGAGATAAAAAATCAGGTAATATATATGCTATGAAGAAGTTAAAGAAATCTGAGATGCTCATGAGAGGACAGGTAAACAAAAATTATATATTTCATCTGTTGTGTAAAACTTATAGGTGAACAAGCACTGTTATGTATATATGTATTTATGCACTCACACGTAAATATGTACATGTAGTTTGTGTGGATTTACAAATATTTGTACGTAGAAATGCATATCTATTTATTTATTTTAGTGATGGCCTTCTTTTCTTCCCTCACTGGATTCTTACTTCTTAATATAGGTCGAACATGTTCGGGCAGAAAGGAATTTACTGGCTGAAGTGGCTAGTCACTTTATAGTGAAGCTGTATTACTCGTTTCAAGATGATGAATATTTATATCTAGTAATGGAATATCTGCCTGGGGGAGATATGATGAATTTGTTGATGCGAGAAGATACACTGTCAGAAAATGTGGCTAAATTCTATATTGCTCAAAGTGTCTTGGCAATTGAGTCCATCCACAGGCATAACTACATTCACAGGTGGTTCACAGATACTCATGATGATGCTTAAGTAATTAGGTGGATAACCAAATAACCTGATTCTGGCATTAATGCTTTATATTCCAATACAGAGACATCAAACCTGACAACCTCCTCCTCGACAAAAATGGTCACATGAAGCTCTCTGATTTTGGGCTTTGTAAGCCGCTTGATTGTAGAACATTATCCACTCTGAACGAGAACCAAGCAATGGGTGATGATAAAATCCGAGAGTCGATGGACATTGACAGCGGGTTTGCAGATGCGACGAACAGTAGTAGTTGGAGAAGTTCTGCTGAACAGCTTCAGCACTGGCAGATAAATAGGCGGAAGTTGGTATGTTCAAGTTTTACTTGTTTGTAATTAATATTTCTTATGACCATCATGGCTATTGTATCTCTTGTTACCTAGTGCTAAAAGATGGAGTAACAAATGTTTTGCCATCAAATTAATAGTGATCTTCTTACTGTGAGTTATACCTTGTTTTTTATTCGAAGATCTAGATGAACATTTACAGACACATTGCAAAGACTCAGATCTAAATGAGAACAGTGAAATTTGTGTCTGAGGTATGGTTTTGAAATCAAATCCTGTGTAAATTAGATCATTAGCTGGATTCCGTCAATGATTTATTTATCAACTCTTTTTATCGAATGTGTTCTAAATGAGGAAGTGAAATGACTATCTGATCTTGGTGGTAGCAGTTTCCAGAAGTACTGATCTTCCCTTGGATGACCATAAATGCTGGAAAATACCAATAATCTGTCATGCATTTGGCTATTGTTAAGATATGCTAACTAAGAGTCCTTTTAAGGTAGTATATAGGTCTATGGTTATGTGCCTGATCAGGTAGTTAATCAAGTAGTTTGAGATGGTATAAATGCAGCAAGTTTGGCTGACGTCGAGAACGAAAGAGTGAAAGATGAGATAAAAAGAAGATAAAAGCAAGGGTCGGGATTATCTTACTGAATTGCATTATATGTTATCTTACGCCTGTAAAGTTTTACTTCTTTCCCTTGATAATATTCTTATTCTTGTTATTTTCCTTTTAATATGCATTTTCAACAGGGGTCCGGATTATCTTTCTGAATTGCATTATATGTTATCTTGCGTCTGTAAAGTTTTACTTCTTTCCTGTACTTGATAATATTCTTATTCTTGTTATTTTCCTTTTAATAGGCATTTTCAACAGTGGGTACACCAGATTATATCGCCCCTGAAGTGTTACTGAAGAAAGGATATGGCATGGAGTGCGATTGGTTAGTTTCATATTCTTTATTGCTCTCCTCTTCCTTGTAATGAGAGCTTAGAGATATTTATACCAAAAATATATAGACCTCACGTGTGTACTTGTATGCATACCTAAACACAAAAACGCAGATAGATGTCTGTGATTACTGTGCGTTTTGGCAGATGTGTACGTTTGTACCCTTTTGCCTGCCATGTGCCCATCCTCTCCACCGGAGTCCCGTGTTGTCCTTTTCTCATTTCATGAAAATTTAGGCGTAACGTTAGTCATATCATTGACACGACTGGTATATATGCAAGTTTTCTTAAGTACATAATCGGTGCGGAGTGCTCTTCCTAGTACTTGAGGTCGGTGAATTGTCCCTTTTTATCAGCGTTGGACTATTTGAAATGAATAATTTACATTTTCCTGTAACAATCTTCATCTTTAAGGGAGATGAGAATTTGATATGGCATGACATTTAGGTCACTGCTGACCCTTCTGTTAAAAAAAGTGTTATTCATCTGTTAAGCATCTTAGTAAACTGTGTGGCTATCCCACCCGAAGTTGAGGTGTTAATGTGTTCAGTAAAATACATCACCTTTCTTTCTAACATCTAAGCTTTTAACTAAGAAGGTAATGTATTAATAATAATATCCAAGTCCAAATGTGGAACGTCTATGTTAAAGGACATGGTTATTCATTTCGAGAGGATGTGGTAACAGACACAGGTGCATGTATAAGTATTGGGTTTCATACGCATTGATTAGGTAAATTGTCTAGTTCTTCCTGATGGCATACCATACCTTTTCTAGTTTCCTTATGTGAAAGATTCATGCTATAAAGATGGTGTGATCATCAGTTTGTTGTGCAGGTGGTGTCTCACAGATGCATGAGCACACTTGGTGTCGTGTATTATAATATCACTACATCAGGACACAGTCGTGCATTATATTAGAAAGAATATTTATTTGAAACAGTAGACCTAGCGGAAGAATTTATTTAAAAATTTCAACTGTCCAAAGAATCATGTCCTATCCGTTTTCCAGCACCTAATTTGAAGAGTCCATGTAACTTTAACAAATTGATGCTTCTTAGAGTAAGTAGCAGGGCAACCTATGCTGGAAGATAACGGTTGGGTCAGTGATATCTGTTTTATCCTCTAGGACACTAGTGCTCATGTACTTCCATACTGACCCGGCTTTCTTGATAGGTTTCTGAAAACAAAGAAGACACAATGCAGGTGGCCGGAAAAACCGTACCGCCGGGAAGGACCTGGCCGAATATGGCCTGAAGTGTTTTGGAGGAGAATTCAAAGTTGTATTCACCTTAATTTGGAAGTTACAATTAACAATATCCTTATACACCTATGGTAATAATTGACAATTAAGATAGTCTATCAATCCCATGATTTAAGGGATTCTAATCTAATTCCTACCATAATCTTTCCTAAAGTCAAGCATCATAACTACAAGATATTTACTCTCCCAATATTCTACCCAAAATTGCCAAATACTAAATGCACCAAATCGGTGCACTTAATATGCCAGCCGATCCTATCCTTAATGTGGGAAGACCACATTCATTACACAATTATCACACAATTAATTACAGAATTTGAATATTCTAACATTCCCCCTCAAGCTGGTATGTAGATATTCTTCATGCCAAGCTTGCTAACGAGTTCTTCGAAGTTGGTCTTGTGAAGCCCCTTTGTCAAAATGTCCGCCACTTGTTGCTTGGTAGGAATGTAGTGCATTGAAAAACTCTTGTCATCAATTTTTTCTCTAATAAAATGTCGATCCACTTCAACGTGCTTCGTTCTATCATGATGAACTGGATTGTGTGCAATGCTTACTGCAGCTTTGTTGTCACAAAACAAAAGTGTCGAACCTGTATGAGTCATGCGCAATTCACTAAGCAACCTCTTTACCCAAAGACCCTCGCACACGCCATGTGCAAGTGCGCGAAACTCCGCTTCCGCACTGCTTCGTGCCACTACTGGTTGTTTTTTACTGCGCCAAGTAACTAGATTTCCCCACACGAACGTGCAGTAACCAGATGTAGATCTTCTATCCGTAACTGACCCTGCCCAATCCGCATCAGTATAAACTTTGAGACTCCTTTCCTCATTTTTACCGAAAAATAGACCTTTGCCCGGGGTGTTCTTAAGATATCTCAGTATCCGGAATACTGCTTCAAGATGTTGCGTCTTTGGTGAATGCATGAATTGACTCACCATACTAACTGCAAAAGCGATGTCAGGACGTGTATGTGACAAATAAATAAGTTTACCCACAAGTCGCTGATACTGTCCCTGATGAACATCCTTACCGCCCTCCAAACTCAACTTCACGTTGGCCTCTATGGGGGTATCTGCAGGCCGACATCCTAGCATTCCTGTCTCAGTTAACAAGTCAAGTACATACTTTCTCTGAGAAACAAATATACCTGACGAGTTACGCGCAACTTCCATGCCAAGGAAATATCTCAGTCCTCCCAAATCTTTCATCTCAAATACACTGCTTAAATATTTCTTTAATGAGTTGATCTCGTCACACGCATCTCCTGTAATAATAATATCATCAACATAGACTATAAGAATTGCACGAGAACCACTTATAGTGTGTTTGTAAAACATGGTGTGATCTGCTTGAGATTGTTTGAATCCTTGAGTCTTAACAGCTTGGGTGAATTTTCCAAACCATTCACGGGGGGATTGTTTTAGACCATAGAGTGATTTGTTCAACTTACACACCGAGTTTCCCTCTTTTACAACGCCAGGGGGGAGATCCATATAGACTTCTTCATGCAAATCACCATTAAGAAAGGCATTTTTTACATCTAGTTGTTGTAGGGGCCAATCAAGACATGCAGCTAGGGACAAAAGTATCCTAACTGAGTTTAATTTTGCTACCGGGGCAAATGTTTCGTTATAATCAATCCCAGAAACTTGAGTGAAACCCTTAGCAACAAGTCGAGCCTTATACCTGTTAATGCTTCCATCTGAGTTAAACTTGACAGAGAACACCCATTTACAACCCACTGCCTTTTTACCTGTAGGTAGCTGAACCACTTGCCAAGTATTATTTTTCTCCAAAGCCTGCAGTTCATCCTGTACCGCTTCTCTCCAATTCTTATCCGCCATAGCCTCATTAATATCTTTCGGAATCTGAGTGCTAGAGACCTTGGCTGTGAAGGCCGAAAATTTGGGAGAAAGTTTGTTAGTGGAAACAAAATTGGAAATAGGATGCTGAGTACATACGCGTTTTCCTTTCCTCACTGCAATAGGCAAGTCCAAGTCTTCTTGAGTGTCCTTGCCGGAATCAAGAACCTGTTCAGAAGATTGGCACTCTGGAGAGATGTCAGTCTTATTATCACCTTGAGAATTATACTTACGAGAATAAACGATGATGTTAGTAGGATCATGCTTTAGGTGAGACGGAGGTTTAAATTCGGAGGTGACAGGACTGCTGTTTCGATTTTGTTCAGGCTCGGATGATGTCCGTTTCGGACTGGTGGTGCGCGGACTGGTGGTGCGCGGACTACTGAGACTGACGGGTTCGGGCTCGGATGCTCCCCCTGAATCACTACCGGGTCGAAGAGAGAGAGGAAGTGATTCATTTGTAGGCATAATAGGAAGAAAGGAGGGCGCCGGGTAGAGAGAGCCCGACGGCTCCCATGGTTGTGGGTCATCTTTTTGTGTGTTAAAATATGACTCATTTTCTCGGAAGTGGACATCCATGGTTACAAAGATTTTCCGGAGTGTAGGAGAGTAGCATTTATACCCACGTTGAGTAGATGAATAACCAATGAACACACACTTTGTTGAACGCGAATCAAGTTTAGACATATGTGCCCCATGGTTGTGGACAAATGCAACACACCCAAAGACCTTGAGTGGGAGACTCGAACCACTATGAAACAATGGAAAAGAGTGTTGTAGGACGGAGATGGGTGTTTTAAAGTGAAGAGTTTTTGTTGGAAGGCGATTGACAAGATGACATGCAGTGAGAACGGCTTCTCCCCATAAATAGTTAGGGACATGCATAGTAAACATTAAGGCTCGGACAACTTCCATGATGTGTCTGTTTTTTCCGCTCAGCCACGCCATTCTGTTGCGGCGTGTCTGGGCATGAACTTTGGTGGACAATACCTTCAGATGCAAGATAGGTACTTAAGGCTCTATTAAAGTATTCTGTACCATTATCGGTGCGTAGAATTTTAATAGTAGTGTGAAATTGATTTTTCACCAAAGAGTGGAAATTTTGAAATATGGTAGGAACCTCAGTTTTATCTTTGAGAAGATATATCCAACACACTCGTGTATGATCATCGATGAATGTAATGAACCACCGTGCCCCCGAAACATTTTTTACCCGTGAAGGACCCCAAAGATCACTATGCACAAGATGAAATGGGGAAGATTCAACATGCGTTTTTGGAGAATAATGCTGTCGAGTATGTTTAGCAAATGTACATGCATCACATTGTAAAATAACCGATTTTTTGACATTCATGTTTGAAGGAAACAACTGTTTCAGATACTGAAGACTAGGATGTCCTAGCCTTTGATGAAGTAGAAGTACATCAAGATTATTTGTACTGGGATTAACAACAAAGGGTACGATGGAATGTAAGGCACTTTTTTCTGTATGGGAGTCCTCCTCAAAGTGATATAGTCCGCCTCTCTCTCTAGCAATGCCAATCTTCCTCCCCGATCCCTGTTCCTGCAAGACACACAGTTGGGCAGAGAAATTAGCCACACAGTTGGAGTCCTTTGTAACCTTACTGATAGATAATAGGTTGCAGGTTAATTTAGGGACGAAGAGGACCGATTGGAGGATTAATGTGGGAGACACCCTTACAGACCCTTGTCCTACTACAGTTGCAAAAGTACCATCCGCCACACGTACTTTCAACCCTCCAGAATTCGGTATATATGTAGAAAACAGTGACATATTACCTGTCATATGATCCGTGGCACCTGTGTCTAGGATCCAAGGTGAAGTCTCAACGAGATTGGCCATACCTGATTGATGACTGATATTGGGTTGTGACTCCGCCTGTCCCTTCAGAAGAGCAAGTAATTGGTCCACTTGGGCTCGGCTAAGAGCAGCCGAATTCGGAGTAGTCTCAGGCATGCCATCACCTTCTACTGCTACTGCCGCAAGTCCGCGGCCTGGTACCGGTCCCGGACGTTTGGTCCGATTTGCATCAGTTGGTTTCCCGTGGAGACTCCAACACCTTTCTTGAGTGTGTCCTAGTTTATTGCAAAAAGAACATCTAGGACGATTATTAGACTTTGGACCAGTTGTTCTTACCACAAGTGCAGAGGAATCGCCTTGTGCTGCTACAGGATAGGGATCCCTTCTTTCTCCAAGCATAACTCGACGTCGGCTCTCTTCACGTCTGACCTCAGCAAACGCCTCACTGAGGGAAGGCAGGGGTCTCCTTCCTAGTACACGTCCTCTGACCTCGTCCAATTCTCTGTTTAGACCAGCGAGGAACTCATAAAGTCTTTCTTTTTCCAGATGTTCTTTGAATTTTATGTTTCCTTCTAGGTCTCCCCAATCTGCCTCATAGTGCATGTCAAGCTCTTGCCATAAAGTTTGCAGAGTATTATAATATTCTGTAATACTCATACCTTCTTGCCTGATCTCTTTAAGTTTATTTTTTATTTCGAACACCTGAGAAGCATTCTCAAGATCAGAGTAGTGTTCATGCACTGCATCCCAAATGGCCTTAGCAGTTCTCAAGAAGAGATAGGCACGGCTAATGTGAGGCTCCATCGAATTGATCAACCATGACATTACCAACGAATTGTTCAGTTCCCAAACCGGATACCTAGGGTCAGTGGTGTCCGGCTTGGAGGCCTGACCAGAAATGAATGCAAGTTTGCCTTTACCACGTAGGACCATCAAAACTGATTGAGACCATAGCAAAAAATTTTTACCATTCAGTTTATGATTTGTAATTTGGAGAGAAGAGCTTTCACTCAGAGTTTGTTGAAAGCTAAGATCATTTTGATTTGCCGCAGTAGTGCCTGCGCTAGGAGTAGGAGCCGGTGCAGTGGATGAGCTTGCACCGGGAGAGGTTGTTTGAGAAGTCATCTCTGAATTTGGATGAGAGTGATTTGGGAATTATTTTTGGAGTATTAGAGTTGGCTCTGATACCATGAAAACAAAGAAGACACAATGCAGGTGGCCGGAAAAACCGTACCGCCGGGAAGGACCTGGCCGAATATGGCCTGAAGTGTTTTGGAGGAGAATTCAAAGTTGTATTCACCTTAATTTGGAAGTTACAATTAACAATATCCTTATACACCTATGGTAATAATTGACAATTAAGATAGTCTATCAATCCCATGATTTAAGGGATTCTAATCTAATTCCTACCATAATCTTTCCTAAAGTCAAGCATCATAACTACAAGATATTTACTCTCCCAATATTCTACCCAAAATTGCCAAATACTAAATGCACCAAATCGGTGCACTTAATATGCCAGCCGATCCTATCCTTAATGTGGGAAGACCACATTCATTACACAATTATCACACAATTAATTACAGAATTTGAATATTCTAACAGTTTCTATTTAAAATTAATTTTTGAGTCAGGACCATCTCTCATTTGGGGAGACCTGAACAATCCCCTTATATTGTTGACAAGTCTGGCTTACCTGAATATTTAATCATGTGTACCTCCAGGGGTTGCACGCTTATTGGAATCATCTTTTCCAAAATTTCCTATAAAGTATTATGTGCAGATAAAAAGTTTGATAAGTACTCTGGCAAGGCGTTTAAGCATAGTCATACACAATGATTAGAGGGTAAAGAACGATTAAAGTGCCTGACCATGAACACCTCCTTGGACAATTTGGATATGTCATCATTCAGTTCGACACAAATCAATCAGATTCCTGATTTCTGCAATTAATGATTTTGTAAACTGCAATGCGGACAGGTGGTCGCTGGGGGCTATAATGTACGAAATGCTCATGGGTTATCCTCCATTCTATTCAGATGATCCACTAACCACTTGCAGGAAGGTAGCATTCTTGAACATTTCCTGGCTTAATAAAATTACATATAATTTACTGCATGACCATACGTTTCAGCTACTACAGTTGCTGTCAATTTGATATTTTAAACTGTTGTATAGAAGTCTCTCATATGGTATGTAAATGTTCTCCAGATTAAGTCGGTTTAGTTCTAACTTTTTGTCACCTCATGGTGGGAGTATTGCTGAGATATTGATCACCTTACCTCCTCTATCAGTTTGTGGTGCATGTATCAAAAAATGTGATAGTTGCTCTCTAATTAGGGCATCGATAGTAGTTTACAGGAAACTGTTGTGGTCATGTATTAGTAATAGATTGCTTGAGGTGGGAACTCTTATCTGACCTTGTGATTTCTTCTTAATGTGCGGGAGGGCTTTACTTCCCTTTGCTGGCCCAGACTTTCCGTAAATATGACTGAATGATTTGTCAATGATTCTCAGATTGTTCACTGGCAAAATCACCTAAGGTTTCCAGAGGATGCAAAATTATCTCCGGAGGCTAAAGATCTTATCTGTAGGTTACTATGTGACGTTGATCATAGACTTGGCTCAGCAAATCACATTAAGGCATGTGCTTAACCTATTATGGTGATTTATCCTTCCCATTCCATGTTCTTGTTTAGTCCAATCATTTCTTCTTTTCAGGCGCATCCTTGGTTCAAGGATATTCAATGGGATAAACTGTATGAAATGGAGGCAGCTTTTAAACCAGAAGTAAATGGAGAGCTGGACACCCAAAATTTCATGAAGTTTGATGAGGTATTGAAAACCCTTTCCTCACATTGTTACTTTCGTTTACTTCATAGTGGGTGTATCCCCCCCCCCCCGCCCGATTTTTTTGGCCTATTGGAGGTCACTGTATGTGCTTGCTTGATTGTGGAACTGGTTATTAGGTGCTGAACATTCAGAAACCAAGTTCTTTGCGTAGTAAGTAAGCCAAACTTATTTCCTTAAAGATTTCTCAGTAGTATGCAAATATAGCAATCCACTGTCGCCTGTTGCACTTAGTCAAGCTTGTTTTGGGTGAGAATCAAACAAGATCAGCCAGCTTTGGACATAACATTGCCTCTAGAAAATGGATTTTAAAACAATGCTTCTCTGACTGATTTCATAGCCTTTGGCACATCAGAGCGTCTTTCTTTTATATGGCTGAGTTTCCTTAGTGTGACTTGGTATTAATGCTTGGTGCAACTTGTAATTAATACATAATCTTTTTTAATGTTTTTGCAAGTGGTGACCTCACAATTCATTACTTTGTCTGTCAGATTGATCCTCCTACTCCAGCTCGAACCGGCTCAGGTCCACGAAAGGTATCCATACCTGAGCTTCATAGTAGATGCAAGTATCTTCTGTCTAGCTGTGTAACCTTTTACAGTCCTTTTGTGCAAACCGGCATTCTTTACATAGTAAAAGTGCTGGATCAACAGCAGACGCCAATGCTTGTGCTTTTAATGTTCTCCCAATTCAGGCTGTGCTTCTTATCTTTTTGTGTTTTGGAATCTAATACTGTATTGCTCCGATTTTCTTATCTTCATTGATATTCTTTACACCTGGGTTTATCCTGCGCAGACAACTGGTCTTTTAACTAAGTTGTGATTTGAACCATTAAAGCTATGAAGATTTGATTCTGTAGACATTTTGTTAATACTTTGGTATTTGCTGAAGTTCTGCTATTTCATGAATAACACGTCTACCATTTCCTTGGCTCCACTATGTGCAGTTAACACCAAAAGATTTGAGTTTTGTGGGCTACACATACAAGAACTTCGATGCTGTCAAGACACTACGTAGTTCTTCAGGTTAGAGAGTTTGCCTTTTCACAAAAAGCAAATTTACTTGCTTTAAGTTGTTTCATGATTGTTTTTTCTCTGATAAAATTTTTCTCATCATAAGTTAGTGATTTTCCTTGTGGTGAATCTATATACATTATAAGGGAAAGAAAAATGTACCTCCCCTGTTCTACCGATCTCTCTCCACAGCTTTCTTTTGTGCATCCCCTTATCTTATGCTCCTTATTTTCCAACATTGGAGCCATGTTCCATAAATTTAATGTTACCTGGTCTGACCTTGTGAGATAGCTACCACAACTTTGCAATGTCTGAGTCCAAGGTTTTAACTTTTCTTTGTTGGCCTGAAGGCCTTTTTTCTCCCCGCCTAATGAAATGAAGCAGCAGTTGTATGAGGACGTCATTTTAGTTTATGCAGAAGCATAGCTTTTTACCAAAAGCAAATGCACGTACATTTTGGTGATGGATGTAATGTGGAGACGATGCATATCCTTAATGTCTGAGATTTTTGGTAGGTTGGATAATTGTTGAGAAGATACTTGTCTTTCTGTTCAAAGTAAATTAGGCTGTTGGAAATTTTGGCAGAAGAGATATATCACTTGGTATCAAAATTTCATATTAATGATTTGAGTCCCTTAAACTCCAATAAATCAGGAATTATTGCCATCGACATCTTTACTTGCTATGAATTGTTTTGAACATATAGAAGAAAAACTATAATGTTCTGACGCAATCTTGCAGCTATTATGAGAAGCACATCACCAGGACGGCCATCAATTGATTCACTATTCAGTGAGGACCCTTTGTGTTGAAATTTATTATTGTAGATTAAAAAGATCACAAGAAGTACTTGAGATTTGGTATATTTGCAGGTGATACCAAGAGGGAAAATCTGCAGAAAGACATGATCGAGGAGACAGAGATACATATGATGGATTATGATGCAATGTCACCTTGATAATAAACTCTAATCATCTTGTAAAAGAAAGCTTTGCTGTGGGGGATGGTGGTGTATGCCTGTTGTATTTGTTCAGGTTGCTCGCCCCCTAGTCAAGCTATTCAGATGGACCGCGAACCATTTGATGCTTTATTTGATAGAAGCAGCACTTTGATGTACAGAAAACTTTGGGAAATATTTCCTCAAAATGCTGTGGAAGTTGGGAGTTTATATACTAGATTGAGGAAATGCTCCCAGAGATGACATGATATGTAGATCTAGTGTAGGCTTCTGTAATGCTTGCTGTCATGGCTGCCTAGGTTAGCAATCATAGTTTGCTTTCTGTTGTGGTCAGTTTGGAACACCTCTGCAAAGTGAGATATATATATAAAACTATGCTATGTGTGGCTTTTCATAAAATAGATATAGTGAGTTGCTACAACAGCCTAGATCCTGCAATCTATAACTGTTAATGTTCACAATTGATTTTTATGATTTTATGAATGTAGAAGAGAGAATTTTAGATGATGGTTTTGGAGGCTTTTTTGGGTTATACTATGTGATTAGAGTCAATAAGACATGAAACTTGATTTAAGGATATGCATTATCTAGTAAATAGTGGCTGCCAAATTAAGTTAACTAAGAAGAAATTAACTTGATGGTAACAAGTACTTGCATAGTAGGTAGAAAGGCCGTTTGCATCTCAGTAAGTAGATAATTAACTATTGATATGTCAGCAGAGAAAATATACAACACTACTTATCTAGCATATTCCAACAACATCAAAAGCTATCGCTAGAAGCTTGGAGTAGCAAAAGCTATCGCTAGAAGCTAGGGTCTAAGGAGGATGAGATGCAGACAAACAATACTTCTATCCAAAATGATATTGTCTTCTGTACAACAGTAAAAACTATCGCTAGAAGCTTGGAACAGCAAAAGCTATCGCTAGAGGCTAGTGTTTAGGGAGGGTGAGATGCAGACAAACAATATTTCTATCCAAAATGATAGAGTTCGCTTCCAGCGAGACATTCAGTAGAGAAATTATAGTTATTACTTTTTCAATTAAACTTTTCTATATGGAAAGAACCAAAATAATAGGGTTAATCACCTTTTGCCTTATGTAGTATATGTAATTAACCCTTTGCCTCCCTGAAGTTAGATATCACACCCTTAACCCCTCTGAACTATTGGACTGATTTAGACAATGCCATTTCTGACAAAATTTCGACGGAAAAGAGTGACATGTCAATTGCCCATGCCATGTGTTGCAAACAATTGCCACGTGGAGTCAAAAATACTATTCATCTTCTTCTCCCATCCATTCTCATTCTATTCCCAGCATTCAGATTTCAATCTTCCAAAATAATATGAAGACGATAACCCATATTCCACATTGGTCAACAGCAAACCTGGTTGATTGGTTTTCTGTTAACCACTAACCAAACAAGCTTATGAATAATCAACCATCGACTCAGATAATATCCCTTTGTTGGAAGGAAACCAGTGTTCCTTTGAACATTGAGCTGAAGAAGCAATAGTAGTTCCAGGACCAGTAAACCAGTAAAATAACAGAAACTGACATACATGATAGGCCAACCTGCCAAAAATAACAGTGCCATAGATGGTGCCTCGAGTGATGACAGGGTGTTCTATGCTTCTGCCGGCTACTGTGTTTGTAAGAGAATTTTATTTATTTATTTATATGTACTGCTCACACATATAAATAGATATCGAAGCTCAAAAGGGGTAATGTACTGCTCATAAATGCATGATGATAATTAACGCATAATGTGCTCATACCACTAACATTCAAACTTGCAGCAGCAAGCTACATAAAAAAATTCCTCAACAATAACAACATGCAATAAGAGATCTGTAACTCCAAACCACTAATCAATCTGTAAAACCGAAACACCCCAAACCATCAAACATAGCCAAACACAAGTCTTGATGATATACATCATGTATCTATGGTATCAAGGACCCCACGTAATGGGGGAAGACCATTAGATCCAGCCTTTGAAATGCAAAGGCCGGCCTGAAAAGAAATATATATTCAATTTTTCACTCAGCAGGATTTCCTTCTTCTTCAACCTTTTCCTTTCCCTCTGCAGCCGATGATTTCTCTTTAGCCTCAGCCTTTTTCTCCTGGTCTTCACTGCCAACTGTCAACTTCTCAATGAGATTGGCTGCAGCACTACCTTCTTCAGTTTCCACAGCTGGTTGTGCTTGAGACTCTGCAATCTCCTCAACCTTCTCTTTGAATTGTTTGCAATCTGGAAAGATGCAATTTATGTCAGCAATCATTTCAGGCATGAAAAGTTCTTTCTAATACAAGGGAGGCACATATAATCAAGTTGACTTTTTCCCATGAACAACTTCAAACACTAACGCCTTTCTCCCACAAGAGGAAGATCCCAGCCATACCACCCTCTATGTGTTTTTTTTAAGTTTAATTTCATAGACCACCCTCTATGTGAAACTGGAGAAAAAAGAAAAGAAGGAAAGTTCCTTGCAGAAAGAAAAACAAATAACATAATATATCAAACATATTCGGCATGCAGAGAAAGCTACCAGACCATGCAAAATTCATAGCTTTCGAGCACATAGAATGGATCAAGCAGCAAGCAGTAACCATCATTGGGACATATTGCCAGCTCAAAGCTAACCTACCATGACATGGACAACTAGGGCCAACTACCTTTGTGCATCATGGTTGAAGAAAATGTCCCAAGGGGTGGCATTGACATTAAGAGCTTCAGATTTAGCATACTTGTATCTCAAACATTTAGAAGACAATTTATCATACAAAAGTGCTGCCAGAGAACACATAAAATACCTTCAACAATCAGTATAATATATATATGTATATGTATATATATATATATATGTGTGTGTGTGTGTGTGTGTGTATGTATGTATGTGTGTGTGTGTGTATATATATATATATATATATATATATATATATATATATATATATCCAAATATGGTATCCAAATAGACTAATGAACACCCATATAAAATAACACCAAGAATGCTAGAAAATATCGCTAGCTAATACTAAACCTCTGATCCTTCCAATGCATTCCCATTGCCTAATGACGAGTTAGATTCATTAGCATAGTAAGCCGACACCATGTTGAGTTAATACAAGAGACGACAAAGAAGAACACTGCTTACTGAGGTAATCACGGTGAACGAAATTCAGATTCATAATGATCTAGTCTAAAACAATGACAAGTACAAGCTATGCAATGAAGCAATACATATTAAATGATAAAATATAATACTCCTCAACCCCACATGTTTAATGTAAAAGAGATGCTTCTAGAAGTACAATAAAACAACAACATTACCCCAATTCACTTAGAGTCTTCCGCATATGGTGGAGTAAGGGGGTTGAATGTACGTAACCTTAACCATGTGTTGGAAACACACAGAGTACAATGAAGGCCATTTAATTCAACAAATTCATCCTTAACTGTCATAACAGTCAGCATTAATCATAACCAAATAAAGGTGGCATACTGAAAAAGGTAATAAGACTCTAAACTTACTCTCAATTGAAGCAAAACGGATGCAAAATGTCTCCTGCTTCAACTCTCCGTCGGCGAAATCAGCAGCCTGCCACACACACGACTTCTCGTTCCCCGCATGCTCTTGCAGGTTGATTGTGGGATGCACTGCAAGCAAGTTCCAATTTGAAGATAACGCAATCGCATCACAATAAACAATGCCATATCAGTAAATGCATACAAGCATCTTCATTTGGTTTGACTTGGGGAATTTTTGTTTTATTCGGGGAACGGTTGCAAGAGAGGCTAATATTGATCTATATCAGAAAGTGCAATCACATTTATTGCTAGGGTAATCTCAAATTCAGCTTAAACACTTGTATATAGATAAATGGAAATAAAAATATACCTAAATGATTCGCACAGATCTTCAGTGTCTTGGACTGCCTCATGACAAGCCTAACTTTTCCAGTTTCTTTGTGCTTGAGAAGTTTGACAGTGCCTGCACCCCTCTCTTTCCATTGGTTTCCATCCTTATCGAACCTATACAACTTTGCCTTCCTAAAAAATCATCGTTCAGAGACGCAAAGGTAAATTCAAATGCACTCAACCCGAGGTAAAAAATATATAAAAACCCTAATCACCGAAAAACATAATTCAATTGAAAAACACAAAATTAACTAAAAACATCAGGAAAAAAACAAAACCCAAATGAGAAAGAATCCAACTTTGAACATACAGATCAAGGACAACATCCTCATTCTCTTCGCCGGTGGTGACGGTGACTTCTTGAAGTTTGACGATGGGGGCCACCTGGGCTCCGGTATCTTCATCTTCTCCAACGGCTGCTGCTGCTGAATCCTCTTCCTCTTCTTCGTTCTTCTTGGTTTCTTTAGCCGTAACTGTCGGCTCCGTTGTGCTTGCCATCACAACTGTTGAATTCTTGGACTTCTCTTTCTGAGAATTTTTTTACACTATTTGCAAGTGCTACAGAAAAACTTAGACAGGATATATAGTAGGGTTTAGGAATTACATGGGTTCGTCTGAGCTTGACGTGGCACCATCACCATCGTTGAATAGTTTCAAAAGTTACCGCAACTCTTGGGAAATATTTTGATTTCAAGACAGGTAATTTTTGCATTAATGCTTTTCTTTTTGTAATAAGTTTATAAGAAAATACCTTTCAAGAAAATCTATAAAAAAAAAATATGAGACTGACTGAAAATTTTATTTCTTAAACTTTCTATCTATTAAGGTTATAAATCAGTCGACTTTACATAAATCTCATTGCATCTGGACATAACTTATTATTACGGTTACCAACGAATGTCAAGTATGCTTTATATTTTATAGAGTGTTGTATGTGGCATGATTCTAAAAAAAAAAGTTAGAGAATGAGATATGAAAGAGCTATAGGATCTTTACCTTCACTAACTTTACATGCTGGCTTGATGAAATAATTACATGTATTGATTCTTATTAATTTTGTTAGACTAAAATTGTTTTTTTTATTAATTGATAAAAACACAATTTTAACTATTCTGTCATTTGCCTTGTCATCTCAGCGGTTCCAAATGTATATTTTCCCCACTTTTTTCACATACGAAAATGGAATAAAAATATGGAAAGGAGATCTCAATCGAGATATTTTATGTTGCTTTAAGTATAATCAATGAATATTCATTACATGATGAAATAACAACATAAAAGTTTACATGCTAACAAAAAGAATTATACATAAAACGACAGTAAAAATTGCTAATCTATCCTACTTAACAAGTTAATGGAAAAATCAAGATAGCAAAGAAGGAGTTCGATGGACAACCGGCACGATGACGTGTTGGATTTCAGGATGAAGACGAAGGAGGAGCACGAAATAAAAGTATGGGTGGAGATGCTTTACACTGTCGATTTGACACCTGTTCTTTTCACAACATATTTTTCTGGGTCCTTTTTACCTCTCTCTAAAAAAGTTCGTTCCTTTAGAGGAGGGAAAAAACTGTACGAGTAGTGACACTTAGAGGTACTTGTCACTGATCTTTCTTCTTTCTTTGTGGTCTCTCCAGTCATTTTGTGGTTCTTCTAAGGCAAAGAAAGGTCACTGCTTTGCAGCTGCTGAAGAAGAGGAGAGACGCAAAAAGTGGGGAAAATATTTGGTGGGTCTTCTGTAAGCTGTTGTTTTTAGTTACTGGGATCAGTAAACAAGAAAATCAAAGCAACTCAATCTTGTTTTTGTTAGTTTTCTCCCATCCCTCTTCCTTTAAAGTCACCAAAATTGAAATTCTGGGACGGGAGCTAAAGTTTCTGGAGGAGGAAGGGAGCTACTCTAATGTTTCGAATAAATCGAGGTACTGATCTTTCTTTCCACCAGCCTGATGTTTTTCATGAATTTGTCTTTATTTATATATATAGACATTTGTGTGTACTTTCCTTTTGTTGCCGTTCCCTTTTTGGTGGAATAGCAAAAAGAAAGTATGTCAACTGTCAACTGAAATTTCAAGAAATGGTGGATATGTGTTGCCTCAGATCCAGGGCACTTAAGTTGATTTGTGTAAAAAGGGGCAGTATCTTTTCAGTGTTTTCCTGTGATGTTAGGGATTTCCTTAGTCTTTTCTAGGTTCTTTTACATGATCCCTTTTGCGTTTTATCTCTCTCCTATATTTCTTGCTTTTGCTTCAGGGTATTGGCATTGATCTTCACTACATTGATTTTTGAGTGTATAATTTAGCTAAATAGATATTGTTGGATTAAGCCACAAAATTCTCCCTTACAGAAATTAGATGTGATCCAGAAAAGGTAATAAAGTCTAACAGATCTGTAAGGGGTTAGCTTTCCCCAAAGGCTAGGTTGCTTTCCTTCTTTTGGTCTTCACATTTGATTGTACTTCTCCCTTTGTAGCGTCTCAGCTCATTAAGATAGTGTGAACCTCTAAACTGAATACTTCTTTTTTTTTCTACATGTGTATACAGACATGGGAAATGATCTGCCAACCATCATTCACGTTCCAAGATTATTCTTGATGGTTAGCACAGGCAATGACTTAGTATGAGAATGAAAGGTTCGATAACTTTGGAGGGGCTGGAGGGTTACTTCTATTACAGCTGCATTAATAATGTTTGTGATGAAAGACATCTATCTGGCAGATACAGTGTCTTTTAGTTTAGGCAGATTAGTCTGTGATAGTTCAACATTACGAGGCTGTGTGAGGGCTACTGGGTTAAAATTGATGGATGGTACAACAAGCTTGATTTCTGTTACTGAGGCTAAAGTTAGTGATGAGGAAACTATGGTTGACTACTCAGGGAGTAATATAAGTGTTGGCGTGGCATCGACGCGTGAAGGAAACACAACCGAGGAGGTTTCCTTGATTGATTATGCTGCTGGAGATGAAAACAGTTGGCCTGTTAGTGGGTCTTATATGCGTGAAAATGAGGAGGAGGATTTCTTATCAGTTGAGGGTGATTGTTCTCTTTCTGTGGTCAGTGATTCTAGCAGTATATGTGGTGATGATTTTTTAGCTTATGAAGCAATTTCTGGGATATTAGTGCCAGCTGTTGTTGAAGTTGAGGGGAGTATGTCTGATGTTGGAGTTGATAGAACTCCTGGTCATTCGACTCAGTTACATGCCGGAGAGAGAATCGGCGATTCATTAGCTGTGGCTAGAGGCACAGAAGAAGCAGCTGAATGCTCCAGTGCTAAATCTTCTGCTGTTGTTGTTCAGTTGCCTTCTAAGGAAGGGATAGGTTCAACAGTAGGCCGCAGCATTTTTGAGGTGGATTTTGTGCCCTTATGGGGAGTTACTTCTGTTATTGGTAGGAGACCGGAAATGGAAGATTCTTTTACAACACTCCCTAAATTCCTCAAAGTTCCGCTCCAGCTGCTCATTGGTGATCGTGTTCTTGATATGACTACTAAATCTTTAAGTCATTTGACAATGCATTTTTTTGGGGTATATGACGGGCACGGAGGCTTTCAGGTCTCTCTCTCTCTCTCTCTCTCTCTCTCTCTCTCTCTCTCTCTCATATATATATATATGCATATCTGATTTGACTATTATCTTAACTCTTTCTTAATTGCACACGTGCTTGAGCCTCCTGCTTTTTCCGTATGAGTACCTGATTAAGTTCTTTTTCCAGGTGGCTAATTATTGTCGTGGCCGACTTCATTCTTTGCTGGCTGAGGAGTTAGAAATCATTTTGGCCAGTCTTACAGATGGAAAAAGCATAGGTGATTGCAAAGAGCAGTGGGAGAGGGCACTAACCAATTGTTTTCTCAAGGTGGATGCTGAAGTTGGAGGAAAAGCTCACCTTGATCCTGTTGCTCCAGAAACTGTTGGCTCTACTGCTGTTGTTGCCCTTGTTTGTTCATCTCACATCATAGTGGCTAATTGTGGTGATTCACGGGCAGTCCTGTGTCGTGGGAAAGAGGCCACAGCACTGTCAATTGATCATAAAGTGAGTAAACTTCCCTCTTGTCTGACTTAGAGAGTGATTCCTTACGTTATAATTGATTTTCCTTGCTCTTTATCAGCCTAATAGAGAAGATGAATATGCAAGAATTGAAGCTTCTGGAGGCAAGGTGATACAGTGGAACGGGCATCGTGTTTTTGGTGTGCTTGCAATGTCGAGATCTATCGGTAGGCTTTTTACATCCTGTTACATTTTATAGCTCTGCAGTAGTGAGCTTACTGAAGGGAGAAAAGGTCCACTTAATCTAATACAAAATTGTGACGATATTTCAGGAGCCTTTGTGTATTACTCTCGTATCAGAGTTGTTATACTGCGGTCATGATAGTAGAGGGTTGAGCTGATAGAAAAAATTATTTCTTATGAGTTCCCTGCTGTGTTTCTCTCTTAACTAACTGTGCATATCTTGAGATGTTCAGGTGGACTTATCCTCCTAAGCTAGCTTTTTATTGTACTTTTGGATAAAAACCGGTCATTGGGGTGCTGACTAGAGCATGTATGAAGTCTTAGTGGACTGATTCCTGCTTATGCTAGATCTACTGACATCTTTTTCGTCTAACATTCTTGCCATATTGTATTCATTTTCCTCCATATTGTAGTCTCTGATGAAAGCTATTACTTCAAGAGCAAAAACTGGCAGTAGTAATGTATAATTGTGGCAATGTATAATACACCTCTAGTGCGTCCGCTTCCTGGTTTAAAGTTTGTAATCTGAACCAGTCTAAGAGTTGCAAACTCTCTGTTCTGTCCTTATGAGTCTTTTCTGGCAAGTGAATGTGGTTTTTGTGTCAGCACCTGCGATGTCCTGGTTTCAGTCCTTTTCGTTCTTGTACATCTATTGTCTTGAAGCAAAGTGAAAGGGATCCGTGCAAATGCAAAAACTACTGTGGTTCAGATGGCCTTTACATCTGTAATAAACCTGGATTGTGTATAGCAGTTGTGCAAAAGAATGCACACAAGGAAGTAAATTTAGTGGAATCATTTATGCCTAGCATTTGCACAAAGTACCTGGATCTCGTGGTGGAACTTATCTTCTATTTAAGTTACAAATGTAGTATGCTTATGAAGGCTGGGTTTATCTGCAGTAGTCATATACGTATGTTTCTTTCTTCTTTGTTATCAGCGTAATAAAGCAAAGGATTCTGCATCTTATAGATGTGTGGCATCTGTGTGTACTGCTATAAAAGCAACAATGTCCTAAACATGGCTCAAATGACCTTTAACACTACTGAAAGTAGGTACAGAGGAGGTCTTATAGGTACTCAAAAGGCATGTTGGACAAGTATTCATGCAATGGGCTACTCGATTTTTTCAGCGCACTGAATTTTCCCACCTTGTTAAGAAGTATAATCCACCTTTTTGTATATACCCAAGCATTTAAGAGTTGGGGAATTTCCATTTTTACGTATACCCCATGACTACAGGTTAATCTGCATGCATGAATGCATTTGCTTTTTCCGTTTTTGTAGTATTCTTTTTATGTTTGGTGGCGGTGCCAAAATCTCATCACTTATACTAGGTTCCATCCACAAATTACTTCAAATGGGTCTTCCCTTGTTTTTATGTACTCTGATGTTAGGTCACTTTCCCTGCCTCGGATAGAGAGCACCATTGCTCTCTCATTATCCTATATGGAAACAAAATATGCTACTGCTTGTCTTTGTTTTGGAAACCATTTAACAAAGGAAATTTAAATCATTCACGTAGCTGGCATATTAGTTATGCTTCAATATTTTAACTAAGCTAATAGCAGCAAGCAATTTGGTGGTATCATGTCTGTAAATGCGTTGAAAAAGTTGCGCTCTTGAAGGATTTTCAGATGCTAGAGCAAGTACATTAATTTGGTGGTTTCCATGGCAAAATTTGTTGTACTTTTCCCTCTTATTGAGCTTTCGCTTGGGATCATTATTTAGGCAAGAAATAAATGAGCAGAGGCAATAGATGTTACAGCCCTAATCATCTCGTTCTTTTGCTGAATTCTCTGTTGCAGGAGATAGGTACTTGAAGCCCTGGATTATACCAGATCCAGAAGTAACGTTTATACCTAGAACCAAGGAAGACGAGTGTCTGATTCTAGCCAGTGATGGCTTGTGGGATGTTATGACAAATGAAGAGGTCTGTGAGATAGCGCGTAAAAGAATACTCCTTTGGCATAAAAAGAATGGTGTCACACTTCCCTCTGAAAGAGGTGAAGGAATTGATCTTGCAGCTCAAGCAGCGGCCGAGAGCCTGTCCAACCGTGCTCTTCAGAAGGGCAGCAAGGACAACATAACTGTTATTGTGGTGGACTTGAAAGCTCAAAGAAAATTCAAGAGCGGGAAGTCCTGACTTCTTGATATGTCATGTTGCTAATTTATTTCTAAGCAGAGAAAGACTTGTGTTTTAAGATGTTTTGTCTTCTTATAGCCTCTCATTTTTGGCAGGGGCTATATTACTTCATTAGGGATCCGTCCATATATATGGTCATGGACTCGCGATATAGTGCGTAGTGTGCTTAGTGCAGCTCAAGTTCTGCTTGTATATTTTCTGCTGCTTGGAGAAGTAATAGGAACAGCAGATATTGTGAAGGCTATTGCCAGCATGGATATTGTTACCATGTTGGTCAGTTTGCCTCAGGGGTTGAAAGGTATGCGGTGGAATTCAAATGTAGAATTGCTCTGGCAATGTGATCCCTCTATAGGTAAGGGATAAATGAACAGATTAGCATGTATAATGGTTACTGATTATGACAATTATGTTATTTTGAACTGCTGAGTTCCAATCTGTATCATGCAGTTTTGCTTTTCAGTCACTAAGAGTGGGGTATTTAGTTTCTTTGTTTATTTATTTTTTTTTTCCTTCACTAACACACTAGCACACCATATTTCTATTACTGTGTCATCTATGCAAGTATATATAGAGACGGAGTCTCACTGGAATCAAACTCTCTATTCTTTAAGATGGATATATTGTTTGTCTGCCTCTCACCCTCCCCAGACCTTAACAATAGCTTTGATATTGTTTGTCTGCCTCTCGCCCTCCCCAGACCTTAACGATAGCTTTGATATTGTTTGCCTGCCTCTCACCCTCTTCAGACCTTAACGATAGCTTTTGATGTCGGGATATACTGGGTTAGCTTTTGCTGTCGGGATATACTGGGTATGTGTCGTCATTGATTATTTATTCTTTTGGCCTTGTCATGGGGGCAATGTGCCCTCTAATTTTTATGTTATCATTTTTTTATTTTTTTTGGTGACAAAAACAAAAGAGAGCCTTTATTTTTTTGGTGACAAAAACAAAAGAGAGCCTTTTGCTTTATGCCTTAACTGAATTGTTGGGCTTAGACTATAGAAGGATACTAAAAGATTCCAAACAATCTTCAGAGAGAATCCAAGCGGAAAAGCTTCAAATAACAAGATCTGGAAAACCCTTGCAGCAAAACAGGCAACCGAAAAGAAATGAACAGTAATTCATTGACCTTAAAGTCATCCTATGGTAATGGAACGTCAATCATGTGCCATAGTGACAAAACTATGAAACTTAAAATCAACTCAAAGTACAGAAACATCATCTTAGGAAAAGAGGGTAACGTTGTGAACAAGGACCAAGGCCAACCAAAGGTGTAGGCTCTAGTACTTCCTGTAAGCTAGCTCTTTGACAGCACCGGCCAAATCTTTCTCGGTTTGAATGCTTTCCACAAGTTTTGCATTCACATGAATCCTTTCAATGCTCTGCTTCAAGGTTCTTGCTATAAATGGTTTCATGCGGCTTGCGAAATACTCCTCTACTTCTTTTGCTTTCTCAAATGAAGCAAACTAAGGACAGGAGTAAAATGCATATATTAGCGAACCAAAAATCGAAGCTGCTTGAATTTTTACAGATAAAGATTCACAAATGAAGGGACTGGGATGGGATTTACTCACAGGCGAGACAACTGAACTGATGAAGCGAGTTACAAGAAATCCAGCACCATAAGTTTTACAGATATGGTCCCAGTTATCCTGCATCCACAACATGGATTAAGGAAGGAGCACATGGTTAGGGAGAAGCACAATCGCAGGTATAGACCGTCTCTTGCAGTTTGCCGGCAAGATTCGCAAGCAAAATAGTAAACCTGTCCAGCAATGTGATCTTGGGGAAGACAGTATGACATGTATAACATATAGAGGAGAAATAGAAAAACATGTCACTCCTGCGCTAAAGTGATGAGCTTACTTTCAACCATTGCCAGGCAACTTCACGCCCTTTTATACTAACACCAAGTCCATGAACAGCATCTTGACTTCGGACCTGAATTCAGTACACCATAAAATTACACAAAAGTAAGGACTCCATATACGCCAGGTAACATAAGAGAAGTCTCAACTTGGAAGATAAAAATGGCAAAACAAAAGCCAAAGTCACCTCAGGGGATAGCAGAAAGTTGAGAATTTCCAAAATGATTTCAGGATCTTGACAGGAGCCAAGAGAAGCTGCAATATAACAGGATCCATGTAAGTTTTTTTGGGGGAGAAAATTGAATCACATTATTTCCATCAAGTAGAGAGATAAATTACCCAATATTCGTGTTTTCTCCTGGCTGAGATCAGTTTCCCTGTAGACCTTCAAGAGAGAGTCGAAGCCTGATCTATCTGATTTACTCACAGTCACCATAACAGCCAAGTAAACTGCCTGAAATGTGACAGCAAGAACCTTGTAACATCATGATTAACAGTAAATATAATTTCAAGAGCTCACATCATGAAACAACCACCTTTCTTATATCTGGTGGAAGAACTGGGTTACTTCTATCATCCAAAAATATGTCGAAGCGCCTCTTTGCTTCCTTAAGAGTATCATCATGACCGAACAGAGCTAGTGCAGTTAAGAGTTCCCCTCTCAACATGGCATCAAGGTGGCTCTCACCTGGTTTGGAATCCCAACCAAGCCTCCTGAGGAGATATTCCAGAATTAAAAAGTTGGAAGCATCCAAGTATAGAAATCTCAGACACAATATTATCGGCTTAGAAGTTTTACTCTGCAGAATACTGGAAAAGGTTTATGAAAAATAGTTTAATCTCATTCAGCAGAGCAGGGACAGCGTCAGCTGCAATTCTCACAATCTTGCAACTTATCTGTAAATATTAAAAACGACGAAAAATCAATAAAAAAGGAAGGTACATATTGAATTCTGGACAGAAAAATATTTAGCATCAGCTTGAGAAACATTACAGTAATTAAATTGGACAGGACAGTGTACTCATTCTCCTCCCTAAAAGCACTCATCAACGCAAGGAGAGAGGTCATGGACTTTTGACAGGCCATTGACAAGGCATAGGAATCATCCAAAATGCCTGTTAAACAAAAATACGAGTTTTCAGTAAACTCTTCTAATCCAAAATGCAAGGATAAGAAAAGGAAAAGGCTGCTGTCAGTCTTACCATATCTATCCATTGTTGACAAGCTCTTTTTCTCTATTGCATGTCCAAGTCTAACAGATAAATCGTCATCGTACTTTACCCTGTAAAAACCTGTTTGGTCTACATTTATTTTTATCCACGCACTGCTTTTATTCCCTGAGGCGTTCAACAGATCATGTATATCAAGACCCTCCGACTTTGTTCGTAGTAAAAAGCTTTTACGAGTGTCGTAAGACCCGCAGCAGACTGTTATTGGAACAATCCACTGCCCGTCCCCAGGAGTACCAGTGAGTAAAAAATGCGACTGCAATTTACAAAAAGAAAAAATAATAATTAAATAAAAACATAGGTCCACAACTGTCTTGATGTCCAGAACGCTATATGGAACAGAATAACAAAGTAGAAAATTAGTCAGATTGTGAGAGAACCTGTTCAAATTCTAATTTTTGGTCTTTCAATTTGGCAGAGACGACCGGATAACCTTTTTGCTTTGTCCATGAATTCATTAGCTGGTTCACTGGCTCACCAGACTCCTCTTGGAGAACGGACCATAAATCCTCCGTCTTTGCATTAGAACAAGCATATCTTTTTATATATGAAGCCAAAGCTCTCTGATTGAATTATTGGCAAAAATACAGAATTCCAGTTAGTACAGTATACAACAAAACACACAAGAGGATTTAAATTGGAATGTCTAGATTAATCACAGAATTGGAGAAATTTGGTCATGACAAAAACTGGAAGCGTCCACCCTTCTTCCCTTGACCAGACAGAGCTGCTCAAAATCAAAGTTACACATGCTGAATAACCAATGAAGACGAGCGACATAGCATGTGGACAAATGAAGGCTATACCATCACTCCCTTTAGTGGCTAATTATCTATTATTAAGAAATGCAAACAACAAGGGGTTTGCAATTATCATATTTCTTTGTTTAGCGCACTTTGACAGCTTTATTAATGTAGGCCCAAATCAATTGGTTGCCATTAAAAAAAAATAGGCAGTATAAATGTGCAATTTCATCTCAAATTTGGGCAAATTACGTCACAAAGAGAGGTCAAAGTGCATCAAAAAATAAATGCCTATTTATGCCATGACTTTCATCCACACAATCCCACAAAAATAAAACAAAGAGGACGTTTTCCTGGAAGTATCTGAATTCTGAAACAATAGAAAGAAAGAAAAGAAGTCTGGAGCATAGTCCACAACTAAAAGAAACAACGGAAACAAAGAAAAACAAAATAAAACAAATGAATCAAGAAGTAAATCAAAATAACATCCAGAAACTAACCTGGAAACATTCAGCACCAAGGTAACTCTGTAACATCCGAATTACAGACGCACCCTTTCGGTAACTTATGGCATCAAAAATTTCATCGATCTCACCTGCATGATTTATGTCTACCTAGAGAAATGGAAACAGAATAAAATTAGATAAAATATATTTCAAGCCTGTCAATCGTCAATCTCCAGGAGATGTTTACCCATGATTCCACAATGTCTGAAGGGGATAGCCACTCTTGCAGATCTTACCCAGGCCATACTAGAACATTGTATAAACTAAGCAGAAAAATGACATCTGCAGTATTTATATACCAATCTCGCTAACCTCAATTGCATGTGACTCCGCAAGTCCATCCAGCCTTAGTCCCTCTGTACTCTCTTCAAGAAACTGAGTCCAGATTTTCCATTCAGGGAACAGCGCATCAGCTGCTAAATAACTAACCTGAACTCCAAACGAGAAGGTGGAGAAAAAAATATGAATTTGTGAATGAAGGGCGCCCATACAAAGAAAACAGAAGTGTGTTTGATTTGAATGACAATACCCAAGTAGCAAATCCCTCATTTAGCCATAAATGCGTCCACCACTCCATTGTCACCAGATTGCCAAACCACTGATGTGCAAGTTCATGGGCTACCACAGTTGCAACCTGGGTAAAATCAATTTAATGTGAGATGCCGTAAAGAACCAGAAGTGATTCACATGGTCATCCTGTTTCACCATACCCTTTGTTTGTTAGCGGCAGCTGAATGCTGCTCATCATAGAGTAAAGCTGTTTCTCGATATGTCACCAAGCCATAATTCTCCATGGCCCCAGCAGCAAAATCAGGAATTGCAATCATATCTAATTTTGGCAATGAGTACGGCACAGCAAAGTACCTGGATGTTTTAGGAGCTCAAAACTTCATCACACCATGTTATCCAACAACATGCAGAACTATTTTGTATCATGATATGTGGCTGTGATTACCACCCCTATCTTGCTACCACCCAGATAAGAACTATTGGATGCTATAAACAGAGAAATATGTCAAGCATGGCATTATATATTAGGTATATGGAATCAAACGGATCAAACCTCAGATAAGGTGGTATTTAACACTCCAAAGACTAAATCCTAAAGCAGTTATTTCACTTTAATAGAACGAGCAGACAGTATATGTTTCCATTTCTTGTCACTACCATGAAACCAAAGGAAACAAGGAACATGCATTAAATTAACTGAAGAAGAAATATATCCATAGAAAAACAACAAAACTTTGTCCAAATGAGGAGCGGAAAATACTCTTTATAAATGTCAAGGGTCTTCACAGCAACATCTAGAGCGAATTTGCCTTGATTCGCCTTTCCAACCTTGCAGTACACCCGAACTTTAATTCCTGAATTGAATGATATTTCTTGATGAAAAAAGAAAACTGTGGGTAGTGAAAGCCATAAACAGCCAGAAACAATTCATAAATATACCATCAGGTGTATGATCTTCAAGATAATCAAACAAACCAACAACAACCGCAACAAGGTAAGTGGACATAATGGGTGATTCTTCATAGCTCAAAGTCTTGAGGTTCCCGTTCACTTTTTCTTCGGCTATGGGCATATTAGAAAGAGCAACAAGTTCTGATGGCACTTCCAATGTTATCTTGAATGTAGCCTGAATCAAGGGCACATATTTAATCAACAAAAGAAAAACGAAGTAACAATGAAGTTCTCTTTCTATTTTTTTTTTTTTTTGGGGGGGGGGGGGGGGGGGGGGAGAGATAGAAGGAAAGTGACGCTAACAGCACCTTACAAGCAGGTTCATCCCAGCAGGGAAAGCATCGCCTTGCATCGGCTGGTTCAAACTGAGTGACAGCCATATTTTTATTCACTCCCTCGTGTTCATAGACACTAAGCAAAAAGGAGAACAGCCATCAAATTGAACCCACTAAAAGAAGCTCTTAGCAGAAACTGGACATCTTGAGAGAACCAAAGGTGCACTTATGGAAAAATTTAAGCACCGTTAACAAGAAATGAAGACTGAAGCATCAATAGAAGCTAAATGAAACATGTTCTTTTTCTCTGATATTACCCATTATAGATGCTTCTGCCGTATCTGTAGGTGTCCTAAATTTGTTCCCATTTGAAACCATTTAAAATTACATTGTCTCCAGCCATCCAAACACTGAAATTAGTCGTGTGTCTCCTGATCTTCAGTTAGTTTACCACAAATGATCAGATCATATTGAGATGAAATCCCAGACTATTGAGACTACCCAATTCTAGTAGAAAAGTAAGCGACGTTAGCGAGGGATCACGCCACAAGAAGTAATTGCTTACAGTTCCGTTGTATGCACAATCAAATCAAAAACCAGATGCGCATGAGAATAGGTTCTAAGCTAAAATTTGTGGTTGCACACAAAATTCAGAATACCAGTAAACAATAATATTAAGCTTACTTATATGGATTTGTAAAAAAAGGTAAAGAGAGCAAAGAACCTTCTGTAAAAGCCTTTCATCCTGTCGTTTAGGGTTCCTTCAAAGGAAATAGACAGAAATCCAGCACCAACAGGCAAATCCTCCCTAAACTCAATCACCATGATCTCATCTTCGCCTAAAATCTCCACCGCCACCGCATCAAACACCTAACACATCAGATTTCCGTAAGTGAAAATAATTACACCCGCATTCCAAAGGAAATTGAAAAACATTACAATATTGGTACCTTATCGGAGGACTTGAAGTTGACGGAAGCGGACTCAACGGAGAGCTCGGCGGCATTGAGGACGAGAAACTTGGTACCGGAAACAACGTCGACGGTGATTTGGACTTGGCCGGAGAATTTGCAAGCATCGAGGTCGGGTTTTAGCTTCAAATCGTAGCGTCTGGGGATGGCGAATTTGGGAAGACGCGGTTGACCTCTGAACTCGTAGTACTTCTGCTGCGCCATCGTCCTCTTTCAGTCGCGGTTGTGTTTTCTGCAGTCTAAAGAACACGGTTAGCTGCCTTGTCTATTTATAGATGCTTGTTGGGCTGCGTCACAAACGACGCTTATGGATATTGGCAAGAGCTTTTTTGGATGGATAACCTCATACCCTTTCTTAAGGAGGTGGGTTCTCCCCCACCTGTACCAGAAGTTCCTTAGCCAAGTAGGATGTAAATCGAGGGATGTGCTCTACTAGCAGCCCTACAAGGGAGAGGACACACGAGATTCAGAATCCCAGAAGCAACCCTTGTAATATTTCAACAAAGTATTGCCTCTATACATGTTCGAACTCGGGACGTCGGGGTTCTTTAGCCCCAATCATCTTGTCACTTACCAGTAGACTATGCCCCTGGGGGCGGATAACCTCATACCCTGCCTCTACCGATTCTATAAAAGTTTTATAGGTCCACATGATATAGTCCAACTGGTTCCGGGCAGGAGTTCTCGAAAGAGAGATCAGGGGTTTAATTCTTGTCAAAGTCAAGAGAGCTACTTCCCAGCAAGTGCATAGTGTGGGAGCTTCCTTGGCCTGTAGGCTTGGCTGCAGGGCTGAGGGCTCCTTATGCAGGCTATTGTGTAAATGACCAAGCTCCTGCTAGCGGGCCGTTGGGTACATGATTTACCTCCTACACTACCTTTGGGACTGAATGTGACAGGGACCCTTACTGGTTGGGGTTCAACCTTATAAAAGTTTTATAGACTATATATAAATCGGATCGATCAGTAGTCAAAAGTTTTGTAGAGCAGATCGATCTAACAGTTTTTTGAGTGAAAAGTTTAGGATTTGATGTTTACAAGGTATATGAGTTCAAACTCGTTCCGATATAAATAGATGATGACATAACCCAAACATCCAACATGTGACTACCAATACTCGAACTGACAACCTTAAATATTTCATAGAGTATGTAAATCAAATCGATCAGTAGTCAAAAGTTTCGTAGAGCATATCAACTATACTCATGCGTTAGAAATACACATAGGTTGTTTTCCAATGATCTATAATGAAAATTACGTCAAGCTATGTCGATCAACTGCTACTTCACAATATAATAAGAGCATCCAATTTAATAAGTCATTTTGTTTTATTCCATAAAGTATATAATAAGCCTCATATGTGGAAACCATATGAGTAGGTGAATAAACCATAAATTTTTTGGATCATTAAATGTGGTCACATGTTATTCCCTTTTTCTTTACATTTTTAAAATTTAGTATAACCACTTGAAACCTTTTCATCCTAAAACTTATGGGTTAGGATCTCCTCATCTCCACTTTCCTCACCCCTTTGTGACCACGCGACACGTGGCAGCAAGAGAGAGTGGTGAGGATAGATGAGGGTCACCTACATCTAACCTCACCACCTCTCTTGCTGCCACGTGTCGCGCGGTCATGCGTCACCGCACCCTCTTGCAGTGAGGGAATCCTATGCCAAAACTTATGGGTCATCATTTGGTCATCTCACGATACAATGAATCATGAATCATATACTAGATTTCACATGATCGACTCATGATATTGTGACATGATCAATAAAGATTCATGATTTTTTAGGACTACATAACGTATGATTTTTGGATTTTTTTTTCTGATACATTCTGAAAAATTCGAGACGCACGTCTTTTTAGTTTAAATAAACAAACTAAAATGTACTAGTATAATTGCATTACAAGCGACTAGTGTAACTTCATGATAGATAAACAATATCAACTATCCAATATCCATTAATTGCTTGATAATATATCAACTGCGTATATATTTTGAACGAGGGTAATTGTATTGCGTTGACTATTACAGAAGTTTCTTATAGAATTCAGGGATGCCATTAGCTAGCACATGATAAGCTAAAGTTAATTAAAGGTATAATATTACTTTCTTTATATTGTGAGTCCTTTTCTTTTTCAATTTCAATTTCAATCTTAAGAAATTACGTAATCTTCTAAAACTATCCTTATCGATAGCACAAAAAAAGGCAACATTATACATCAAAAGATGAAAATAAGAATATTAAATGATCATACACCACTTTATTCTCTTTTTGACGTTTGATTGACAGTCACACCAAAGAACAATCTAAAGGCTTTGTCTGAGCCAGCACAGCACCTTGTCTTTTTTTTTTTTTTTATAAAAAAAAAATCAGCACTTAAAATTAAAATGTTTCGTATTATTTATTATATTATGAAGGTTTAAATGCTGTTTAGTTTTAAATTAAGGAGTTTACAATTGATTGATGCAACAGTAAAAATTTTAATAGCTGCTTTGTTATCGCATATTAATTGTGCCGGAAGAGCCAATAGAAAACCAATTTCAGTATTTAACAACCAATTTCAGTATTCAACTTTTATATCCGGAGAACTTTCATTATCCCTTTAGTGACACCTCTGAACTCTGTTCAGCACTCGATAACACTACTACCATATGTTTTTTTACTTGCCGATTCACCAGGTTGCTTCCAACTAAATCAAAGTATCCTGAGGTAGATCGTCTATCGTTTGGATTTCTTGCACAGTCATTGTTAGTGAATACATCAACATATAGATGCCCATGTATGCCAAACACAATGTCGCTACCTGGTGTGCCTTTTAGGTATCGTACTATCCTCATCACAACCTCTATGTAATCTTTACGAGTTCGATGCATAAACTACTCACGACCCTCACTCTATGTGCGATATATGGTCTCGTGTGTGTTAAAT
This sequence comes from Eustoma russellianum, assembly GCA_036186865.1. Taxonomy (NCBI): domain Eukaryota; kingdom Viridiplantae; phylum Streptophyta; class Magnoliopsida; order Gentianales; family Gentianaceae; genus Eustoma; species Eustoma russellianum. The sequence continues at coordinate 1,770,624 of AP025049.1, read as the reverse complement.
ATATTAGCTTTCATACTAGCCTCTGTCATTGTTCCTTGTCAGTTGTCGTACCGTCTTCAACTATCTGGAGTCGATGATTTGTCATCATCGGAGTGTCACTAGACTTGCGGTCGATCATACCAAATTGATTGAGTAAGTTAAGTACTTTCGCTGAGAGGTGTAAATTCCTCTTCTTGAATAGAGTACTTCGACCCTGAGAAAGTATTTCAAGCCACCAAATGTTTCATCTCAAATTCTCTGAATAGATTTGTCCGAAGGCAGGTAATCTCTTTGTCGTCGTCTCCTGTTAAAATCATGGCATCCACATAAATTATCAGTAAGGTTACCTTTTCCCCTTGTTTTTTGAAGAATTGTGTGTGGTATGTATTACGCTGTCTGTACTATACTTTTTAATCGTCATGGAAAATCGTCCGAACTAGTCTCTGCGTGACTGCTTAAATCCACATACTAAACAACATACTTCATCCTTTTTGAACTCTGCACAGAAACCTGACAGGGCTTCCATGTATACTTCCTATTTCAAGCCTCCATGTAAGAAATCACTTTTCACATCAAACTGAAGGAGCGCCGAGTCTCTGTTCATTGAAATTGAGAATAGTATTCTGATGGTAGCAATTTTTTGCTAGAAGAGAGGTCTATGCATAATCAACACCATATGACCTATTATAATCTTTAGCCACCAACCTTGCTTTGTATCGTTCAATTGTAAAATCTACCTTGTACGTAAACATCCATCAACACCCCACTGGTCTTTTTCCTATTGGTAGAACACACTTCTCCCACATTCTGGTTTTTTCTTGGGCCTTTATCTCGGTATTCGTCGCCTGTCGCGATTCTGCTTTCTCACTGGCCTCCTAAGTCGACCGTGGAATAGACTCTGAACACAGTGAAGTCATTAACACCTTTCAACTATCTGCAACTCTCTCTTTGGCCGCATTGACTGAACATGACAAAGATCAGGACACACGTTCAGATTAATACCTTTTCAGTCGTACATCCCTATTCTTTTTTCGCAGAAGAGCACATACCTGTTGCTCATTCAAATCATCAATAGTATCAACACTATAAAACAAGATCACCAGTATGTAAGACATTAGAGGTCTAATAAAGGAGCTCATCGGTAGTAGAAACTAATGTGCCGGCCCTTTTGTTGTTACTGCTCGATGACGCTACCTACCTACTCTATTTAGACAATCTCTTGACAAATGAAACTGTACAACCAATCTAGTGATTATGTTACAGTGATCAACTCCAGTCAACACTAGAGGAGAAAAGAAGATCGGAATTTTTTTCAACTTCACCTTGCTCAGAGCTGCTTATCACAATTGCTTTAACAGGTGAAAGGTCCAACTTTTAGCAATAGGTTCGCCTTTTTTCTCCTTTTCATCAACACACTATATAAATTTTTATATTTTTTGTATTGAGAATTATCAATATCAAACCCGGTCTATTACATGAAATAGATAAGAGTACCATATATTTCTTGAAAGTGCATAAACATCTATTCTTTTTAATCCCTATTTCACATGCTCTTGACTTATTCGCTCGTTTCAAATATAAAGTTCGCTCCTTTAATGAAATAGATCCAATAAAACCTACCTTCACTTTCGCTCCAACTTGAGCTCAACAGTATTTTTGGGTTGCTGTTTGTTGAAACTTGGGCTTACATGAGGTAAGGCCCATATCCACTCAAAACCTTAAGGCAATGGCTGGTGTAACCTCATCCTTATATAACCCATGCATTTTTTTCTCAAATTAGCCAATGCGGGATTCTCAACACCCGTCCTCACGTGGCAACGTGGCTTGACATACACACGCGCCTTACGACCCGCCCTCAATCACAAACCACAAGCCAGGCTGCCCTCAATCACAAACTAGCCAATGTGGGATTCTCAACACCCGTCCTCACGTGGCAACGTGGCTTGACATACACACGCGCCTTACGACCCGCCCTCAATCACAAACCACAAGCCAGGCTGCCCTCAATCACAAACCACAAGCCAGACATAGACATCTGGACTTAGGTGAGGGGAAACATTAAGTGGCCAATCATGGGCCAGGCAAGGGGTGAGTCTACATTTTAAACCTGCTCTGATACCATGTTGAACTTGAGCTTACATGAGGTGAGGCCCATATTCACTCAAAACCTTAAGGCAATGGGTGGTAAAACCTCATCCTTATATAACCCATGCATTTTTTCTCAAATTAGCCAATGTGGGATTCTGTTTTTATTTCATACTCGAGATGAATTCTTTTAAAGAATAGTGTGCGACAGAGGCTTCGAAGTTTAAAGTTCTTAACTTTATTTGTTTCCAGTGCAGATGGTACTCTGAGAAGAAGTTGAAAGGCCAGTGGGACAAAGAGGAATGGGTTTCTGAGTGGCATAAAGACAAAGAAAAACCCGTTATAATCTACCATAAGAACAACACATCTTAAGAGCATACTTTCACTGTGCATTCAACAAAAGTGACACATACCATATATAATTTTACATAGACCGGAGAAAAACCTTAAACGACTCGTACTAAACATGCACAGCCACGACTAGATATTGTCTGCTCACATATCAGTTGTCCCAGCATCTTCACCACCGGTGCGACCGGTGGGGACCTCCCTGGCGGTGGCGGTGGCGCTTTGCTCACCTTTACCCTCTTGCCTAGTTTCCTGTGTCCCTTCAGATGCTCCTCCAACCTTGACCTCAATCAGCTTCGGCTTCTTCTGCTCCGGCGGCGGAGATTTCTCCACCGACACAGTAAGAACCCCATGTTCATAACCAGCGGAGATCTTCTCAGTGTTAGCATTCTCCGGCAAAAGAAACTTCTTCAGCGACTTCCCAAATCTTCTTTCCATCTTAACATACTTCCCTCCAACTCCACCCTCGTCCTTGAGTTTCTCTCTCCTCCGATCGCCGCTCACCACCAAGAGGTTGTCGTCCTCCAAATGAACCTGTTGGAGAAAATTAATCATAGATGCAGAATATGTACATATGAAACCTCAGGAATCATTTTCTGCAACAGAAAATTTTACTAATGATAGAACCAACTTCACAATACAACAACAATCATACCCACTATATCTCAACACTAGAGTCTCGAAAGGGTGAGAAGCAGTCAAACAACACCTGCATCTCAACACCTGCATATCTCAGAGGATAACAGAGTTTGCGGCTCTACATGTACATGCATATATAGCATAGAAATATGTAATATTGAAAAGATTTTATCAAACATAAACAGAATTAAAATACTTATGCACAAGTAGTTGAAAGACAACGGAAACACCGAATACATAATTTTAAAATACTACATAATATAATTACATCGATCCTAATAATTAAGCCATAACAAATCCAAGATGAATTCTTTTGAATACAAACAATTCGAAAGAACCTTGATCTCCTCCGGCTTTAGCCCCGGCATATCCACCACGAATCGATAAAAGTTGGGGAATTCTACGATGTCTGCAGGGGTGGCTTTCATTGCTTTGGTGTCTCGGACGTATGCCTTCGACGGATGCAGAGGTTGTTGTTGTTCAGTTTCATCTACGAAGTCAAGCATGTCATGGATTGCAGCTACCAGTGAGTGATCAATCCCCATATCCCTCAACGCTATATCCATTTTTTTCTTTGTCTGGGTGTTCTTTGAGAAATATGCGAACTATTGGAATTCCTTTGTGCTCCTATTTTTCTGCTGTGATTATATAGAGGAGAGGGTGGTTCGTGCTTTTATGCTATGAGAAGAATATTGGAGAACCATGAAACCATACGTGTCACTGAGCCAGCCGGATATGCATGAACCAAAACAAGGTTGTTTATGATGCCATTTATAAAACGTGGTTATTAAATAATTAGCAATAACTTATTAACTAATAATATTGATTGATACGTGACAATGGTAAATATGCAAAACATATAGGTCCACCCATGTGTTTTTATTTTTTAATAGAGTTAATAAAGCAAAATGACTCACTAAATTGGTTGCGCTTTTTACATTGTAAAGTAGCAGTTGATTGATAAGCTTAACACAATTTTAATTTTGGGTCATCGGAAAACAAACTCTGTGTGTTTCTAACACAGTTGCGTATATACGACCTTCTCATACTATATCATAGATGAAGGTCTCTTAGGTAATAAGGTAATATTGTTGTACAGATTCACCCATGTATTATTATGTCAAGTTCACCCATATTATTATGTTTTCAGTAGTCGATGAATAATTATTAAGATTTACTTATTCTTCATATTAAAATTTGTCATGATGACTAATCCAACAGCCGCGTCTCATAAGGCCATGTTTAGAATAGTCCAATACTTTACTAGTTACTACCACTTAATAAAAATGTAACAAAACGATTTTCAAATATATTAATTATCATATAACATGCTATTTCTCCTATATGTATTTATGTTATTAGTGGGGTGGAGTTACTAAAATGACTAGTGATGAAAGTGAGCTACACCTAGGTTCCGTTGGATCTAAGAAAGAACCAAGTTACACGAGAGGATGAAGGATAAGGATTAGGGATTGGCCTAAAGGCCTAGTTAAAATACAGTTATAATCACGATTAACTAGTATTTGATTTTTTTAAATTATTTTTGGTTTAGATAATTTAACTGATAACTTATCAATATGAGATAAATAAAATGAATATGAAGAAAACTCTTAAAATATTGTCTTTAATATTTCATTTTACTGTTAAATTGGGGAGGGAATACACAAAAGGTTGGTTTTTAGAGAATTGTCTTTATTACATTTTTATATAATATTAATTTGATGGCAAACAAACACCACGTAAGCAAACACAACATAAGCCTTGCGTGGTTTGTCAGCTTGATAGATAAAGTGCCACGTAGGTGGCTTCGTTGTATCTGTTTGCCACGTAATGAGGCTTTTCCTTGTCTACTTCCACGTAACTAGTCCTCTTTATTTTAACTCCTTTTTTCTTCTTTCCTTTTACGTAAAGATGGAACTTAAACAACAAAGAGAAAAAATTGCATGGTACTAGCTGAGGCCGGTGACGTAGCTGGTAATTGAATAATAAATTATATGGACACGCATGTATGAGGTTTAACAATGGTTGTACTCTTACTTGAATAACACATTATAACGGAGTGACGAGTACAAAACATGTTAGGAAAGATATAAATACAATTAGACATAAGTAGATTCATATCAGCTACTCAAACCTAAATACATATCAAGTCAACAGACCAAAGAATTCAAGATGTCTTCTCGATGTAAACGTCACAATCAGGTCAGACGCGATTATTAGATGGGCCCCAACCAGTCATCCTCAATGACTTGCATCAAGGTTAACCACACAACCTTCACTCCAACAACAACCTTACTTCTCGGCCGAAAGCGTCAGGTCGGGCCCACTTGCAAATACATAAAAACCATGCCAATCCACATCGAGTCGGCCAAGGAAGTCCATGTCATGCGAGCAGCTTTATCATGTAACATGACACGTGACGCCAATCGGCAGCCATGCATAAGCAGGACGGAATGTGTGGCATCACTTCACTGACCCACACATGCATTGACCCATCAAAACATATAAAAGGAATGAATGCATACCCGATAGAAGACACGTTCAAATAAATATAACAAACATTCTTCTAGAATTACATAACATTTTGATAGAGAGAAATGTCTTCTCTTAAATTCCAAAAAACTTAACTGTCAATCATGAACACGTCAACAACTTATTTGAGCGTCAGAATGTCTTTCTCAGAATAACAACTCTGGACCTTTAACATTGCTCATTTTTGTAAGATAAAGTTACCAAATTGTCCACTTTACTAGCAAGATCAAACGTGCAATCCAAAGGATGAGTCTGAACTCACCACCAAGAAATCCATGTATGAGCTTTGACAACTATATTGTGAAAACTTAAATCTTGTCATCATTCCTTTACACCGAAACATATTTAAAAACGAGTTTTTGAACCCATGGATCCTAATTAAACGTTTGAAGTCAGGCTCTACCTACCCGAACTGGTGAGTAAGCAGTCTTAATTTCACGGCAATATATGTCCAAATTAGGAAGTTATAGGAGAAGATTGATCTCCTAATGAAGTCCACTCGGAGGAGAAACTCTGAAACTAATAGTTCCTAGGTTCAAATCAAATAATCTTACATCCTCCTCCTACTTCTACCTTACATGACATTGTCGGTGCCTTACATTTTACTTCTACATCATCACCATTTAGTATATTAACTTAATATACATGACATTGTCGTGCCGTGCATTTTACTTTGGTCTCTGATAGTATATTAGAACATATTAGCTTAATACACATGACATCGTCATGATCTTAATTAGCATCATAGTTTATTCCATATGCTTAATAAAATAGATTTAAGTTCGAAGATTCTACTTGCATGTTTATTCACGCGAGTATTACATTCCATATGTGGTAATATACATCAACAAGAAGGATAGATTGTTCTAATCTGTGCAACTAGTATAGTCAACTCGTCAACATTTTTAGCATTGAAGGAACCTTCATCATCCAAAGCCTGGGCTACCATCTCCAGTTCCACATGCTGAATGTACATTCTTTCTTTGTACATTCCTTTCCTCGAGCCATGAGCGTTCTGGCATAGCCGTCGCCTGCAATACACGCAGATCTCCTTTCATTGAGGCAAGGGTTTTTACCATCTCTGTTTTAAGCAAGCGAGACGCCCCAATTGAGATTCAGCTCCGGAGGCACTAAAGAATTACTCCATCCATAATTGTTCTCACACACTCCACCTGCCACAACGTTGCTGCTTTGTACACATTAAAGAAAACTCAGGTGCACATAAATTGAAACTCAGGTTACTATGTCAAGGATAACTTGCTCTTCATGAAACAATTCATGAATGGAGTCAGTTATGCCCTATCTGACATGAGCACATATCCACACACAATATGAACATTCGACGCATTTCGTAAATATATCAATCCGCATTGTAGGTCCAGAAAAATGAACATCAGTGGCACCATTCTTTCAGATTTTCCAATCTCTCGTTTTACCAGTGGTTTCTCTTAATCTTATTTAGAGCAAGTAAAGAAAGGGACTATTAAGTTTTTGGGGACTTATCCCACAGTTGAAAACATGAACTTCAATAACAGAACTCAGTATTGCCCTCAGTATCTGAGTTACATTACACAATAGGATGACGTCCCTCACGAATATTACATACTACCAGCTTCATTAGCACAGTAGTGGACTACCAGTGGCATCACATACTCAGTAGCGATACTTGGTAGAGTAATCTTTGGGTGCTATAACAAGACCACGACCTTTTCTTGCTCCACGATATACAGTCTCAATAATGTCAATGAATTCCTGCTTGTCCTTCATAGCCCAATTGATCTTGTTGTTGTTTCCAGTCCCAAGGTCAATCATAATGTGCTTGTTCCTAAAGAAGAACATCACAGTGGATGGGTCATACAGCTCATACATAGTGTTAAAATCAGGTACCTCAGTTATATCCACCAGGTAAATAACTGCAAAGTTCTTGATTGTCTCCGCAACAGATGCCAACACTTCATCCATCTACACAAGAAACAAGAGTTGCTTAGTCATAACAGATTGTACACAAAAGGCAATTATCCAGGCCTCCAACAGTATGCACATCTACAAGCAGCATTCAAACAAGATTACAAAAACCAAAGAAGACGTAATGTCAAAGTCCATCAAAAGAATCCACGAAGAATAAAGGCAAATATCTAGAGTCAAATTCTAGTAAGATAGTAATCAAGATACAAAGAGAAGGCTTCAAGATCTGACACTAACTCCTGAGATCTTCCGCTGACTACTGAAGAAGAGCAATGCTATCTTTAGTTTTTACTGTGCCAAGGATCTACGACATGGTCAGCTTCTCGACTGGTCATTATTTGAAGGATAGCAAGAGCTCACGACTCAATGAAACAAGAGAAGCACCTTAGCATGTTTTGATTTTAAGGTAGAAACCAAATGTTTCCCTTGTTAAGAACATGCCATTTTAAAGTCAAAAAAGAAGCCTGAAATTCTTGCTAGGAGGAATTCAAACCATGAATATTCTAGCTGGGGTAGATTGTAGAGTCAACTCACGTACGACACAGAGGCATCTTCTACAAAACGTAACCTATCCAAGCAGGTTTTATAGGTGGTGATGAGGTCGGATTTTCATGCTTTGGATTGCATGTTTGATCTTGGTAGAAAAGTAGGTTATTTAAGAGCTTGGTTCTGCACAAATGAACAACGTTAGAGACTTTGGAATTGTTACTCCACGGAAAACCCTTCGGCGTTTAAGTTAGTTGTAGGCGTGTTCATGTTTGGCAAATTGTTCTTGCTGAAATTTAGAGAGGGCCTGTCTTTTTTTTGGGAGTGTAGTGGCGCGAGATGAATGTTTTCTGATTCTCTCTCGCAACATGCCCTTTATCGGGTTTGTGCTAATTCGTTTTGTACGTTTCGGGTTGGTGTTAATTCCTATGTTTGGAGACTGTAGGGTGCTGCCACGTGTTCTGTCCTGCTAGTTAGTGAGCTAGCACCACATGCCGTAGTGCATCGTTAAGCTGATTGCATGGTGTGGGTTACCAAGACCACGCTAACCAGAAGGCACTTTTTACAGTCGAGGACCCGGCTGACGGTTGAAGCAGAGACGATGAAGGAGGCCCTAGTGATGGCTGTTGCAAGGTGACTGGCCTTGATGTAAGTTTCTGAGTATGGCTTGGCCGGACCGAGCTGATAACTGAGGACGACCTAAGGTCCATGCCGATGTCAAAGGGGGCGTCCAATGGCTACTGGGCAGCGGCGAATTGACTGAGTTTTGGCCTAAGTAGCTCACATGAACCCTAGACGACCTGCGGGGGCAATTGGTGTTGATTGTGGAAAACCGAAATGGTTATACTTATAGCTTTTCGAAGTGTGTTGGTTTTGTCCTCATCAGGTGGCATTCACAACATAGCACTTAACACCATATGACAGTTGGCTCTTGTTCGCCCAGACCAACTTCAGCTCCAATTGAACTCCTAAAACAACCACGCCCATCAGGCCAGAGCACTACTCGTAACACCAACAAATCCAAAAACTATTCAGCTTTCTTGCTTTCCACCCCATTATTTACTTAAACCAATTCACTAAAACTATTACAACTCCATCATATTCAAGCCCTTCACTTAATTTCGCTAGTTCTCACCTCTTAACAAGATTGCAAAGATAGATAGAAATTTCAATTAATTCAAATCTAAGATGACATTAGATCTAGGCTTCTAGGAAACACCAGCAGAATGTTAATATCAGGATCAGTGAACTAGAGGCCACAATTTAACGTTGAGCATTTTTACCAATTCTGTGAACTATATCATTTTCTTTGAGAAGTAAAGACTTGAGTAGTGCACAATAACTTGAACTAAGAAGGATAAAAAATTCCAAAGAGTTCTTTGACCGGCTTGGATCACTAAAGATCAAAACAAGAACGATCACCTCTACAACCTAACCTCTTTTCATACAGTTTCTGCTCCGAAAATTTTCCTTCTCGTATGTCAAAGTGCAATGGCCTAAAGATGTTATACAGAAATTTCGCAAATACGGTACGGAAAAAAAAGAATTGACAAAGCAAATTAATCGACCTAACGAAGCCCTAATTCAAGATACACAAAAGGACGACAGAACTGAAAGACGCAGAAAAGAGTTCGTCTAGTTACCTGCATACAGGTTTCATCCCAATCGTGGCCGAATCGGATGACGACGACGCGTTCCTCTTCAGCGAGAATGGCTTGATCGACGGCCCAGCCGGAGTGAAGATGCGGCAAAAGGTACGACATGCTTTTTTCGCCTTCTTCTGTCTGCTGCTTCTGTGTTGACTAAGTCGTCTAATAAACCAACCAGCGCCTAATAAATTGGGTTAATTGCATCTCCCACCCCTGGTTTTGTCCTCGTTACAATTAGTTCCCTCATAAATTTTGCTGACGTAAATATTTCTCCCTTTTACACTTTTTTTTTGTAACAAAAAGAATATAATAAGAAGAATGATGATGACAATAGCAACACTCATACTACATAGGTTACAAAGCATACAGTTGACATATAACACAAATCACATGCTAAATCCTTCTAGATATATTTATAGTTTAAATAGCGGGTACTTTATCGAGTTCCACAATTTTTTCGAAGGTGCATTTGGCTTTGGGAGCCCCATTCCTAGTGTTGGTCTGACCCTTTTGGGAAACATAAGGTACGATGAACGTTATCAGTTATGGGTGTCATGTTAGTGTTTGTCTCATATTTTCATCATTGTATATTGTTACAACATCTCAATCAAACTATTCATGTTTGCTCGGACATAAACATAACCATTTACAAATGAATTCAATGTTATCTTTATGTTTGTCTTTTCTGACATCCACCAGCACGCGTCGAGTAAATTTATCAAATATTGTGTATATAGGAAATTTTATGCTCATAGGATTGAACTCCTTCCTTAACGTACAAAAAAATGTAATTTTATTCTTTTGCAATATGCAAAATTCCGAACGTCACTTTAGGGCTTAAAGTTTGCGTTCGCACGAAAGGCTATATTAATGTATATATTATATTTTTGACGTCCATGCTCTTTGACGGACATGGTAGGGCTGTCTATGCCCTTGGATGGACCTAACGCTGCTGTCCAAACTCTTGGACGCGCCTGTCAAGACCGTCCAAGTTTGGGTGGTTTTGCATCCATCATAAGCAGACTTTTGGTCCGAAATCGGCTTATCCCTTAGACGTACTTGACATTAATGTTCAACTATGGGTTCCTGGACGATGCTACCAAATATGTCCAAGAGTTTCTTAAACGTCAATGCAAATGTGTGCTAGTTATTGCAAAAAAAAAAAAATTCAAAACATATCATATTTTAGAGTTCTTTATTAAAACTGCAATAAAATTTTGAAATTTATCCCGTAAATAACCATATCATCAAAAAAAACAAAAATTCGTTATTATCCTGAAAGAATTTGTTTTTAAAAAATAAGGTGTGGGATGTGGACCAGACAAGAATAAAATAACTAAAATCAAGCGGAAAATCAGAAAGAAACAGACAAGAATAACTAGCCCACTGATCACCCTCTCCTTACCGGTTATCAAGCACGCCATTTTATCAAAATCTAACGGCCAGCACCCACCTTATTCTCCAGTCGGTCAAATTAGAAATCTCCATCCAACGGCCGCTAATACTCCACGAAACGTTCTCGAAGCAGTCACCGACACGTGTCCTTCTCACTTTGATCCGCAAAACCCTCGGCCCAATTTCTGATCTCTTTCTCTCTCACACACTGCCGCCGCTTTTTCTTTCCTCTTTCCATTTCACTCTCCCTCTTTTCCATTATCGTTGCTCTACTGCCTCGCCTCCATTTTTCTCTATCCACTTTACTCTGTAGATCCCCAGAATTCCTTTTAAATCATGTTCCAATAGTTTTTCCTTTTTTTCATTTTCTCTGTGGTTTTATTAGAAGATTTTCTTGGAATGGTTTGTGGGCTTGAATTTCAATGTTCAGGTCGGAGTTTTTCGAGTGGAAATGTTTGATCTTTTTGTGCTGACCCATTTCCGCTCCCAAATCTGTTTGCGTAAACGTAAAAAAGGGCTGTAATTCAATCATCTGGGTTTGTGTATCTGTGAAGATATATGTTTTTCTAGTGTTAAATGGTGAAACAAGCAGAAATATAACAGGCTGGATGTTCCGAGTTAGACCCATTTGGATTTTCTGCTAATAGGAGAAGCGTTTGCGTCTTATTTGGTGGTTTTGTGGATCTTTGTTTGTGTTTTGCTTTTGGTTTGTTGCTATGGGTAAATACAAGATTAGGGATTAGAAACTGTACATTTGAAAAGGTAGTTTGTAAATTGGAAATAGCGTTGGCGAATTTCGAAAGTGGCGAAGATGAGTTTAGGTGCGGCGGAGGATGATTCAGCATCTGAAATTCATCTTCCTGCCGATATCGATTGGGAGATGCTTGACAAATCCAAGTTTTTCTTTCTTGGGGCAGCATTATTTTCAGGCGTTTCAGCTACACTATACCCTGTTGTGGTTCTCAAAACACGTCAGCAAGTGATGATGTGTAATAGCCCTTGTTTTAAAATGGCCTTATCCATCTTAAAGAATGAAGGATTCAGAGGATTTTACAGGGGATTTGGGACTTCCCTTATGGGAACAATTCCCGCTCGTGCCCTTTACATGGGAGCTCTTGAAATGACTAAAAGTAATTTGGGAGCTGCTTCTGTGAAGCTTGGGATATCCGAATCATCGGCTTCAACAATTGCTAATGCTGCTGCAGGTCTTAGTGCTGCAATGGCAGCTCAATTGGTGTGGACTCCAGTTGATGTAGTGAGTCAGAGACTAATGGTTCAAGGGAGTTGGAATGGGTGTTTGCAATCTGGCAGTTCTCCTGCCTTGAAGAGTTATAATGGTGGCATTGATGCATTTAGGAAGATTTTGTATGCTGATGGAGTAAGGGGATTGTACAGAGGATTTGGGATTTCGATACTGACATATGCCCCTTCGAATGCTGTGTGGTGGGCATCTTACTCTGTTGCTCATAGAGCCATTTGGGATGGGATTGGTTGTTATTGTTGCAAGAAAGGCGAAAACGGGTATACGCCTGATGGCAAGTCTTTAGTTGCAGTTCAGGGTGTTAGTGCTGCTATGGCTAGTGGATTTTCTGCTCTAGTTACAATGCCTTTGGATACAGTTAAGACTAGATTACAAGTTTTGGATGGAGAGGGGAACACACGTAGGCGGTCTACCATTGTGCAAACTGTGAGAGATTTGATCAAGGAAGGTGGATTTAGTGCTTGTTATAGAGGTTTAGGTCCGAGGTGGGCTTCAATGTCTATGTCTGCAACAACCATGATCACCACCTATGAGTTTCTTAAGAGACTATCTGCCAAGAATCAAGATAGCTTTACTTGATTAGTTTCATTTCACCTGAAGAAGAATGCAATGGGTGGAATTTAGGCAGATGATTGTGCTGATGATCAAGGAAGGTGGATTTAGTGCTTGTTATAGAGGTTTAGGTCCAAGGTGGGCTTCAATGTCTATGTCTGCAACAACCATGATCACCACCTATGCGTTTCTTAAGAGACTATCTGCCAAGAATCAAGACAGCTTTACTTGATTAGTTTCATTTCACCTGAAGAAGAATGCAATGGGTGGAATTTAGGCAGATTGATTCTGCTGATGATCAAGGAAGTTGGATTTAGTGCTTGTCATAGAGGTTTAGGTCCAAGGTGGGCTTCAATGTCTATGTCTGCAACAACCATGATCACCACCTATGAGTTTCTTAAGAGACTATCTGCCAAGAATCAAGATAGCTTTACTTGATTAGTTTCCTTTCACCTGAAGAAGAATGCAATGGATGGAATTTAGGCAGGTGACTGTGCTGCACATCCTATAAATATATGTATGCATGTCTTACCATGGCCTAGGAGGCATGTATTGCCTAACGGCATAACAATGTAATATCTGTATAGATGCAACGACTTTTGTTAATCTTGTGACCAATGATACATAGGTAATGTTTGATTTTCCATCCCTCGTCCCATACCTTCACATTATGTTTGTATGATTACAACGCTGGACTTTTTTTCAAATAATAAAAGATAAACAAATTATAATGCATTGGCAGTAATTACTGAAGCTCATCTGTGTAAGCTTGATGTGTGGAATCTGCAAATAAGAGATCTTCTAACAGATTTATTTAGGAATATAGGGGCTTAATGAAAAACGTAAAAGCAGGTAATTGTTAGGTGCTCTATATTAGGCACAGAAGGCCATTTTGTTCAAAAAGGTGTGCATTGTCATGGATGATGTGGGGTGTGAATTTGGAATGCATATTAATAATCATTTTTATCTATAAAATACACCTGTATTATATCCTTTCTATTTTATTGATTAATGGCGTTTCCGGTAACTGGGCTCCTGTGTTTGAAAAAGTTCTGGTGAAAAACCTGATCGCTTTACGATCTGATGTACGCAGTCTTATCGAGCCCCGTGTTTGAAAATGTTCTGGAGAGAAATCAGATTGCTTTACGAATCTGATGTACGAAGATTTATCATATATACATTATGTATAATGTTGTTTTCGCCGTTCGAATCTATAACTGAGATCAGAAAGATGGTGGAACCTATAGGGAGATAAGAACTAAAGAATAGCACTGGAAGCGCAAGTGACGGCGTGTCCAAAGTTTACAAAAGCCACTATCATAAATTTTATATATTTATTAAATGAGACAGCTAAATTTATATACTATTTGGATTTAAATTTTTAACCAATAGAAAATAAATAAGTGCCCACATATAGTATCACTATGTATGCATCTCCTACTTAAATCACAATAAATTTATTTTGGCAAGATACAAGTCAGCAAAGGCATTAATAAGTCAGTCATATAGTCCTTTAAGAACATCATCCATAGAAATTTGGAGGCCCGTGCCATCTGTATGTAAGATTTTCGGACAGGCGAATTGTAAAAGAATAGGATTATCTTTCCACCGATCATACAAAAACTTTTATTTCTTTTTTCCTGGGTAAATATTGCTTAATCTATTAAAAAGACGTTTATGTTGTACTATGCTTCTGTATTTGTGCAGGATCTGACCGAATCGTTTCACGATTTGACTTTATACAAGAAGCCGAATGTCTAATCTAATTGAAACGGTTAAAAAAGTGTCGTATAAGGATAAGAGCTGTGGCTGACTGTTCAATCCCTATAACCAAGGTGGCATCTAATATAAGAAATTGATGCTTGCAGATGCTGTCTACTTCGGGTACCTTACACAACAAAAACATTATCTTATTGTCTCAGAGACTCTCACCTATGACAAGATATAAGAGGTCGGATGTACGCAACCATATTCATGTGTTAAAAACACATAGAAGGTGTTTTTCGATGACCGATAATGATCCGTCAAGCTATATCGATCAACTGGTACTCCACAAAAACGCAGCCAATTTAGTGAATCATTTTGCTTTATTCCATCATATTCTAAAATCAAGGAAGAGTATGTACTTGAAAAAATTCGGATACCTTAAACTGGGCGATTAATTTCCACCTGATAAACATATTTAGATTTAGATAAAATTTGCACCTATTGTTTTCTAATACACTAAAATGTTGACTTGTTCATCTTATATGGTAGACAAGAAACACTTCTGAGCATAAATTATTCTTAGATGACCATGAATTTTCAAATTAATGGTTTGGGCATGTCAAGCGGAGACAGACAACGGCGTCAGTCAGAGCAATTGAAAGCCTCATTGTAGAGGGGAACATGAGTAAAGGCAGACCCAAATTGACTTGGGATGAGCAGATAAGGCACGACCTACTAGATTTGCACCTCTCTGAGAACATGGTCCAGGATAGGAGGTCATGGAGACATAAGATGAAGGTTAACAATGTATAGGTCATATATGGGGACACTTTAGAGTATATTTAGGGACATAGATATGCGTAGACACTATCTACACTTTAGGTTGACTTTCCACTTGGTTGCGAATGTTATACCGTTGTTTTACATTACATGGACATATACACGTGATGGGTATTTTAATATCGAAAGTCCTTTTTTTTGTATTTCTTGAATTTCCTCACTAACACACTAGCACAATATATCTATATTATCATGTCATTTATGCAGGTACATATAGACCCGGCGTCTCATTGGAAGCAGACTCTCTATCCATTGGGATAGAGGTATTGTCTGCCTACCACTTACCCTCCCCAGACCCTAACGATAGCTTTGCTGTCGTTGGGATATACTGGGTCCGGATGATGATGATGATGATCGGGTAAAGAGGTGTAAACAAGTCAAATCGTTCGGTTAAAGTTTTTGCTCGATCAATTTGGATTTACAAAATTTAAGATTGAATTTGACTCGACTCGAATATTTATAACTGGACTTCATTAGTTCGTGAACATGTTTGAACTTTGAAAATATTTACTATTGATTTTATACTAGTATTTTTTGATATGAATAATAAATTCAAAATAATAGTGGTCAATTATTGAAACGATAATAATATTTTCATATAAAAAGTGATATTGATTGGATTATCTAGCTAAATATAAATGTTTATATTTATACATATAAATTTAAAAAGTTGCACTTCCGCTCAAAATATATTCGAGTTTTGTTCAATTTTCAAGGCACTTGCTGCCACGCGCGACCGCACCCCTTTGCGGTGTGGGGATCCTATCCCTAGAATTAGAGATTGAAAGATACATAAAAACTATCCTAACTTGAATTCAGAATATTTAAAAAGTACTTGGCTCCATACAAAAAAAAAAATCATTGACTTGATTCGGACTGTTTGCCCCTATTTGCACATAAATCAGTATGGCTACTTGCTTTTGCGTTTTGTGGTCTAAAACATCTCAATCAGTGCACAAAAATCAGCAAATTAAATATTAAAAACATGACCATGAAATTACAAAAAAGATGGAGGTATCCATATAGTTCAACAGAGTATACAACAATAACAACATTACTTACATTGTCTTAGAAGCTCCTATCTATGACGAGGTATAGATACCGGATGTACGCAACCATACTCATATGTTAGAAACACACAGATGTTGTTTTCCGATGACCCATAAGAATGTATCGAGTTATGTCGATCAACTGCTACTTCACAATATAATAAGTGCAACCAATTTAGTGAGTCATTTTGATTTATTCCATCATATTCCAAAAGTATGTAATTAGCAACCAATTTAGTGAGTCATTTTGATTTATTCCATCATATTCCAAAAGTGTATACTTGACTCTATTAGAAACGGATTGATATAGTTCAACTGAGTATGAGCTTAAAAAAGGGTCTCTCTACGCATTTAACTAACATGACACTCACGAAGATATTATGAATTAGCACCTCTCAGCCTTATTAATCCAAGTCAACACTAAGTAAAACGCGACTTCAAGTAAAACGCAACTGTAAGTAGCCTTGATGCTATTATAAATTAGCACCTTTCAACCTTATTAATCTAAGTCTAACATCAAGTAAAACGCGACTGGAAATAGCCATGAATCACTTTGGTCAGCAACCAAAGCTAACCAGTTCTTTTGTTGCATCAAGCATTCCGTGAAGGCAAACATTTTCTTTCTCTGCAGAATCAGAACGAGAAGAAATAACTTAAAGAGTTTTATCATCTACAAGAAACCCATAAATGCAAATACTGATTGGTTCAAGAAACTGTTGTCTCATATACGAAACTCAGATTTATTAGAGAACGAAACTGACATTCTGTACATCACAAGGATGAGCAAAGCTCAGTACAGAGAAGAGCTGAGGTCAACGCAGGAAGAGCTGAGCTCAATCCAGGAAGAGCTGAGCTCAACATAAGATGAGCAGTGCTCAACGCAGGATGAGCAGAGCTCAACATAGGAAGAGCTCAGTACAGAGAAGCGCTCAGCACAAGAAAGAGCTCAATACAGGGAAGAGCTCACACAGGGATGAGCTCAGCACATAGATGAGCTCAACACAGAGAAGAGCTCAACATGCAAACCGAGGCGAGTCCAGGACTCTGTCCTTAAGACGAATTGCTCCGTTATACTGTGCCCAACCGGAAATTGCAAACGTCTCCCAGGATACAACGGCTTAACAGTTCCAACGAGTCTACTACGTAAGAACTCCATGAACCTGACAAATGTTCTGACTTCTGGAATTGATAAAATGCAACAGCAGTGTATGCAGTATGCAACAGTAGTTTATGCAGAATGGTCGTATGCAGCAGGAGAAGAGAAGAAAAATTTTCAGTGTGCAGAAGCAGAGCACTGCCTTCATTTATAAAGGGAAATCTTGGAGGTTATGGCAACCCACGACCGCACTGATCGGCCAGTAACCCCCACGTTCACCACGCACCTCACGACCGCCTCTGATCGGCCAGTAACCCATACTGGTACGAATTAGTCAACCGAAACTGTCAACTTAATCCGAGCCGTTAGATCGTAGGATTAAATCGTAACCGTATGATCATGTACTTATTTTCTGAAAAATTTTAAAAGAAAATTTATCCAAAAAGATAAGAACCAGACGGGCGAGCCACGAGCCGAGCCGGCCAGACGGGCAGGCGGCGGCGCGCGTGTGTGGCAGCCATCTACGTCTTCCCCCCAGTCAAAAATTCTCTTGCCCTTAGAGCACATCTAAAGTGCCTCTCCTAGCACTATATTTGATGGCATTTTCTCTTCAATTTGCCAATGTGGTATATTTGCAAAAAGGTGATGTGTCTTCTTCTCATGAAGCCACATCACTAATTTTCCAATTTGCAACCAATTTTTACTCTTATTTTGAGCATTAATTTCTCATTCACCCGGTATCGAAATTGATGAAGTAACAACGGATTCAAACACAACACGTATAAAGCACAACACACTTTATTAATATTCGAAAAATAACTCAAAACCGAACTAGTACTCGCCGCCACTACTATGGTTCGGCCAGCCCCCTTGTATAGACTAACTAGTCTAAACAAACCTTAACCTAATAGGAAATAGATAAATATTAATAAGGAAATAAATTTAAATTGAAAATCCTACTTCTTAGGAGATTCCTAATCTTTATCTATTAAGAAAATTATCCAACAATCTTTCCCTTAATTTCTTAATGTACCCTCGGAAGGTCTTCCATGCCAAGCAAGCTTCGCATCTCCTTGAACTTCGTCCGCGCCAACGGCTTCGTCAAGATATCTGCTCTTTGCTCGTCGCCACTTACATACTCCATCACTTGACATAAGCTGATGTCTGGTTGTCAGTATTCTCTTTACTGCATACTTTGTGAACCCTTAGAACAACCTTCATGCGCATAGCCCACACGACATAATTGGTTGGAGATAACATCGGACATTGTACGGTTGCGGAACTTACCTCCCTTCCATGCGTTTGACTTGCGGTGCTCACGGGCCTTGCGCTACTTTCACCGACTTCACTCGTTGTGGTTGGATCCTTCCAAGAACTCGTCGATCACAACACGCTGCTGGACAATTTCGGCCGTGTACCTTTCGGCCTGGGCGAAAGATTTTCTTACCCCCTGTTCAATCTGCAATCGGCCAACTCCTTTCGGCCTTGCTATATATATATATATATATATATATTTTGATTTAATCAACCAACTCCTTTCGGCCTGGGCGGAACCTTCCTTTTTTTTGTTTTGTGTTGAGGACTCCTTTGATCACACAAGTCTTCAACAACCGCGTGATGAATCCGACCTCTGTTGATACGAAGAACACGACAGCCTCCTCCCTGGATCGACCCACACAAGGCAATCCCAACACGGTGGCTCCTCCCTCTTCAAACAACCTGGGTTCTGATACCAATTGAAGTAACAACGGATTCAAACACAACACGTATAAAGCACAATACACTTTATTAATATTCGGAAAATAACTCAAAACCGAACTGGTACTCGCCGCCACTACTATGGTTCGGCTAGCCCCCTTATATAGACTAACTAGTCTAAACAAACCTTAACCTAATAGGAAATAGATAAATATTAATAAGGAAATAAATTTAAATTGAAACTCCTACTTCTTAGGAGATTCCTAATCCTTATCTATTAAGGAAATTATCCAACAATTGAGTGATTAAAAAGACTAAAATCATACTCATTACGTAGATAATTTAGGATTCATTAGTTTCCATTTTTGATTACAAATTTTCCTCCAACATAAACAACTAAGGTATCGTGCTTTTCTGTGGAGATTAGAGGTAATTAACCAGTATAACACCTGCAGAAAGGGCTTTGACAATGCCAGCTCTTCAACTCACATTACACTTCTTTCGCTGTTCTTGGACTGTGTCGTTGATTTGCGTCCATGTTGTATAAATATAGGCCTAGCGGAGCTGTGTCGATGTGAAATAGAAAGCCGTCGAGGTACTACAGTTAGTGGCTGAGGTGAAGAAGTAGATGCTGAGGTACTATAGTTAGCGGCCGAGGTGAAGAGGTAGGTGCCGAGGTAATATAGGAAGTTGCTGAGGTGATAAAGTTAGCGGCTGTGGTGAAGTTGTGCTGAACATATAGGAATAATGCCCTGCCGAGGTGAACTATACAAAAGACTGAAGAATCGAGATGAATAAGATAGAGAGATGGATTAACGGAGTGCTCAACCGAGGTGACGAGGTGAAGACACATCCGCTTAAGCAACAAAGCTAAACCTGAGCTGCAACACGTAGTCTGTTTTTACATGTAAATATAGTATCTTAGAATCAACATTGTGAATTAAATCGAGTTGAGCAGGTAACTACTCGTTACCTTTGTAGCCGTTAGAGATCACTGTAGATGAACATTAACGACTACAATAGAAGAAGAAAGCCGTTAGATGTGATTAAGTTGAATGAATTCCAAATTCTTTCAGTCGACACATATTTTACCACTAACTTGATGAAAGAACTGGTCTCATTTTGAAAACATGATTGATTAGCATAATGCATCATTACAACTTCCAAAGACCCGGATGATTGATTAGCATAATGCATCATTACAACTTCCAAATACCCTCCAGGTCTAACACTTAAAACTTGATGAAAGAACTGGTCTCACGTTGAAAACATGATTCGAAAATAACATCATTACAAGTTCCAAATGCCCTCATGCACAAACTTATTTATATATATATGTACAAACTCTTTACATACATGATAATCCGTTCTCAAAACTTCTAGGCACAATGATTACAAATTCTAACTACAGTATTGTATGCAACTTCTACTTACACTCATGTACACTTCTAGATATATAATAAATAGTTCATACAACATCTAATAAGTACACTATAATTCGGTTACATAGTGACTCATCAAACAAAGAGTAACACATCCAAGTTTAAAACAGCTACAAAATTTTGCAAAGGAGCCGCAACAAAACCAATATAGACAACAGCGGCTGCCGCTCAAAATTCTATACGATCGCTATGCTTTCCAAATATCTGTGCCAATTTTTGCTCAAGCTTTTCTATCTCCTCCACCAGACGAGCCTGTTCTTCATCAGTAACCCTACTTAACTCCTCTTTCTTCAACATTATTTGTCTCTTGATGCCTTTTATCTGTTAACATGATACAAAATGTTACACTTGCGTAGACATGCAAACACTTGAGCATAGATGAAGGGATTCAAAAGGTATAGGGTGTTAGAGGAAGACCTTTCTGTAAGGCCACCTATTCAAGCCACCCTGTCTGCACTTTTTCTTGATCACAGTTGGACAAACTTGCAGTTTCTCTGCTGCAAGAGTTATCGGAAGATGGAAAAAGCCGGAGAAGTCTTGCATTTTCAGCTTCCCTGTTCTTTCCCTCTGTTCTAAATATAAGCACAATGTACAAAATAGTCGCATACAGTGCATGAAACAAGAAACATATGTATTTTAAGGAGAAAAAATGAAGTCAAAAGTTGGTGGTATATGACCTGTACTGCTAGGGGGATCTTTCCTCTGCTTTCTGCCTCTGTTTGGATTGCTAGTTCTTTTCCTTTACCCTTAGAAGATCTAATTTCATCGCCCTCAGAATCTATTTGGCTTAAATTGAGATCACCTATTTCCAAAAAAAAAAAAAAAAAAAAAAACTCACAAGGTTTGTCATCTGAACAACAACAACAACATTGTCCTATTACCTTAGAAGCTCCCATCTATGTTCGGGGTATGGAGGGTCGGATGTACGCAACTACACCCATGTGTTAGAAACACACAGAGGTTGTTTCCCAATAACCCATAATGATGCGTCCAACTATATGTCGATCAACTGCTACTTCACAATATAAAAATTGCAGCCAATTTAGTGAGTCATTTTGCTTTATTCCATCATATTACAAAGTCAAGGAAGAGTGTGTCCTTGACTCTATTAGAAATGGAAACGAAGGTTTGTCATCTGAACTAATCGAAAATCTTTGGGAAATTAACGTATATAATGCTGAATATGAGTTGCATATGTATATAGTTGATTACATCCGCCTCCATACCCGTCATAGGCGGGGTTAATGTTGTTGGTGTTGATGTGTACCGAAAGTAACGTTGAGGTTAGAAATAGTAACCTGATGCCATTGGAGATGATTGGAGAGAAGAGCTGTAATCAGAGCCACCATTTTCAATCAATCCAACAGAAATTGCCTGATAAAAACTGGACATATGATCTGGTAGCATCTGATAACCATCCAATCTACATTTCTCGTAATACATGAGTAAGAAGTTCTTCACTCCTTCAAAGCTCTCATTGCAAAAGCTAAACAACAAAAGTTAACATAATCAACCAATAGTTTACATAGAGAGACACATAATACTCTCTTAATGAATTCAAGAAAATAATTGGGCAAATTTTTTTTAATATAATGACTTACTCATACATCATGTATTCATGATTTTCGGGAGATGCCCCATCATAGACAAACTTATCCAGAATTGCATGAGAAACAATTCCAATTCTTCCATGCACTTCAAGAATTTTCACATTTTTACCTGCTTAGACAATTAACAGATCATGCAAATACACAAAACATATGTGATTGTACCCAAAGAACACAAATTCCTATAGAAGACCAACAAAGAAAAGAATTAAACTCACCGTTGACATGATTGATTTCTCTGAGTATTTGACAACAAGAACAATTATAAGGGGATGGAGGAGTGGGCCAAACAGGGAGTTGGGTCGGATTCCCAAACCCGGAACTTTGTGGGATTTGAGTATTACTGTTAAGCACATTATCTTGAGGAACAACAGTACTAGTAGAAGGAGCAGCAGATTGATAATTCTGATTAAGATCACCAATAGGCTCGTTAAGCATTTCGAGTAAGTGCTGATCCATAAGAAGATCATAATCCAAAATTCCTGCAAGGCCATCCTCCTCATCATCAATATCAGTTATAGCAATTACACCATTTGATGGACCGGCTTGTGGTACTGATGGTAACATCAACATGGGATCATTGTCGGAAACAACGTTAACATTGTTGACATTGTTGGCGGGAGCATCAGTATCATTGGAAGAGGGGTTGTTAAAGGGACCACTAAATGGAGGGAAATTGTCCATTTTTATTTTGTTTGTTTTTCTGGTGGGATTAGTGCAGTGGTGGCGGCGACGCTTGGCATGAACCAAGCGCCGCAAAGGGGAAATCTGAGGGGAAAACAAGTCGATGAAGATGGGTGGAGTTTGGAATTTAAAAGGGAGGTGTGGCGGTTGATTACCGTTATTCACAAAAGGCAACTGTTCGTGTTTTGAATTTGGTTACTTACGGTTGGGGTGGCCACCGTACGGATGTAGGAAAAAGGACAACACCATGCAAAACTGTCGAAAACTCAAATAATCGACCAATTGCATAAAATCTCTCAATTGCTTAATACTTCCCGCCCAAAAACTACATACATCAATATAACAGAGGGCTGTAAATGAACCAAGCCGTTCGGTTGTTCGGCTCGTTTGACTCGAGCTCGGATAAAAGGTTAATGAATAGAGCTTGAACACCTTTTTTCTGTTCGAACTCGGCAAGTGGCACCGTTCGTTTAAGGTGTTCGGCTCGTTAATCTTGTTCGTGAGTTAAACGAACCAAGCTTGAACAATTAAATATATTCGTTTAAATAAACGAACAAGCTCGGCTCGTTCGCTAAGTTAAATGAACCGAGCTTGAACAATGCAATGCTCGACTCGTTCGGCTCGTTTACAGCCCTATGTATGTATATATATACATATATATATATATATATATGTATACATATCTATATATATATATACACACACACATATATATATATATGTGTGTGCGTACATATATATATGTATATATATGCATACATATATATACATATATATATGTACGCACACATATATCTATATATATATATATGTATATGTATATGTATGTTTTCTTAGGTCGTATGTATGTGTGTGTGTGTGTATATACGTATGTATATATGTATATATATAATGTTAATTTCACATGAAGAAACAGTACGCAATCTCATATTGTTCCTTTATTTGATACATGCGTGTACATTCGTCCATACACACACATATATAGAGATATCATTTTAGATTCAATTTGATTTAAATATGGATTTCACGAAGGTCGAACCCAAACCTGAAAAGCAAATAAGTATTTGGGTCAATGGCGAGACTCAATAGGTTGCAAATAAGCCAAGCGCTCATGAGCCGTTTGGCGCTCGGCTCACTTGAATTAAAGTTGAACGAACTCGGGACAAACTCGAGCTGCTTGTTTGAAGATATGAGTCGAACTCGAACATTTTGTAACTTGACTCGAACACTCATGAGTCTTATTGAGCATTATATATATACACACACACACAAAAACGATATGACAAACCACAGCTTCGTCACCCCCAACAATGTTTGCCTATGTTTGGCTTCCTTTGTTTTTTTTGACCTTCTCTATAGTGAACAATCACTCTGGCTGCGTTCAAAAGTTTCAGGATTAGCAGTTTGATGGAGGTTGTCAAAAAGTAAACAATCAACAAATTTGTGTCTGGATTGCTAAAAAGAATCATGTGCTTGAATTTGTGTCTCCTTTATGTAATCTCCGTCGTTACGTACACACAATATAAGAAGCTATATATTATCAAAATACTACCTTCTTTCTATATATATATATATATATATATATATATATATATATATATATATATATATATATATATATATATATATATATATATATATATACACACATATGTTTTGCAATAAAGATTAACCGTGCCATCTAAAAAATGAATTCGAAACATCATCAACAACAGTGATACACCATCCTAAAGACTCACTGGTAGAATTAAGTTGAATAAATTTGATCAAAAATTTTTCTAAAGACTAACACAATCAGAGATAATTTGAACTCAGAAATTGTAGAGATCCTTCGGAAGGAGAAGCTCTCCAAAACAAGTCGTATCCGACTGCCTGCATTTAGAATTAAATCAATAGGAACACATATTAGTTAACAATGTATGAACATAATTTTAATTTCTCAAATGATAGGTAGCAATTTAATTTTGCTTATTTTGTTCACATAACTTTTATCATCTTTACATATTTTGTTCACACAGCTCTTACATCTAAACATGTGTAGTATTTACCTGTAAATAAGCTAGTTTCTTTAACATTGTAACACACCTCCAAATACAATTTTAAGACTCCAAAACAAAAACATTGTGTATTGAGCAAAGCTTTGTGTTCTTTTATTTTTTATTCTTTCAATTTTTTAGATATTTATCAACTTAAATACGATGTTCTTTGGTAAAACGCCGAAGAATAGCTTAAGGGGAAGCCTATCACGAAGTTCCAGTAGCCAAACCCAGAGAAATGTTTCTGGCCCTTAGGACGAAATTAGGCTTATAATTTACTGTCTCGATACAATTGTAATAAGCCAGAGAAATGTTGTTCATTTTGTCTAAATTAATACTTTTTATATATATATATGTCTATTATTATATCATTTATGCATGTACATATAAAGCCGGGCGTCTCACTGGAAGCAGACTCTCTATCCATTGGGACAAATGTATTGTTTGCCTGCCACTTACCCCCTAGACCCTAGCGATAGATTTTGCTGTCGTTGGGATATACTGAGTACGGACGATGATGATGAAACGGTTAATTCCTTTAATTTATTAGCTTTGTTTACCTTAAAAATACATTTTACTTGATGCGTCCAATATTTTAGGTCCATATTTTTAGATAAGCTAGCTTCATTCGCAGTCACCAATAGTAAACTTGGTGGTATGCAACCACAAACACATGAGAACAACTAGCACATTGAGAAGAAGCAAGGGTAGTTTCGTTTAGGATATGACAAGTAGCGTATATTATGTCCATTATAAAAATATTGTCTTAGTTTGACAATATTTTTTTGCGTTTATATAGTTAGAAGTCTCAAATCCAAGTCAACATAAAGGAAATGCTATCAGTCACTGAATGAAAGTGTTGTTGTTCTTGTTGTTGTTGTTGTTGTTATTATTATTATTATTATTATTATTATCATCATCATCATCATCATCATCTTGCACTTCCTAAAAAATAATACGATGCTCCAACCATTGGGTCATTCATACGCTCTCTGACAAAACGTTCGAATCGAAATATGCCTCAATAATCATCGGAATCGAAATCGAACCGGCGAAATCCTTTGTCCCGGTTCATCGCTCTAGCTCCATAGATATTTATAGAAGATGCAAATCAGGTGTCAATCGATCTCATAGGTTGGTAAGATCTTACACGGTGACACACACAAGATGTCGCTACAAACTAGCAAAAATAGAACAATTGTCTTTTACAAACTAATAAAATTGGAGTATCCACGAATTCGAACTCTTGTATTTTTATTATCAATTCTCAACCGAAATATCAACTGGGGCCTAGTATCCCGAACCTTTATTAATCGATTGATCAAACGTCGAATGTCTCTTTTTCTTTTTCTTTTTCTTTTTCTTCTTTTCTTTTTTTCTTCTCCACCAAGATTTCTATGATTGTCCTAGACCACTTACAAGGAATATTGAAGTATTCATAAAGAGATAACCTTATCCTTCACAATCTCGTTGAAAAACATCCACATCAGCAGCACCATGCCACGCTGGAACCCCAAAATCTCCGTTCTCCACCTCTCCTTCTTCCTTCATCTTCCTATCCTCTCTAAATCACATAAAATATTACTCTGTTCTTTCAGTTCCAAAATTTTTCATCTCATATCTCACAAATTTTGATCTTATCACTCATAAACACACAGAGAATTTGAACATGGCATCTGTTTCAATGGCCGTGCAAATGACAATTTCAGCCCAGAACAGGGTCGCTCCACCGTTCTCCGCGGCCTTCTTCAACCCATTGCCGGTGAAGCAATCAAAGGCATCGTTCCTCATCAATCCAACCGTCAAATCAGCCAAATTTCAGACCCAAGCCTCTTTGAAGGAAAAGGCGGTTACTGCATTAACGTCAGCTGCCTTGACGGCGTCCATGGTGGTCCCACAGGTGGCGGAAGCGGCTGGATCTGACGTCAACCCATCTCTGAAGAACTTTCTGCTCAGCATTGTAGCTGGTGGGGTTGTTCTGTCAGCCATTTTGGGAGCTATTATTGGGGTTTCTAACTTCGATCCTGTGAAACGAGGATAGATGGGCTTGTAATGTTCTGTGATTCATGTGTTTATGGTTTTTGCTCTGCTTTTATTACTTTTATATAATATAAATTGAATCTTTATACTTCACTGGATGCAAACTCTTTATCCCTCTAAGTACTGTTTGCCTGTCTCTTACTATCTCATACCCAATGACAGCTTTGATGTTGTTGTGATATATTGATCATGTGTGTTCTTGTGATATATTGGAATTGGTTCAATTGTGAAGCACAACTGTTTGATTCCCATTACAGTGTTTGCATCCGATCGCGACGCTCCTCTCCTAATTCACAAACTTAGAAGCTTAGTGTACGTGAAATGTTTTTTTTAAAACGATATAGTCTTTTATTTTAGTAGAGGTTATAAGGCCATCTTTAACCTAAAACATCAAATTTTGCATCAAATCACCTATTTGGTGCAAAAAAAAAGTAAAAAATACTTCAACCACAAACACCAATTCCAACATCAAATAAGAATATTCCTTAAAGATTCTTCTATTATTCTATTTTTAATTTATTATTATAAATAATTTGACACAAAATTAACATTCATATAAATTTAACGTACGTATTCATTAATTCACTATTTATTAATTTAACGAAATTAACGAAATTAATGAAAATTTTTTCCTCATAACGAAATTAACGAAATTAAAATTCTTATAATGAAATTAACGAAATTAAAAAAATTAACGAAATTCTTATAACGAAATTAAAATTTTCTTGAGATAATTAAAATGATGATGTGACGGATGAATAGTGATTTGATGCAATGAATAGTGTTGCAGGTGATTTGGTGCAACACTATTCATTTTCACCTATTAGGTGCACAATTTGGTGCTTGGTTGGAGAGGAATTTTGCCCCAAATAAGTGATTTGGTGCACCCATTGGAGATGGCCTAAGGGTGATACCAGTCGAAATATCTCACTCACTAATGAGTGAAATTTCCTAACATAAGTCACCTGAATGACTGAAATAATCAGTCAAGAACACTTTGAAGTATTCAGTGATTGAATTAAGAAAATTTTAGAGATTCCTGTTATTTAAGGTATCGTGATACTTATTTGCCCATTAGTCAAAAAGCAAATTGGAATTCATGATAATTAGACACAGGTACATATGTACCTGTGCATGCTATATAGAGCAAACGAATTGTCACATCAATTTAATATAGCTTGACACTTACATTGTCATATATAGAGGGGGGCGAGCAACTATGTTTGTTGTTCTGTGACCTTGATGTCACGAGTTCGAACCGTGGAAAGCGTCTATTACACAACAAAAAGTGCAAGAAAAGTTATGTATCGTCACTATTTTCTGTCTAAGACTTTCTTGCTAAGCATATCGTATGTTTGTTGTCGTTATACATGTATTCAATATGATTCATGGCTGCGAAAAAATGTTGCGATTTTGTAAAATTCCTGTAAGTATATATCTCGTAGTCAAAGACTATGAATAACGTTAAGTTTAGCACTTTTGTCACATTGAAGTCTTCCTTCTATAGATTTGCATGTAACCTTGATGGATCATATGAATTGTAAGAAAAAAGAACTAAAAATATGTGATTGGTAACACAAATTGGAAAGGTTCATAAGATTAGAAAAGAAAGAACAAACCTAGGCTCTGTTCCAAAACAAGTAGTACGAGTTTGCACCAATTGCATAGGAAACAAACAGGTATAATGTCAGAATAACACGCATTCTGGTTTCAAATACTTGCATAGCAAAATGTCATATCCTGACCCAGATGTGCAAGATACTTGTAGTACGCGCATTCCGGTTTCAAATATCATGCCTAGAGATATATAGTGAATAGGAACAAAACGTCAAAGAAGTAAATGTACATTAAGCTTCACAAGGCTATAATATACACTCCTCCCACTATCCCCATAAGCTTCTGCTACTGGTATTATAAGTTTTCTCCTCCCCCTCCTCATCATTGCAAAAAAGAAAAAGAACACAATTATGGCATTCCTCATTTAGCAGTTAAGTTCGATATGCCACCCCATGGCCATGGATGAACCTTGCATCATCCTCTGTATAAACATGAGTCTCATTCTTCAACCTGTTGATGACATTGATGAGTGTGAAACGTATTCAAAAGTATAAAAAAATTTTGTTATTAGAAAGCTATATGACATGTTATGGGGATCAGATCACCTGCCCCCTTTTCCCTCATCCCACATGGCAGAAGGGAGTGATGAGGCTGGATGCGAATGACCCTCATCCAACCTCACCACCCCTGCTGCCACGTGTCGCGCGGTGACGCGTGAGTTGAGTGAAAAAGGGTGAAAGGATCCTAACCCCATGTCGATTAGCTTACGTTTTGGCAACGGTCTTGTTCAAGATGGTGGAGGAGACGAAGGATGCACCGCTTAGGAATAGCAATTCTCCATCAATTCTCTCACCCATCCTCTTGTCTAACTTTAGGGTGTCAATGCAGAATGGTTCATCTGATGCCTGAATCATAGCATATGACATGGGGAAAAAAAGTTGTTACCATGACAATAAGATACAAGATGTGATAATACTTATACATGGTAAAGAAGTTTTGAGGTACCAACCATGACCCATCCCCATGTATCAGCAAAAGATGGCACATGTGCTGTGTATGCTAGTACATCTGCCACATCAAGATTCAAAAGTTGCTCAAAACCCAACATATAAATTAGTAAATGAGGGAATCTCACCTAGTAGCCAAACGTTTGGCTCATTACTCATTTAACAGCCAAACGTCACTTAATAACCATTCTTTTTGGATAATGGCTCATTTACACCAATTCAACATGTTGATGACTGACTGGTGCCGGTTGAATGGCTGTAAATGAGCAATTATCCAAAAAGAATGGCTATTAAGTGAGTTTCATCAACGTTTGGCTGTTAACTGAGTAATGAGCCAAACGTTTGGCTACTAAGTGAGATTCCCTCATTAATAAACCAAATGAGAGACTAACATTTTCTTTGGATGGCATATGCATACTTAAAGGGATAATGCTTTCCATTATGAAATTGTAGCGTGGATTGTATATGCATACTTAAAAGGATAATGTTTTCCATTATGAAATTGTAGCGTGAAAGTGATAACGTGAATGATGTGAACCAATAAATGAAAGACAGAAGTTGTGAAAATACAGTCTCTATCTTTACTCATTGGTCAGTGTCATTCACATCATCGTTTTCACGTTACAATTTCACGATAAAATTGCAATACTCTACTTACAATTGAAGACTTGTTTGGTAGTGTTGTAAATAGAAGAAAAGACCTCCTTGTGGGTAAACACTCCCGCAGGACCAGCCTGCAATAATGGAACCAAACATTAAGGACATCTATTCTTTTTTTTTTTTTTGCCCCCTTTGATTTCATTACTAGTGTTAAAACTGAGAGATAAGCAAACCTGAGTGACAAATATGCCGTTGGAAGTGAGTTTAGGCTTGAGAATATTTTCGTAGAAACATTTTGTGTAGAGTTGATAACAGGGCCCTCCTTCAACTGGATCAGCCAGATCTCCCACGATTATGTCGAATTTTTCCTTCCTGCTCTCCAGCTCGGCCCTTTTTTGCAAACATACAAATAATTAGTAAAGACCCTCTCACTATTAGTATATATGTCTATACAAACTCTGTGTGTTTCTAACACATATGTATGGTTGCGTACATCCAACTCTCTATACCCCGCCATAGACGGGAGCCTATAAAACAATGAGGTAATGTTGCTGTTGTTGTTGATGTCTATACAACAATCACTTCATTGCCTTAGAAGCTCCCGCCTATGGCGAGGTCTGAGGGTCGGATGTACGCAACCATATCCACAAGGTTATTTCCTGATGACCCGTAATGAAAATTGTGTCAAGCTTTGTCGATCAACTGTTAATTCATAATATAAGAAACGCAGCCAATTTAGTGAGTCATTTTGGTTTATTCCATCGTATATACGTATATACTTGAAGGTATATGTGTCTTTATGTATATATATGTGTCATGTACGTGTATATGTCATACATATGCATAGGTACATATCAGGTTAAGACGTGTATATGACAATTGTAAGAACTAAACGAAACTGACTTGGCGTCGTTGATAACTAAATGAAGTTTGTTGTTTCGGAACGCTTCACGATTTGCTGTCAAATGCATTCTGCAGAAGTCCACCACCTCCTGAAATTGGGTTAGAACAGCACTTGTTGATCATCAGACAACCATTAGAAACGTAAGATCAAACAAAATTTCAGCAGAAATTACTCTAAATGCTACCTACCTGATCGATATCACACATGACCACCTTGTCCACAGACTTATGCCTTAGTGCTTCCCTGGCCGCCGACCCTTCGCCTCCTCCCATTATAAATACTGTTTTAGGGCTGCCATTGCATCATCCAAAATTCAGTTAAAGAAACAAACAGACATATTCAACGGACTTACTTGAATAATAATTCCAATTGCTATAATTGAAAAGAGGGTGGAGTTTGGATCAAGTGGTAAGGTTGCTGCTTTGTGACCTTGAGGTCACGGATTCGAACCGCGAAAACAACCTCTTGCACAAAAAGTGCAGGGTAAGGCTGCGTACATAAGATCGCTTCCAATTTATATAATTGAAAAGAGATGGGTTTTGGAGCAACTGGTAAGTTTGCTGCTTTGTGACCTCACGGGTTCGAGCCGCGAAAACAGTCTCTTGCACAAAAAGTGTAGGGTAAAGCTGCATACATACGATCGCAAAGCAATCTGGCCCTTTCTCGGACCCTGTGCGTGTAGAGTAAGGCTGCATACATAAGATCGCAAAGCGATCCGACCCTTTCTCGGACCCTGTGCGTGTAGAGTAAGGCTGCATACATAAGATCGCAAAGCGATCCGACCCTTTCTCGGACCCTGTGCAAATGCAGCAACCTAGTGCACTGGGACTATAATCTAAAAGAAAGACTCACTTTGGATGGCATAAGAGAGACGGATGGATTAAGCATTCATGATAGATAAATTCATCCACTTCTGCGCTCTGCATCTTCCCATCAATTACCAGCACCTGTAACAAGTAGTCACGCTTACATGTTATACTAAATAAAAATAAACAAAATCCATACAATGAAGAAGTTGTTTTTTTTTTTTTAAATAGTGAGTCAAGACTATCATTTTAACTGAGAAAAAAACAAAAAAAAAAAGAATTTCGCATAGATCAAGAAACCTTGCCAAACTTCTTTGTGTCCAAAAGAGCAATGTCCTGGTATTCGCTAGTGCCCTTGTGCAGAACCCTGTATTAAGTAGTAAAAATTAGTACCACTTTGCACCATTCACCATGACAACAACGACGAAAACAACAATCATACCCAATATATTTCAACCACATCAAAAACTATCGTTAAGACATCATTCACAATGAAAAAAGAGTAAAAGGAATAGAGCCTACGAAATCAACAATATAGTAGCCCAATTACATGCACTCTGCGACACATGTAATTTTCTTTAGAAATATAAGTGATCTTTCATGAATGTATGTCTTTATCAAATCGCCCGCGCTTATTATATTAAAAAATAGTATTTGATCGATACAAATTAACGTAATTTTTATTATACGTCATCAGAAAACAACATCTAAGTATTTCTAACACATGACTATAGTTGCATACATCCGACCTTCCTTTTCAAATGATACTAAAAGAAAATGGAAAAAAGGAAGTTTCTTTTTTTGTAAAATGGTAGAATTTTACCTATTAAGAGCAAAAGACCACTTGAGATCATCATCAATTTCCTCTTCAAACCAGGAGGAATGATTGTCATGATTCTCCTTAACTATCATATCAGCAGGTGGAGGTTGAGTCTGAAGGTGAGGTTTAGAGAAGCAATTAAAAGGGAAGAATTCAGCAGCAGCAGCAGCAGCTTCAGTTCCCATGTTTTGATTAAGGATGATTTCAGAGTGTATTGAGTGTACGAATACGATGGGACGCAGAGAGGAAATAAGAGAATTGGGAGAGACAAAATCCTTAAAAGAAGCTAAGAAGTGGATGTGTGGGAGGCCCTTGACTGCTGTAATATGTGCCACCTTTTATAGCCTTGAGCCTTCCCAACCGACTTACACTGCTTCCTCTATGCCGACTTGGACTTTTTTCCCCATGATCTCCCCTCTCTTTCATTAAAACAAAAATATGGAAATATGAAAAAAAATTGTTACATAATTGAATAAATTTAAAAAATACTAAATACTTTTTTCCGAGCAATCTTAAACTGTTGGTGTAAAGACACGGTCTCATAGTCCAAAAAAAAAACATGATATATAAGTATCGGTTTAATTAGTTAAAGTCAATAAGTATTAATCTTTTTTTAGTTGAGCGATGACGAAGACTGATAAAGTTGACATATGGTACTGTTTCAAGGCACAAAATATCTACAATCTGTTTGATAAATTTGAGTCGTTGCAATTATTGTATTAGAGGCACCTATTTAAGAGAGATGAAATATAAGTGGAGTGAATATAAAGTATAATCTTAAGTAGTAAATATCAACAAGGATTAGTTCTTTCAGGTCAGCGAGGATAAAAACCTAAAATAAGTGACGTTCACCAGTGTTGTCAAGTTCATAATAGTACGTTGTCAGATCCAAACAGACATATATGCCTAGAATTATTGAATGGATCCGAATCGTTACCGTTAAATCTTTTATGAAAAGAGATACCAATTTAGGATCGCCTTCTATAAACTGTCTAAGCTCTAAGAAATTTCAAACAACTTCCAAAAGAGGTTACAGTACTATTTTATATTCAATTTTTCTGATAAAATTAGGTTTAGGATTTAGTGTTTATAAATAATATAGCTTCGCAGAAGCCATCTTAGCATAAATATACAAAAGTAAAAAAAAGAAAACTAAGATTCTCATGATCTTCCTTACCGAAGTCTCGCGAACGTATAGGTTACACAGAAATTTTATTGTGGTCATTGATCAACTAGTGTTCCAATAAAATGATGACAAATAAGGATTGACCAAAACAAGGGACACGTAAATTTTCTACAAATTTCACTGGTCAATGACCAACTAATCATACTTGGTCATTGAATACTATAAAATATGTGTAGGTTACATATCACGTAAAACCGTACCGGAACTCCACCTCACTTGATTCGAACGTAGCAAAGTTGATAGAAATACATTTGTATATGTGTAACACGAGCACAGCGGTTGTTTAATAAATCGAGCTACTCGCGACAATTTAAGTTTGATTCGTGTTTTGTTCTAGTTTGTTCGTTAATTTTAATTAAACAAGTCAAATTTGAATATTTAATTGGATTCGTTTATTTAATCAAATCAAACTCGAACAAATCTTTAAACTCAATATATTAAACCAACCAAGCGGAACTAGCTCGTTAATCTTATCAAACCTAATATAAAAACTTACTTTCAGCTTAGCTCAGTTCGTTAACCTCTTAGCGTCGTCAAAATCTATAGATGCCGACGTATAAGATAAAGATATTGAACCGGTAGCATATCTATAGATGTCGACGTATAACCAATGAACAATGACCGTACCCATTAATATCCCAACGAAAACACAAACTATCGCTAGGATCTGAGGAGGGTGGGAGACATGTAAACAATACTATATCCAAAGAGATAGACATTTTGCTTTCAGTGAAATTCACGGCTCTATATATACCTGCATATATGACATAATAATAAAAATATGATGTGATATTCTGTTAGTGAAGAAATTTAGTAAACACAAAGATATCAGACCGGCATCATATGAGTCCTCACGATTCTATGCCCGGAAAGGCCGAGTCAAGGTAGCATGAGCCACCATGACCCTGTAGAACGATGTGGATGGGTACCTATTAATTAAAAATATTTAAATATAGTTCTTTATTTTACTTAAAAATATTTCTGTTATTAACCCGTTAAAATATAACCATTCCTTCGCTATTTTCACATGCAATTGTTTTCTATGGTAAATCCTAGATAAAATTAACATGTTGATTCGAACATGTACGGAATAACTTTTTCTGATATTTTAATCTTAAACAACATTGATGTGTCAAATCCTTAAGTCATGCAGATTGATCTTCTGATTTGCATATCAAACATTACACCATGTAATTACTACACACAATTATTTCTTAATGAAGTGTTGTCAATTTACTAAGAGGTGATTAAGACCAAAAAAAGAACAAAACACTATGAGAAAATTAAAGATCCCTGGGGGGGGGGGGGTTGGGTGGACAGGAGGCATAGGCATGCGAGTGATGACAGTGAGTAATAACAAGGACGATTTGTGGGACTATGAAGAAGCATATTGGGAAGGCATGCGCATTACATTACATTTCCATAATTATTCGGGGGGAATAATAATAAATTTTCTATTTTTCATCGAAACGCATGGTTTAATTGGGTCCCACATGTGTACACGCGGACCAAAGGTGGTACTTCTCATGACATAATGTACCACAATTCCACATTATTACTATTTAGTTAAAGACCATTGTATCTTTCAAATATTAGTCTCTATAATCTACTATAGACTAGTTAATTTACATTTTCAAATTTGTTACTATTGCACAAATATACTTATGATTTATATTCATCCGTTGCAATCTTCTTAGGTATTCAGTCAATCAATCAATCAATCATACCTAGTATATCACAACGACAACAAAAGCTATCGTTTTTCTGGGGAGGGTGAGCAACAGACAAACAATAACTATATCTCAAAGGATAGAGAGTTTGCTTTCAGTGAGACTCGCAGCTTTATATGTACCTACAATATTGGGTATTGTTTGATGAAAATAGAAGGTGTATACCATTAACAGGAAACCTCATAGTAAACCTTTGTTTTGGTGTTTGACTAAATTATCTTTTGTTTTGATGTTTTCATTTACAATGGAGTTAAGGATACACTTCTTTGACTTTGGAATATGATAGAATAAAAGAAAATGACTCACTGATTTGGTTGTGCTTCTTATAGATACAATAAGATGTGTAACATTGAGCGAAATAAGGAAAGACATAATCAATAATCTTGAGAAATAGTCATAATTTAGTGCGAAATGACAAACTATAGTACGAATAAATGAAAAAAAAACAATTTGGTGATAGAGACATATATCATTTTTTAAAGACAAAATTCAACTTTTGGGATAGGCGTTTCCAACATTAATTTATAATAGTTAAAGAAATTAAAATAATAGGTGGCTAATGTAGCTACGTACGTTATTGGGTAAATTATTCTACTAGGCTAATCAAATACGACATATGTCGTTGATGAATATCAAACGTAAGACATCTAATCAGAAATGGGGATAATGCATTATCCTCAACAATGATAAACTAAATGGCATAGTGTGGTTGACTTCTTTTCAGCACGGATAGAGGTAAGAATCCTTTGATGAGGGAGTGTGTTCTCTCCCACCTGTACCAGAGGTCCCTTAACCAGGTGAGATGTAAATCGAGGGATGTGCTCCACCGACAGCCCTGCAAAGACAGAGGACACTCGGGACTCAGCCCAGAAGCAACCCTTATAATATTTCAACAAGGATTGTCTCTTATTCATAGGGAGATGCAGCGTTGAAATTGAGACAGAGACGTATATGAAAAAATCACTTTTCCATTGTTAGAAATTAGGATAATATGTAAGGTAAAGTGAGATACTTAAAATCTGTAAATATTAAGGAGTCACGTCTCATTTTATATAGATTCATCCACTTTTCTCTATAGAACCAAATTGAAATAAATTATCAACATCCGTTTTTACATGACAATATAGTTCAATACACATGTGCCTAGATTATGTTATCAATGATAAACCTTAATACAAGCAGAACATTCATATTCGGATGAAAAATGACATACATTAAATAGCCATCATAGATCTCAGGTTGAATATAAACGTCCGTACCTAGATGAGATGAGACATATATTAGATGACTATCATGGATCAGTCGAGCAAGTATAAACCCACATAGATAAAACTTCCGATGAAGGGGAGAATATTATATGAACATAGAAAATAGAATTAAATGACCATCATAAATCAGATGAGGTGTGAATTCACATGGATAACATTAGTTTTGGATACTATATTGAAATTTCTTGAAAGGATTGATGAAGCCGGATCTTCACCAGATGGATCGGAGATGATCCTTGTAGTATGCCGTTAGCTCTCCGTTTAGATCCGTCAATGGAGCCTGAAAAGGAAAGGAAACGTTAGAGGCCCAGGGACGTTGCCTTGGAAAAGCCCTCCGACGCTCAAGTCAGTTATGTTTATTTTTGTATGCGGTTTATGTGAAGTTATACATTGTTAATCTGATAATTGAATATAGCTGAGGCCGACCAGAAGTAGTTAGTTAACCATCACATTGTTGAGCCGAGGTGTCATTGGAGTTCCACTAGGAATATGGCCGATCTGAATCGCTCTTGGTGGTTCGGTCAAAATTAGTCAAATCTCTGCCGAGTTGAGCTCACTAAGAAATACTTGGACTTGCCTTGGTCATTTTAGATGACTTGCCCCAAATGTTGATAATGGAGGCCGAGGCTGGTGTCTTTTGGCCGAGGTTGACTAGTCAAATAGCTGAGCCTGAATTAAGTTGACTGTTTGTCTGACTGGAAAATTTTGTCTTATCTGAGCAAGTATATTTTGTCTCATTAAGGATGATAATAAATTGCCTGAAAAGTCGACAGAGTAACCTTAGTGTTATTCATTTAACATGAGAGTGACCAAAATATAATAAATTACATACATAATGTAAGTACATGCATATATGATGTAATATTTATTTATATGAAACATAAAATAGGCGTGCATTTGAAAAATGGAGTTATTGTGGAGTGCTGCCGGCCGGCAACCTAGCACTTGAATTACAAGTATGTCCTCAATCCTCATGGCACATCAACAACTAAACAAATCTTAACACAGAAAGAAAAAAAGAAAAGAAAAAAAGATGGCTTCGAGTTTGTCTGTGTATCTATCCTGCTGAAAAATGGCAAACAAGTGCCTGTTTCATCATGGTATTATAAATTTTTCACATATAGTAGACTGGCTAAAACGATATAATATACATCATGGATGAATACAACAATAATACATACCCAGTATATCTCAACGATATCTTTAGAGTCTGGGAAAGGTTAGAGGCATGCAAACAATACATCCATGTCAAAGAATATAAGTTTAAAATTCCATAGTTATTATAGTGTTGGTACAAGTGAGGTGCACAAAAGGGCGATCTTCGGTAGGCTTTCGCATTTACGCAGGGTTTGAGAAAAGGCCGGATCGCCTCTCGATGTGATGTACACAGTCTTATCCTACACTTTTTTGTGTAGGATGCTGTTTCCGTAGCTCGAACCCGTGACCTCAAGATCACAAAACATCAATCTTACCAATTAATTCAAAACCGGTTGTTGGTTATTACTAAGTGAGGTGAAGATGTGAATGATTGTGGAAGAAAATGTCCAGAAAATGGGGGTCAGGCGTGCAGTGAATCCACAATGGAAACTCCTGGTGAGGCCACTTATCTTTCCCAACAACTCGCAATATCTTTTCTTTCATCAATTTTCTCTTGTCCTCTTACGTAATTTGGCATCTTCTAATCATTATGCTGCTATACACTCTATTTTTCTCTATGCATTCTTTTGTTTTTTTTTATTCATGCAAAAGGAGAGTGTCCTCAACAGTCACTAATAATAATAATAATAACAACAATACTTAATAATATCTCCTCCATTCTAAATTAATCGTATACGTTTTTATTTTTGTTCATCCTAAAAAATTGTCTACATTATAAAAAAGTTGTTATTTACTATTTTGACATCATTAATTGTGCATATGTTTAAACTAAATATTGCTTTTTAATGGTAAATTAGGAAATACATGCATTAAATAAGAAGTCAATCACATTTTTCTTAAATTATGTGTAAATTTGACATAGACAGTGAATTTGGAGAATGGAGGAAGTAATCATCATAACAACAATAATAGTAATAAAGTGAAAATAAATACTGCTAATTATACCGTTTTTCTATTTCGCATTGATACAATCTGAATTTCTGTCGATTGTTTTCTAGATTGAAAATAAAAATATCAATGCAAACGCGCTTAAATTTTGTAATTCATGATCCAAGGTATTTTCCAATGTTAAAGTGTTTGTTTTTGTCAGTCTAACATCCCATCTGATAAACCATAATTGAACCATCCGTTAGTCAACAATAGTCAACAATTCAATTTCATTAGCTCAGCGTTCTAAGTATTACAGTTCAGCAGTTCAACAATTCATTCAACACCTAAATATGGCAATTCAGCCTCGGCTGCACTTCAGTAGGACGACACAACACTCTTGTAACACCAAAAAATATGCCAAGGGTTGCACCTCGGCATCAACTTCAGTGTATGGTTCAACATTCTGCACCTTGGGCCACTTCACATAGGCATTGCTTGAATCATATTCTGCAGCAAGATTTAGCTGTGTACCACAGCAAGTTGTGTACTTCGGACTTCAGCAAAGGTCAGCTGTGCACCACAGCAAGTCATGCGCTTCAGCAAGGTTCAGCTGTGTACCACAGCAAATGAACCTTATTAAGATATTATTTCGTGGGACCCTCAAACAGCTACTCTTCGAACGTAGTGACTACAGCTGGCTATTCTTACAAAACACGCCAAGCAGCCGGTCTATTAGTTACATCAATCGGGCCGACCTATTGATTACATCAGACAGGCTATTGATCACATCAGAAGACCTACAGCGTCCTGGGCTTTCTGCCCCAAGCAAACATCTTATCCAACTATCTATTATCAGAAATAAAAGGCGGGAAAGTCTATAAAATCAGGACAACCAAAACAAAGAAGGGGGATCCGGAATTGAATCTTTAAGACCCAAAAGCCAATTTATACGCTCTGCTCCTCGGCAAATACTGTGAGAAAATCCTAACTCACCCTTTTACATTATAATCTCAGTGAGACATGGCCCAAACTGACTTGAGCGTCGGAGGGTTTTTCCCGGGGTCAACCTCCCGGGACCTCTGACCTGTGCTTCTTTGTTGCAGGATATTTGGCGCTATTCCAGCTACACATTCACAATTTCCAGTTAACAAATCTTTCACGTTAACCCATGGAGCTATTCTGAGGTCATCTAGACTTTTGGTGAAGATCCGGCTTCATCACCATCCAAGGTTATATTAAGAAGAGAATAAACTGGTACAGAAGTATCATTCTAAGTATTAAGTTAACTTGTCTTAACAATTTTCGGACTTAGGAAGATAAAATTTGAAAAATTGACATTTAATGCTATCAGACCTTTCCGAATCCACCCACTGCAAAGAGACGGTGATGTTGCGACCGTACGATATGTGGTAGTAGAAGGTTGTGAAGCTAGATGAGGATTAAACAATAGAAGGTGTGAGATTAGGTATAGATGTAATGACTCTGACTGTACGATGAGGTAATCCCTCCCATTTTCTATCATACACATAATTGTATAACCAAATCCAAACTCTTACCTTTGAAAAACTAGTAAATTAGTTACCTAATGATTAGAGGCTTGAAGTGGAGATCCGCTTAGATCTTAAATATGTTATAAGTTCTATGATATACATATAATAAGTATACAAAAAAATGCACCTTTTTAAATTAAAAAAAAAACATTCGTACAGAGAAGATTGTGAATCTTTTCAAACATGTTTGAGGTAGGTTATTAACACATCAAACTATTCATCCGCCAGCAATACAATATGCATTGTGCCCAAAATAACACTAACAATAATAACAATATTATTATTATTTATTATCATCATCATGGAGAAGTCTGTGGAAACATATTAGCTGCATCAGTATATTCCGAGGGCACACGACTGTATAGGCGTGTATGGTTGAAAATAGCGGTTGAGATCAGGAGAGTCAGAAAGTGAGACAAAATATGAGGTCCTCAATCACGTGATGTCACGTGTATAAACAACTCTTTTTTAAAAACAAAAACATTTTAAACCTCTTCCCTTTCTCTACACGTGTCAGCGCGTACTTGGAGGACTCATATTTTGCTTCACTTTCTGTCTCTCCTAATCTAAATCCGGAAAATAGAAGTATGGTTGAAGGTTGTTAGTGGGGAGACAAGCACACAATTATAATAACTTTTAATGAATCCAAAAGTATTATGTTTATTGTTGATTTTGAGGGCGGCTT
The DNA here is from genome assembly GCA_036186865.1 of Eustoma russellianum. Lineage (NCBI taxonomy): Eukaryota > Viridiplantae > Streptophyta > Magnoliopsida > Gentianales > Gentianaceae > Eustoma > Eustoma russellianum. Next base: position 1,729,393 of record AP025049.1, on the reverse strand, counting down.
ACCATCCTTTTCAAAACCTTTTTTCCCGTTTCAAAAGTGCCCTTGTTGCTTAAGGGTTGAGATCTCCTAGCCCCACTTTTCTCATTCCCTTTGTAACCACACGATATGTGACAGCAAAGGGGGTGGTGGGGCTAGATGCGGGTGATCCTCATCTAGACTCACCATCCCTCTTTGCTGCGACGTGTCGCGCGGTCACGCGTCACCGCACCTCATTTACGGTGAGGACATCCTATCCCCTTGCTTAATGCCTCCATCTCCCCACTAGGTCAATGGGTTTTATAACCCCACGGGTATGTCCATTATTGGAACACATGTAGGTCAAAGCTTTTCTCCATCCACTACTAATAGTAGATCTATTTTCAATTAGTAAATACTCTTGAATAAATGGCAAATGTCAATTGTACATAGGGGTATTAATGAACCGAACCGAACCGAATATCAGATTTTTGGATTCAGATTCGTTAGTTAAATGAACTGTTTGGCTCGGTTCGTTTACTGTAACGAACTTCAAATTTTGTTCGAGTTCGGCTCAATAACACTATAACTATTTAAACGAGCCAAATAGTTCACGAACAATTCGGCTCGTTTTAATAAACAAACCTAATTATGTGTTCGAATTTGGTTTGTTTAAGTAAAATTAACGAACAAACTCAGATCAAATACGAATCGAACTCGAACAGTTTGCAAACTGTTTGGTTCGCTTAACACCCCTAATTATACATGACAACACACGGTGAAAAGATATGGTTGGAACCCTAGTTTATGAAATACAAGATCATTTACTTTTAGTCTTATTCGAGTTCCTATTTAATTTAAGTATGTATTCATGTAATTGTAGAGAAAAGGCAGAACTAGTCAACAATGTCAACATGTGTTGATTTGTAAAGTTGTGAAGTGTGTCTGCGTGATGATCCAAATGAAAATCTTTGGCGTGTACCTCAAAAGGGTGCCTGGTGGGGTATTAAAATGATTATTAGTGTTAAAGATTCGAGACGTAGAAACAACATCTTGGTCAGAGTATATGGTAATGCTGTGTATGTCAGATCGTAAATCGATCTAACTCCTCCTCAGACCCAGTACAAACACGAAATCCTATTACACTAGAAACACCATTTTATTGGTGCGTTGAGTTGTCCTTTAGCATATGAATGACAATTTATTCTGTATCTTTCTCAACTAAAACAAAAGGTAAAGATTGTTCATGTATCATGTATCCGTCCCCAACATAAATCATAAAATTGGAGTTTGACAAACCAATGACGTCAACCTGATCGTAAGGCTTATTTATACACTAATTTTATGGAAATCACGAAGTTGGCATTTCAAGGAAGATTAAAGTTGTCATAGGAATTCTTATTTAAATTATTTTAGTTACATTTTAAATGTAACGTTTGTTTATTTAAGTTATGTCCTATTTAATACAGAATAAATAAGCCGTATATAATTTGGCACTCAAAATCCGTAGAAGTTGTTCTTTGATATGAATCAATAAAATTAAATTGGTCAAACTGTGCTTTATACATATACTTTATAAGTGATCTTAACGTAGTTAAAAAAAAAAAAAAGAATCTTCGGTGTTGTTGAATAAAATAATACCCTATATTCTGTTTAAATTTCAGAGTTTTAGAGAAGGAAAACAAACTATGGATGTCAAGTTTAGAAATGAACAAGTTTAAATCTGAAATAGAAATTTTAGAGATATGTGATTTAAGTGAAATTACTTCTAAACATAAGAAACAGGAGAGACCAACACTTTAAAATTTTTATTCATATGCAAAATTGTAAAATGTGAGGTCTCCAATCATACGCCACCACTTGTACAAACTGGTCAACGATTTAAAATTTTTTCTTTACGCTGACCCGTTTGTACACGTGGCGACACGTGATTACAGACCTCATATTTTGCTTTACTGTTAGCCTCCCCATATCTGAACCCCAACCCAACCAGCCTGAAAATTGGCTTGGAATCAACTTCAAGTAGTCATACAACAACAAACAACAACAATCATACCCAATATATCCCAACGACAGCAAAAGCTACCGTTAGGGTCTGGGAAGGGTAAGAGGCAGACAAACAAAATCTCTATCCCAAGGGATAGAGGGTTTGCTTCCGGTGAGACCTCCAACTCTATATGTACCTGTATAGATAGTACAATAATAGGGAATATGTATTAGTGAATTGATTTTATTAGATTTAAAACTTTAAGTAGTCATCTTATGGTAAAATTATGAACATCCTGCCTTACAGTACAACATGGATCAACCAGAAAAATATCTTACAGAAGAAGAGTAATGTTCCGAACAATATGAATCTCATGGTACACAAAGGATGCCTCTTCTGTTATTACAACTATAATGACGTACTAAGCAGCATCCATTTCATTCATTTCTTCTTTCCTATTGTTTGCTTTCAATGAACTCTTCATTTTTCATAACATTGATTCTGCAAGTACAGCTACCATTTTCCCATCCCCGTAAAATTAGAATGGCAAATTGCGGAAAGTGGGCAAGCATTTTACATCATCTGATACAATTGATGTAACTGAAAGAGTAGCAACAGTCTTCCACCATCTTATCTCATCTCATTTTCCCCCCTCGCCTCTCTCATCCTGGTGCCGGTCGTTGGAGCAGATAGAATATGCAAAATGTGGCATTACTTAGAGAGGAGATATACCAGAAGAAGAGGGGCTCAAGAATAATGATCACTCCAAAGAATCTTTGCTTTCAACGGGCAAGCTGATGACCATCTTTCGTTTTGGCCAGCATCCATGGGAATTAAAAATCCGAGTGATACAGGCAAACAAGGCTTGAATGAGTAACAGGAGAACGGCACAGAGGACATTCTGGCTTCTCATTGCACCATTCCATTATGCAATTCCTAAAATTATTTCAGATTGAAATCAACAACAATAAACTAGCTTAAAGAGAAAGAGAGGGGTCGGGGGTCGGGGGTCAGGGAGCAGATTCCTTAATTAGCCAGGGCAAATTAAGAGCAAGCCAAAGGCACAAGTAAAAGAAAGAAATAAGCCATGGGCAAGTCCTTACCAGCAGAAGACATGGCCACAAGGGGTAGCTGTTGGGTGTTGCCGGCTACTTAGGCAAAGTGTGCATTTGCTCCTTCCTGATGAAGAAGACTGGCAAAAGACACAAACATTGCCGATAGTGACAAAAGAAAGAGGAAGGGTGCCCCCCGAGGAGGGGAGGGGAGAGGAGGAGGGGAAGGCAACAAAGAGGCTTGCATCCTATGTACATCACAAATAAGACCTGTTGAACACTAAGTTGTATCCATTCATATTTGCAAATCTGCGCCTAAAGAGATGGTAGAGTTCTTGAAATATCAAGCATGCTCGGATTCTACAAATTTGAAAACTGAACCCAATTTAAGAGGTGGCGGGGTTCAAATTTGTCAAGTGTGCACTAATTCCTTTCACAAGGACACAAGCCAAGTCAACTTGACCAAGGAGCTGCAATGCACTTCATCGGATGCATCCAAGGGCCCAATACCAAGAAGGCCAAAAAGAAAAAACTCCGAATTCTTACAACTGACACTCTAAACTCATAGAAAAAATCATTACTTTGAACATGTCACATGTCTTAACACCATGCATGAAATGCAACAGACTAGAAAAATGATACAGGACAGCTACCTCTGAAGCTGATGAGGTTTCACCAGCCAAATAACCCTTTTCAGAATCACCCACGACAAGATTTCCTTCTTCATTCAAAACTGGCAATCCGCGCACTACATACCAAAGCATCACATCACTTAATGATCGAAGCAAAATAACACAGAGGCATGGTCTTCCCCAGAAGAAAAAAAAAACAAAGAGAGACTTAATTATTCTCAAAGCAAATAATCATACCAAAAGTCACTGAAGTTTCTGAAGGAATAATTCAAATGAAAAGCATCACTTAGATTCTCGAGGAGAAAATCATACATTGCTATTCATGAGTAAACAACCTTCAGATAAGATACTTTATCAACCTCTGATCGATCACTCGGAATGCAGCAATATTTCACAAATGGACAGTAGTCTCACAAATATCCAGCAGCAAATAGGCAAGCCTCAAACTGTAACAATCTGACCAGATCAGGAATAAGCGAGAAGTACCTGTAGAATGTTGGTACGTCCCAGGATATGTTTGTTGAACAGAACTTGAAATGGAAGACAAATTACTCCGCCGCAACCCTTCGGCTGCAATAATGCACAGCTGCACTAAAAGGAAAACCCCTAATATTTGATATCTGCGTCAAGAAAAACTGCAAACTCTTAAAGACTTCAACACTTCAGCATTACAAGGGAACATTTCTCTGAAGTAGGAGGAAAATTGATTGTAAAAACAGATTAAACATATATAGACCTTTGTCGTTGGCCGATAGGTTTGCCAGTAAAAACATAACGTATGCCCGCGGTGCGTTTCGATATATGATAGTATAGGCCTGTGATAACGGTACATCATAAGTTACCCGAACATGCTTTGATAATTGAATCCAGATATTTTCAAACTACAAAAAAAGTAAAAATAACAATAATTATAATGAAACCCAGAATAAATATAAATATAAGTAATTTCCTCCACAAATAACCTTCAAAATAGAAGAACATTAGATTAGTGCGAAGAACCAACTGTAAGATCTCTCGACCTAAAGGAAGCATCTGCCGAAAAAGAAAATAAGTTAGCATATAGATGAATAGAATCACAAACATCACAAAACAAAAGCCTGGAATGCCTATGATCTACCCTAAAAGGGAAAATTTTGAAGGGAAATAATGGAATAAGCAAAGTAGAATCAGAAAATAGATCATATATCATGTTTATATGTCTTAAGACTTGTCGATAAAGTAAAGCTTCAGGATGAATCAGAATCAAACTACTCCATATAATGCAAACTAAACATTTGTTCCTAATCAGCAAAACAATATTCACGAAGGAGGGCATACTGAGGGCCATCTCTGAACCGAATATGACCACAACCGGACAACTTTTGCTTTTAACGAGGACAAAACTGAAAAGGGAACAACAGAGGACGAGTTCATTAAAGCCCCAGCATTTTCAGGAGGTTGCACTTCAGCTCCTCCAGTTGCAGCTCCTGTAAGATCTTCCAATAGAGAATCAGCCATGGTGAGGCTACGAGATGCAATTCTTGAGCTGCAATAGCGACAAATGAAAATCAGGTGTTGCTTCGGTTAAGCTATACCAGGGAGCTAAACAAGAACTTATTGAATCAGAGTACCTCACTCGTTCTGCAATGTAAGGCACAGCGGTTTGATAGAAAATAAATAGGGCCCGCCTAGCAGGTGTTGGCGAGAGCCCATATGGTCCAGCAACCTGAAAGAATCAACTTAGAGTATGAGAACATAAGAAACGTGATATCACGCACTAAAGCTTTCAATTGATTCTTTATGCTCAAGATTCCGCTGGGAGAGATGAAGGTTAATACATGGAAATAACATTATAAGAATTTACTGAATCAGGTTCATATTCCATAAGGCAATAATGTATAACACTTCAGTGAAAGAGAGATTCATACAACACCTGGTTGATATCACAATATTCTTCACCTAATGTTTGATGACCTGCACCCGTTGTAAGTATATAATATAGCATCTGTCCAAGAAGTTTTGTCTGAAAAGAAAAAGTAGTTCCACAACCAACAGATTAGTCACTGGTGACAATCAAATCCCTAAAAGGAAGCAGTTATCATGTATTCTAGCATGCGGACTTGCTACACTATTGACTGTAAACCTTTATGTTCAAGATTGAGGCAATTCTGAGATTGATCAACACCTAGATTATTTGCACTTCTAAGATTGATTATCACTTCCAATACAAAAATAGCACGTGATATTCCCACCAGAGGTTGACCATATAGACCATTTGTCTCCAGAACTGTCAAATATCATACACTCCCTAAATTTCAGAAGAGTCATAACTTGCTTTAACAGTTTCTCTAGATGTTATTTGGCCCCCCTCTTCTTCTTTCAGCCTGAGTTCCTTTTGTCCTCACAATTTCTGTGCGTTTAAATGCTGCCTCTTTATGGCATCTATACATTGACTACACCAACTGGAATGTAATTGCATCATATGCTCATCTCTACACAGTACTCTGATATTGAAGTTCTGTTGCACAACACACATGGAGTTGAAATAACTCAGAAACAAACTTTCTTCATTATCGGCAGATGTATATATATACAAAGACTTGCTATATATATGAGATTGCAGGAATTTTCTTCTCGCATTCTGCCTCCCAAATTCAGGGATAATGTTACAAGGTGAAAACAATTGGAAAAACCTTAGAATTCCAGCAGCAGAAGATAAATTACACCCCAAAAATGGTATAACTGACCTCGTTCTGATAGGTGAGAGCAACTCTTGTACCTGATTTAAGACAGAATCTTCAGAGTTCAAAAATGAACAGAGATAACAAAGGAGTTGTTAACATTTGACACATACTTGATTCAAAAGAGAAAAACTATAACAAGAAAGGCTGCGCAGACTAGATAAACAAAGATAACTACAAAAGAAATACAGAAAAGCAATAATTTTATGTGAGTCAAGTACCAAAGATGTGGCGGAAAGCGTCTCGACAGGCTTCATATACAAAGGCGGCGTACTGGTCGTCCTTCTCTGCAGCTCTCATAATCTCAGGCTGAGCTGCCAACGGGAACCGATTAATCCTTCCTCCATCGACGGTGGAGCTACTAGCTATCTGTCCCTCGCTACTGTTTCCGGCACCTCCCGAAACCCTAGAGAACTCCATTAACCCCATTCCTCCGGCTAACTAAATTGTAACCCCACCAGTCTGCGGTGGAGAAAAAGTAGCTCACGGTGGCTGTGTACAGAATATAGATAAAATTGACGGCGACGAGTTTCTAAATGATAAAATGCATCACGCAGGGTCAGCTTTGAGCGGACAACAGCGTTCGAGTGGTCGATCAGCCGACCAGGTATAAAAACAAGACGAAAAAGAAAAGGTTTTGGAGAAGAAAAACAAATTCGCCGTTGCCGGGGATCGAACCCGGGTCACCCGCGTGACAGGCGGGAATACTCACCACTATACTACAACGACTTGTTGCTATTTGAACTATTTAAAATACAAAAGCTAAGAAGTTAAGAACAATCACAAATTTTAAAATAGTCAGGAAGTAAGTATGATTAGTTGATCTATAACCAATAAAATATGTAGAATATTTATGGCCTCTTGTTTTTACTAACCATCCTCTTGTTTGCATGTAGATGAAGCTTATTTGTCATCATTTTATTGGACTCTATGAACACAATAAAATTATTGAAGAACAAAGAGAACTCAACCAAGAATTGCCTCGTGATGTAAGCTGCTAAAACAGTGTGCAACTAATAGCAGTTGATACGCGTATTTCCTCGCTCTCAAGGACTAATGAACGAGGAAGCCTTATACTTTATTACATCTTAAGGTGATTTTCTAAATCATCGTTGTTTGTGTTTGTGTTTGTGTTGGAATTGCACCAACTGGGGGGATATGATCCCCTCACCACAAGGGGGGTGCGGTGACGCGTGACCGCGCGACACGTGGCAGGAAAGGGGTGATGAGAGTAGATGAAGGTCACCTGCATCTAGTCTCACCATCCCCCTTGCTGCCACGTGTCGTGTGGTCACAAAGGAGGTGAGAAAAGTGGGGGTGAGGAGATCTCAACCCACAACCAGGCACTAGGTATTATTTGTTAAATTGTGTTTCTACGCTGATATATTGAAGATTTTCTCCGTTTCAACAGCAAGTTGCTCGTGCATATGTTCTAGGTTTCTCACCCTGGGTTCGGTAATGTCGAGTACGCTGTCCATACGTTCGAATCATTCAAGCTTTGCATTCTTTATCAAGGAAAATAGAATGAAGAAAAGGTTGAGCAAGTAAGATTAATCACCCGGACATAAGCAAGCATTCGTTTCTTTCCTGAAGGACATGACTTGGATCAACTAGTAAGTGTTGGAAAAGTACTTAAAATCATGTGTTCCAAGTTTGTATAATAATTTATGAAGGTTTTCTTGAAGGTTGGTTGAAGTTTGGAGTAATATATGAACTTGAAATGAAGGTTGAAACGCTTAAAGGGGATGAAGCGCTTTATGTAGCGTGCAATGTCTATCTAGAAACTTCTGGATTGACATCGAACATTACTTGAAGCACTTCAACAAGAGGCCAATGATATTCCAGAAGTCTCTGGATTGACTTTGCACCTTACATGAAGCGCTTCATGTGCTTGTCTGTTCATATAAATTTGCAACTCTTCACCATATGACCTCTCCTTTCAATTTGAACGATAATCAAGCAACTTGGAGGTTAAATTCTCTGCATAAAGGTGTTTTTAAGGTTGTCATTAACTATTTGGAGTTTATATAAAGAAGGCTTTGCCATGTTAAAGATAGACTTGGGCAAACACTTGAAGTTTGATGAAACCTTAAAGAATTTATGCAGGAAATTTATCCTCTCCTCTTCTTCTCTTCTTTCCTCTAACAACAAACACTTCTACGGGCAAGTTCAAACTTTCTCTTGGAGAGCAACCAAAAAGGAAGTAAGCTGTTATATACTGGGAAGCATTTGTCTGAAGTTCACCTTGCTCAATGGTGAAAGCACAATTGCTTTAAGTTCAAAGACATCTTGAATCTCGTCTCGACTCTATTCTTCTATTTGTCCTTCTGCCAAGCATCATAATATTGTTGATTTCTTCATTCCAGCATCTTTGACTATCACATAGTTGTTGGTTGCATATGTTTGTTGTCACTAGTGTCAATCGAATTCTTCATATACTAGACCCCCTTTGTATGATGTTCTTAGCCATCTTATTGAACATTAAAATCATGTCACAAAGTTATTTCATTTGAATATTCCTTGTTCATGTTTGGTACCATATCGAGCCAAATTTTCCAACAATAAGGTTGTTGTTTTGTGACGTTAAGGTTACAGGTTAGAGCCGGGGAAACAGCATCTTGCACAAAATATAGGCTAAAACTGCGTATATCAGATTGCGAAACAATCCGGTCCCTCTCCATACCATGCTCAAATACGGAAACCTAATGCAACAGAAACACCTTTTGATCCCTTCGTGATCTTTTCCTACTTGTATAAATCGATGCTCTAAAAAAATAATGTTGGGGCGTTGGACGGGAGGAGGGCCCTTTGGTCTTCGGATGGACAAGGTTGTGTGTGCCTGCGACTTCGGTGTTAATCGCCCAAGTTTCATGTGTCATTACTTTTCCTTGGAACCTTGAGGTTTTAAAACCACTGGTATTTGGTTAATTTAATCGAATCCCTTCATTAAACTTATGTCATCATTAAGTTGGCAACATTTTATAATGTCGAATGCGTAACTATTAGTTATTTATTTCCGTAAGAAATAATGACACGAACAACCAAGTATAGAAAAGAAACGAAAAGGGAAAAAAAGAGTATCACTATTCACTATGTTCTAAAGATCTAAACTATCGTGTGTTTCAATCTTAAACTATATTAGAATTTCCAAGATGAGGCCTCCTAATAATTGCACACATATTACCCTCTCTGTTCATTTTTATGATCCAATTTGGAAACTTACATATTTAATACATCTTTTGATTATTAAATCTGTCATTGATAGAAAATCTTACTCTTGCTTAGTTGCTTGAAGCCCTTACCTTAACAACAAGTTGAGAGTGGGGTTGCTCCGAAGGCATAAATCAGTTAGTACTTGGGTTGGATTTGTTTCAAGAGGTACATGGTTCGATTCCAGAAACACACACAGTGTGGATGTTTCACTGCTGATGGGTCAAAGTTCCAGTTTGCAATGGACACCTTGTATGAGCTTTTTGTGTAAGACCCCATCAACCTAAAAGGCGATTGAACTCCTGATTTACATCATTCACAATGCTCCTTGGAGCTGGAGCGGTCCCAAAACCAGAGATTTGGCCTTTTGTTCCGCGAGCGGGTGTCTTCTAAAAGATGATATTCCTCGGTAGATGCTAATTGATAGCTTTTGGTTGTCTAGTACGATAATTTTGGAAGTAAACGTACTTAATACGTTAATTATAAAAATGGGATAATGTTTTATTGATGAGTATAAGAGGAAAAAAAATATTTTAGAACATGTTTTACGGTTTTTTGCTTGATTGTCATGCAAACTGGATTTGGCTTTTGCACACAGGGTTGAAGAATAAGACAATACCCTATATTCGATCTGCTCCAAATCTCTTAAGCTTACATGGTGAACAGGGGGCAATCTTATGCTTTGTACGTAGTGTTATTAGTATATAGAGATGAATAATTGTCTAAGAATGACTTTTCTGATTAGAAGGGCGTTCCCGGTACAAAATATCAATCTTACCAGTTGTTTAAAGGTCCGTCCTCATCTTTCTGATTAGAAGAATGTATTAATTTTTTTTGTATTAATACAAACAAACAAGAAAAGATTGCAACTGTATGATATAATATGCTAGTCATGACAAAATTTCCAAATAATTATGCAACTTCTAATATTGAAAGTGCCAGCTGATAATGACGATTGTGACCACTAGAATTTTGGTTTTACTCCTCCAAGGATATAAAATTATTTGCTTGTTTGGTACAAAATGAAAGATCAGATATTCATATACCAAGAAATAGACCTGGGCATCTTGTGAATCTTCTAGTATGTCAAAATTTTTTCCCTGGGATTCTATTGTTTTTGTTTAGAGAAAGGGTCTCATTGAAAGTAAACTCTTTATCCTTTGTAATAGAGGTATTATTTGTCTGTCTCTCATCTTTTTCAGACGCTTTTGGTGTCGTTAAGATTTAATGACTACGTGTGTTGTTGTATTGCTTTTAGTTCACCGAAAACTTCATCCATCAACAATCATTGTACTACCGAAAAACTCCGTTTCACATAATCGTTAACATTTTAAATATTTGTAAATAACATAAATCACTTTAAAGTAAACATCGATGTGGGAAGAAAACTCAGGATATTGAAACCTTTTCTTCTGTTAAAGGCATATATTGATTTTTCTCTGGACCAGATTGTTAAAGAGCTATTCAAAATTTTCTTTATATAACATAGATATTTAAACTTGAGTACTAGTTGGATTATGATAAACCAGAATTAGTCGTCTGTTAGTCAACAACAGTCAACGGTACAACTCCTGCAGTTCAGCATTCAAGCACTGTTGTTCAGCCCTGATTATACTTCGGCTGAGCCCCATGACATCCTTTTTACTATCAAAGAATAGGCCAAGGACTACACCTCGGCATCTAACTTCAACCTCAGCTTCAGCCTAAGTGCTACACTCCAGATCACTACGGCCAGATCCAACATTGCATCTCGGCAAAGCCTGGTTTTGCACTTCGGCGAAGGAATCAAGCACAACATTGAGTCGTAGAATCAACAGACAGAAGTGCAGTTCAAAGAAAGAGTACACATCTGGCTATTCAGCCTGTACACGCCAAAGTCACCTCAACCGACCTACCAGTCACATCAGCCGGCCTACCGGTCATATCAGCAGACCTACCGCAGCATAGGTCTTCTGCCCCAAGCAAATGTCCCATCGGGCGTCAGAAGCCAAGGACACGGGAAAACTAATAAAAGCAAGCCCCTGCAGACCAAAAAGGGGGATCCCATCATTTGAAACATTTTCCTATCTCCTGGAGCTAATACATCGTTTTTCTCTTCAGCTAAGACCTGTGAGAATTTTCTAACTCCATACACTAAACTACATTCTCAGTGAGAAATGGCTCAAACTGACTTGAGCGTCGGAGGGTTTTACCCGGGGTCATCCCCCGGGACCTCTGATCTTTGCTTCCTTGTGCAGGACTTTCAGGAAGCTATTCCAGCTGCAATCTTCAAATCAGTTAACTACTCTTCAAGTTAACTGACGACGTTTATTTGAGTTAATCTTAGACCCTTGGTGAAGATCCGGCTTTATCAAATTATGTTACTCAGCCTTTATATTTGAAGGCTCTTTCAGAGAATTATTAATATAAAACATACCCAAAAAGAATATGGTTAGGGAATAACGGAAAGGACAAGGTGAACGTAACCGAATAAGTAGATATCTCCGTTTTGCGTCTAGAGCATAGCTGGATTAGTATTCGAAATGGAACAATTCAGCAGAATGACAACGGCTCGAATTTTAGTCACGTACAGTATGGATGTTTCACTGATGTCTAGGCTAGTTTTGGTCAAAGGGCGTAGTATCTACCACCTAATTATATACAATCGGTTACTGGTTCAATTTGCGGTGGACATTTTATGTGGGATCCGTTGAAAGAGCCTTTGTCCACAAAGTCTGAAGTACACAGCATGGTATAATTAAGAGCTAATTACACGAAAGTTAAGCGTGCCGTATCCCCTAACACATGATTAGAAGGGTGGAGGGAGAGTGAAATATGAATGTTCTATATGAGTTATAAGAATGAACTTCTTGATGATATATCACAAATCAACTACATAATCATTGAAAACCAAAGTACATATATATGCTGTCATTCAACAGTGTTCTTATGCTGATAGGTCATGGTGGGAGATAACTAATGAGTTGTATGTTTGTTGAGTGGATGCTCATAACTCACCTCATTTTTTAACTATGAGGTCAAGAGTTCGACTCCGTCTATATAAATGGAAGAACATTTTTATGGCCATGTACAAAAACTTCAGAATAGAAAACTCTACGCATCGAAAAGATTAATCACTACTGTCGGCGTTGAATATCCTTAGAAAACCAGAAAAAAGTTGCAGCATAAGTGATAAGACCATAGATGTGAATGGTTAATAATTAAATATTTATTTGTAGCGTACACTACTATTAGCTTTGGAGTACAGTTTTTATCTCCACAAGATATACATGATCCAAAAGAGTATGTCAAAAATTACGATATATTATCATTGATATCGACGTGATTAAGTTCATTACAGATGCTATCATGCTATATATTTTTTATATATAACCAAGGCAGAGCCTTCTTTATTTTATTGATGATTCCCATTTACGCCGGAGAAAAAACTGCTTTTATTACACAATATAAAAAGAAAAACTAACCTAGCATTACAATAGAAGAACAAAGTACCAATCTAAGGAAACCGAGTTTGGGTATTACTTTTTCCTTTATCAACCTGTGAAGGAGGCGGATGACGTATATCCTTTTTTGCACGCCGCTGATTGCGAGCTGTCTTAGACTTATACGGTATAAAATCTTCATCATGGTGGACTTCCATATCAATTTCTATTTACCTTTGTGAAGTTGTGTCTGCTTCCGCGCCATCAACTTCTGGCGTGTCATGCAAAGTTGAGGCCGGAATATCCCCTTTAGTGACACATATTATATCAATAATCATCGCACGCATGAGCCGGGTTCCATGCATTTCGACAATTAGGATGAACTGATCCAGCTTTAGATTGAGCCGGGTTCCATGCATTTCGACAATTAGGATGAACTGGTCCAGCTTTAGATAATCCTCCCGGAGTAATAGATATCACTGAAATTCTAGGTGTACTCTGCAAATATATAGGGTACTCAGCATGCGATAAGTCACTCTCCAAACTACTAGTCGGTAAATCAGTAGCAACAGACGTGTTGCGTCTCTCGAACCCAGCTGGTTCCAGTTCCGCCATCTCAATAGGGGCGGTTTCTCCAATAGATGCTGTCGGAGTATTTGCAGAAGAATCCACAATGGAAGATATATAAATCTCTACCAAATATGTCAAACCATCGGTTGAGCCTTCCGGAATGTGTACCTGTTGATTCTCATGAGTTCAAGAAAATCATTCTAAGAGTTGGGTACCTTGGGGGGGGGGGGGGGTTAGAGAATATCATATACCAATTCAAAACTAGCAATTTTGTTGCTGTTTTCTAGCACCCCGAATGATGTAGTTTGGTACTGGACTGATTTGAGGATCTTGTAAACAGCTCCAAATAAAAGTTATCCATTTGGCAACTGCAGCAGCCTCCAAATCCTAAACCAGATTCTTGTCTAAAATAAACATGATTATCTTTCTCTAATACAAACAAAAGCAGATGATCATCAAACAGAGATTGAACCAATTTGCTTACTCATTCTAACCATATTTAATTCCAGTGACGAGAGCTATTTTGATTATATCATTAGGAAGTTTGTATAAGATATGGAGACCAATGTCTTATGTTCATATTGTTGCAAATAAAAATTCTGCCGCCCGTGCACAAGTCCCTGTCAATTGGCAGTAATTGCTTAGCTCTAGCTGGCTCAATCTATAATAGATTGGTATATATTATACAATACAATATTTGAACATAATATTGGATGGCGCTTAATTTTTTATGTACATACTAACGAGTAAGAATGCGTACACCAGATCGCGGCCCCTCCTCAAACTCTGTACAAGCACAAAAGTCTAATACACCAGAAACTTCCTTTATACTAACAAATAAGACTTCAAACAAAATTTCCACAACAAAAACATTCAGCATATAAGGTGTGCATATATCGCGAATCAAAAAAGATATCGTGCTTCTCTTTTTATAGTTAGATTAGATGCCTCAGTTTTTGGGACATGGACAGACATACACACATATATATACACATGAACACATATATATACACACGGGCACATACACATGAACACATATACACGTGCGTGCATATACATATGCCCACACACATTCATGTTAAAAATTTAGGCATAGAAGACATAAAGATGATAAGCTAACAAAGAAATAATTAACATAAAGTAGAAATACAAAGTAATGGAAGAGAATATGAAATGAAAAATTCTCTAAAAAAATAAAGTTTCATTTGTAAATACATTGAATAGTAGGAAAGATTTACAAAGGCATGATAATCAAACAAATAGAAAATATACCCTAGAATAAGAAAAGGAGAATAGAATAACCGAGACGTAACAAATATTATATCGTTCTTAAAGAAAATTCTCTTCCACCAATGAGTAAGTTGAACTACTATCAAATGATTTCCAAGATATAACAGTTTACTTCTGTTCACTTGCTCTGCAAGAAGAAGTATGAACTTATGTATAAGAAAGTTTAATATCAAAGGAAATAATAAGAGGAATTGGAAGAGAAATTCTGCAGTACTTTTTAAAGTTTTGAAAAGTATATGTTTCAAAACGATTCTTGTATTTATAGATTTTGTTTCACAATAGATACTAAATATTAATCGATTATAAAGACGCAAGAATGATGATGGAACGAAAAGGCATTTTTGGTGCTCTATGTTTCTGCATTTACGTCGGGTTTAGAGAGGGGTCGGATCGCATCGCAATCTGATATACGTAGTCTTACCTTATACTTTATGCAAAAAACTGTTTTCGTGACTCTAACCCGTAATTTCAAGATCACAAATCAACTTTATAACTTGTTCCAAGAATGGTGGTAGAATACTGGTTGTAAATCGTACCTTTCGTTTTCCAATCACAAAAAACATATTATCTCCTTTAACATATGTTTTTTAGTTAATTTACGCTCATATTGATGAGTTGAAGCAATATTATTATGACATATTGCGTGCCACGTTACACAATATAATTACGTGAAGACATTTGTTTCAAAAGCATGCTTATGCATGCCTTTTACTATGTATAAACAAATAAAAATGAAATTGTCTTCTTAAATTACACCCCAAGTCAGAATCATGTAGCCTCGTGCACTGCTTTGTAGGTCACATGTTTGAGTCATAGAAACAGTCTATTGCACAAAGTGTATGCTAAGACCGTGTACATTAGATCGCGAAGCGATCCAGCCTCTTACCGAACTCTGCACAAATATAGTAACCTAGTGTACTGGGAATGTTATTATTTTTAGGATGACGACTGACGACCCTCAATTCTATTTTATTTTTTTGAGCTCCAGCTTAAGGGGATGGATCTGGTGATTAATTATTAATGCCTGCAAATAAAAAATGACTTCCGGAATCTCGTTGACTTCAATCAAACATGTTACTTATTGTCATGCTGACATTAACAAATGTTTGACTTTTTTTAAATTTCATTGCATATTTCAAGGTCTGGAGTGGTTGTTCATCTGTGCATAAGATTTGGATATCTTATACACAATGTGAAACGGGATAGGATCTCTTCACCCTCGAATCCATCATCCCCTTCTCACCGTCCCCCACGTGACAGTAGGGGATGGTGAGGCTAGATGAGTAGGTGGGAGAAGAGGTGTATGACGGGGGTGGCTACCACGTGGCAGGCAGTGGGGAGGGAGATGAGGGTTTTTGGGGTGAGGAGATCTCATCTCATGTGAAACCATCAAAATGCACTGATATTTGGGTTGAGATCTCCTCACCCACAAATCTCTCATCCCCTCATACACCCATTCCTGCTCACCCCCTTATCTAGCCTCACCACTCTCTGCTGCCACGTGGCATGCGGTGGGAAGAGTGTTATAGAAGTCCTATGGCTGAAGAAGTTGATGCATGAGGTTTGGTTCCCACGTAAACTCTCAATTCAATTGATATATGATAACAAGACAGCGATTAGCATTTCTAAGAATCCGGTGCAACACGACCTGACCAAAACCATTAGTCATAGAATCAAATCATATCAAACCGGTGTATTTATTACATTTATTTCTTACCATAGATAGTGGTAAAGTAGTATTATATATAAAACTCTTGTATACAAAACAAAATCAATAAAAACAATTCATTCAGGAATCAAACATTATTAAATAAAAGAAATAATATCTCTCACATCAATTTCTTGGATCCTGTGATTTCTTTGTCCAAATCGGCGTCTGGACTGGTAACTATCATGTGATAAATATGCAAACGCATGTGTATATCTCTTGAGGATTGTTCAATGCTTTGAGTGTCAAACGGCACTTGTTATTCTTTAAATTAATACTCAGGTCAAGACCTATTAGTCAACGATTATTGTCTGTCTCATCAACAAGAATAAATCATCTCTATACTCAAAGTGTATAATACATTCTTTCAGGCACATTTCATTTGGAGAAAAGTTAGTCTACGAAAGGGTTCTGCAAATAGTCAAAATAGTACCAAGTTGTATAAAGAATCACTTGCTTAAGGATAAGTTATAGGGCTTCTTTTCTTTCAGAGGGATGAAATATGTGCATTGTGGATAATTTGTCCTTGAGAAATTTATGAGAATATATAATTTTCATAAATCAATTAGAACCCCTTACTGAGTCAACAAACTTCTAGATAATGTACTTATACATAGGGTTGTAAACGAGCCGAACGAGCCGAGCATTGCATTGTTCAAACTCGGTTCATTTAACTTAGCAAACGAGCCGAGCTTGTTCGTTTATTTAAACGAACATATTTAATTGTTCAAGCTTGGTTCGTTTAACTCACAAACAACATTAACGAGCCGAACACCTTAAACGAACGGTGTCACTTACCGAGTTCGAACAGAAAAAAGATGTCCAAGCTATGTTCATTAACCTTTCATCTGAGCCGAGCTCGATCTCAAACTCGAGCTAAACGAGCCGAACAACCGAACGACTTGGTTCATTTACAGCCCTACTTTATACATAAGAAGTTTTTATACGGAACATAAATTAGCTTTAGGAGAAGACAACGATAACAACATTACCTCATTGCCTTAAGAGGCTCCAACCTATAGCAGGATATGCAGGGGGTCCGATGTACGTAATCATAAAAATGTGTTAGAAACACACAGAGGTTGTTTCCCAATGACCCATAATGAAAATTGCATCAAGTTGTGTTGATTAACTGCTACTTCACAATATAAGAAGCGCAGCCAATTTAGTGAGTCATATTGCTTTATTCCATCATATTCCAAAAACAAGGAAGAGTGTGTCTTTGATTCTATTGGAAATGGAAAACTGCTTTAGGAGAAGAGAAACAGTGAAATAAGATTTGTGTTGATATTGAGTGGAGCAAGAGCGGGTCTTGGAGCAACTAGTAAGATTGTTACACCAAGAAATAGCCTCTTGCACAATGTTGAGATCGCGGGTTCGGGCCACGTAAACAGCCTCTTGTATAACAAAATGCAGGATCAAGTTACGTATATCAGATCGAAAAGGCTTCTCTCTAAACCCTACACAAACACGAGAACCTCATACACCTAGAACTTTTTTTATATATATTGAGTGGAGTGGAGACAGCTAACAATGGCTAAACCAGACAAATACACACGGCAAAACTCGATATCAAGCCAAAGAAATACTCCAGTCATTCAAAACTTATTGTCTTAATTGCCTTTTTAATATAATATAATTTACATTAGGTTAAAAATGAACTAAAACAATTTTTTAACATAAAAACGTTATTTTAGGATAAAATAAGTAATAGCGGTCTTAAAGGTGGAAAAAAAAATGGAATATAATACGGGACAGTACACGTATTTTTTGTTTGTACATGACAATATTACATGCGCATGAGGAGAAATAACAGAACCTTTGCAAACAAAGGAACTTATAAGAAATAGTGATCATAATCAAGAATACCATCACAACAGTCCATGTCTTCTCACGAGATCTGTAGAATACAATCACAATCACAACATTGGACCCCTGCATGAGTTCCGGGATTGTTCTTGGTCGCGACAAGTTTGGAGAGAGATGATACATCCGAAGCATTGGTAGACTTTTGTTGGACTGCATTCACAGGCCGAGTGGGTGGCGATGAACGTGCAACAGAGTTGGGGAGACCCTGATCCAGCCGGCGAGTGGCGTTATATGTTTCGTGAGATACTTTATGGCATTTGGTAACATCGGCTCAAAATCAGACATGAGGGCGTCCATCAGGAGGTTTATCTTAGTCATTTTGTCCAGTCTATGAAACATAGAGTTTTTGTTTTGTTGACAGCTTGCTTTTTTGATGTAGATAATAGCGTTGTATAGATAGATTTCTACGTAGTTTCTATTGTATAGAGCATTTTGTTTTTGAAATATATACGATCGTAAATTTCCCAAAAACAAAAAGTACAATATTCCAGCACAACCCGGTATATTGCTGACTGGGATGATATGCATAAAGTCCAATAAAGATCAATATTAAGAATAAATTTTGATCTTCAAAGGAAACCGCAAGAAAAGGTACGGACCCAATTATATATTTTTTTCCCATAAAGGATATTAGTAGCAAAAATTACTTGGTTTTTTTGAATGGAATATTTTCAAATTAACTTAACAACAACGTCAAGAACAACAAAAGCATTACTTCATTGCCTTAGAAGCTCCTGCCTATGGCGAGGTATGGTGGGTCAGATATATGCAACCATACTCATGTGTTATAAACACATAGAGGTTGTTTCCCAATGACTCATAATGAAAATTGCGTCAAGCTGTGTCGATCAACCGCTACTTCACAATATAAAAAGCGCATCCAATTTAGTGAGTCGTTTTACTTTATTCCATCGTATTCCAAAGTTAAGAAAGTGTGTGTCTCTTACCCATTTGAAATGGAATATCTAATTAACTTAACAACAATGTAGAATACTGTCTATTGGACAGGAAAACGACTGCTGTGGATTAGGGAAAAGAAACAATTAGGCCACGTAGTTTACAGGTAAACGATTGTAGATTTTATCAGATTTTGATTTACTTAGTCAAAATAAAATCTTATAAAATAATTCAGATATATCAAAACTAACAACATAGGAAACTTCGCTCCTTTATAAAAGAAAAGATTTGATTGGACTTGTCAACTGCATACTATATGAGAATTCCAATCACCCTAATTCAAGTGGTTAAAATATCATGTTACAATATCAGGAGGTCCTGATTCAATTATTTGTAAGTACAATGTTCTTAACACTTTATAGATGATGTAGTATAAATGGCGATCATTTTCACTATGTGATTTTATAGTGTTGTAAAAAAAAAGGTTAAATATCCAACTTGATAGTTTTAATTACTTTATCGGTAAAACTTTGCGAAGAATGTAAATCAAATGATGTGTTATATAATAGATGGCCTTTGGATCGTCCTCACATTAGTCGCATACAAAGACTTACACTTTGTGACATTGAGGTCAAGAGTTCGAGCCGCAGAAATAGTCTCTTGCACAAAGTGTAGAACAAGGCTGCGTACATCAGATTGCGAAGCGATCTGATCCCTGTCTGGACTATATGCAAACGCAGAAGCTTATTACATTGGGAACGCCCTTAAAGACTTAAATCCAAACATCTTCCAACAACGACATGTATTCATAGAGGTTTATTCTCCGCAACATGGTAAAATCATATATTCATCTATCATGCACCAAAATATAGGCCCCCCCCCCCCCCCCCCTCCTTCCTATGACATCCAAACCCCGCCCAGGGGAAAAAAGAAAAAGAAAAAGAACCCCAAAGCAAAGGACAGAAGAAAACGGCAAACAGATCCAAGAAATAAATTTTCATGTAATTATTATATGTCTTACACAGACCCATCACTATTAGTTTTACAGCACTGGTTGGACGACATGTGAATGTTACCAATGTATTTAGTTGTCCCCGAACATGTCCAATGGTTCCGATGGTGGAGGTTTGAGAGATTGGCGAGAATTCGATTCTTATTCCAAACAAGATTTTCGATTCTCTTTCCAAATAAGCGCATGGTATTTGAGCTATTCTGCTTGCAGTGAGCTCTTTATGTGGCTGCTTGAGCAGTCCAAACTCTGTTATAGCAGAACTTGAACACTTGACTTTCATCGCTATCGCATAATAAGACAGGCCAATAAGGATCTGGTTAAAGTTTCCGGTCATAAACCATTTACCAATGTATTTAGCTGATCATAAGGCCAACGGTCCAACGTCAGGTGGGCTGTTTCTAGGGCTGTCTAGCGACCCGAACAGTTCGCGAACTGTTCGGGTTCGCTCGTTATTCGGTTCGTGTTCGAGTTCGTTTTGTTGTTAAACGAGCCGAACTCGAGCTACGTTTTGTGTTCGTTAACTAAACGAACGAATCCGAGCAAGTTCGCGAATAGTCGGATTCGGCTCGTTTAAAGGAGTATATAACCGAAACCCTAAATTACAATTCCCTTTTCCTGTTTTCCAATTCACCTACGAGCCTCTTCCTTCGACCGGTGCGTCTTCGTCTCTTCAATCCGCAGTCCGCAGCCCCCCGCAGGCCGCAGCGCAGCCAGTCCAGCGTCCAGGTATGTAATCCCATTTTCATTTCCCCCTCCATTCCTGTTTCCGAATCGATTTTTCTTAGGCGTTTGACCATACTACCTCCTCCTTCAAACCCTTGTCTTTAGGGTTTTCCTGGATTTCATTTCTTCATCGCGATTAGCAACAATTTTTGTTCCCTTTTGAAGGAATTAGAAAGAGGGATTGCAAGAAATTGGAAATTGAAGACATCATCGGGGTTGTTCCGCATGGCCTTTCTAGTAATCAGTCAAACTTGATTATCCAGTTATCCAGTAGTGCAATTAGCATTTTAAACCTCGTGGGGTTTTTTTTTTGTTTTTTACTTTTTAATTTGTTGAACTAACCCTCTTCGTTGTATTAATTTAGCACCATTTCTTGCAAACAAGCAACCTGCTCTAGGTGCGGCGGCATGGGATGTTGATACTTTCCGCAAGTTAAGGAGTAAATTCTCTTGCCTTTTTCTGTCTTTTGGCAAAGTTTGTTGCTTTTTCCTATTGCTATCGGGGTTTACTTGTTTGAGGACCTTGAAGCTCGATTTAAGTGGGGAAAAAGCCAAAAAAGAGAAGGGGGAAAAGAGTTGGGTTTTGTTATTTTCGTGATTTTTGAATCTGGGATATCAGAAATTTGATTTTACGAGAAATTTGTATTCGTCCAATCGTCCAATCGTCCAGTTGATTTTTGATTTTTTTTCTCTACAGGTTTGCTTGCCAATTGCCATTTCTACACTTCACAGGATTCCCATCTCTGAATTGAAGTATAGGCATGTGCTAGTGTTTGAATCTTGCTAATTTGTTGTATTTCGGGAGCTTCTAAGTTCTAACTGATCCATACTTCCTTCGTCTTCGTCATCTTCGAACATCCGCAGTCCGCAGGCAGTCCAGGTATGTTTTGTATGGCCTTTCCCTTGCATTATGCCGATGATTTCCTCTGCTCTAAAATACAACCAGCTGCTGTGATGATGTGTTAATTTATTCATTTGCATCACATTTGCTAAACGCCAGCGATAATATGGACCCCTGCTCTGATATATGACAGGGCAGTAAGATGCATTACTAGTGTTGTTGTATGCAATAGAATTCTACAAAGATGTATATGGTTTGTTAACCTTCTATCGTTTTTTATAATATGACATGTTTACTGAATTGCATATCAACAATATTTTTGGGAAATTCAAGAGTAAGAAGAATCATATTAAGCTAGTTACATGTTTAATTTAGCCTAGCTAAGGTGGTCAAAATATGGAATATGTGGTGCATTTCCAGGGAGCATGATGCTCATAATTTACCCAATTGGATGCTTGGTCTTGTTGATGGTATTATTTTTTTACATAGTTGTCACTTTTGACTATAAATTTCAGTTACTCTTCGTGACCTGGATTTTTGTTTTTGTTCATATGTTTGGTTAGCTAGTGTGAGGTTTAATATTTTATCAAAGCTTGCATGTGATATTTTGTCCACTCCAATCAGTACCGTTGCTTCTGAGTCAACGTTTAGTGCCGGTGGAAGGGTAATAGATGATTATCGTGCATCTTTATCGGTTGACACCGTGGAGATGTTAATGTGTACCGGCGATTGGATCCGTGATATTTATGGTTTGAAAAAAAATATTCAGGTAAAACTTTGCTAAACTATGCTTTTGTTTATATGTTTTTTTTCTTCTTATACGTTATAAATTTATAATGTATATTTTAATTATGACAATTCTTGTTTTCTATGCATAGGAGGAAGAGAAATTATTCCAAGACATTCATCTTAAAGATTGAGGCTAAATGTGCTAGGACTAGGAGAAGACAAAGAAAGATGGAGGAATATGTGAGTTTCTTCATATACTTTTGCTATATATTTTTTCATGTACTTCAACATTTTTAAGATTCTTAATTTTATTGCTCGGTGCGCTTTACAGGTGACTGTTGGTTACAGTCAATTTAGTTTGATTTGTCAGGCTGAGACGTTGGTGTTTGCGAGGATGAACGGAGATGAGAACGAGAGTTGCATGAAGATAGGAACGTGATGGTCTCAGTGTACTTCCACTTTCCTCCGCTTCATTTAGATCTGCTTGTGCATTTGAACGTTATGCCTTTTAGAACATGATTTCGTCAACTGAGCTAAGTATCTTGCACTAGGCGATTTTTGGATTCATTTGTTGTGTGTGAGTTTTGGTTGGTTGAAGTTGATGGTGGCGTATCTGTGTTTATGATGGTGGCGTATCTGTGTTTATTGCCTGAATTCACATAGTTGGAGCAAGAGCAAAGATGATGGTGGACTTGTTTGGAGAATTGACAGCAATAGCTAGAACTTGCTTAAGAATGTCGTGCGACTTCAGTTATGTTTGGATATGGTTAGTTCCTTTTGTGAAAGTTCGGTTTTCTTAGCCTTGATATATAGGACTTGTGATTTGTGAAGGCTCTGTCTGTCCATCCACTGGATATAGTGAATCAGTGATGCTCAGTCATTTGCAGATTTCTCCGTTTGCATTTCAGGGAAATTTCTGGTAATTGTGTTTATAGGGAAATTTCTCAGCCTTTGGGATTATAGGGAAATTTCTGGTTAACCTTTGCCAGTAATTGTGTTTATCGAACTCGAACACGAACTCAACAGCTAACGAACTCGATCTCGAACTCGACCTCTAACGAACTCGATATCGAACTCGACCTCTAACGAACTCGAACTCTAACGAACTCGATATCGAACTCGACCTCTAACGAACTCGAACTCTAACGAACCGAACACGAATATTTGATTGGTTAACGAATACGAATTCGAACAAGCTTTTAGGCTCGAAATTCAAAACGAGCCGAACCGAATAGTTCGATAACCTTAACGAACCCGAATTCAAACAAGGAGTATTCGGCTCGGTTCGGTTCGTTTACACCCCTAGCTGTTTCTATTCAGTTGATAGTTGGTTAAGCAAATGCCTTGTTTTATTTTCCCAGAAGTCTTTATTTTATTATAATTCTTTTTTTTATTAGTCTTTTCTCTCTCTGTCTCTCACTTTTCCCCTCTCTATTTTTCTTCTCATCATTAACATAACCCTAATTTATTTGGAAGATGATAATCATACTCATCATTTTGATATTTACACTTCAACTGTAAATTTTTTTTACTCATCAAAAGTATGCAAACTTAATTTTTATAAATTCAATCATGGTTCTATCAAATTTGAATTAAATAAAAGTCTTTTCGCTACGTCGTGCGCTTTTTTTCCGAATAACTATTCAGAAAAGCATTGAAGTAGATCAAAATTTACTGATGATGAGGATATGACTATTATATATATGGAGAATTTGTTCTGTATAAGTTATGTGACGAGAAATTATCATCACATGATGGCCTAACATTTTGTACATATATGAGTCTCATATTAAAAAATAAGTTTTAGCATAACATCAGAGTCAGTTTAGTCCATCAGGTATGATATCTTATCTAATATATGGTGGTTATTAATATTAATCTCTATATCCCGAGTTCAGATGTTCATGGATGACTCGAGGTTTGTCATTGATAACGTGTAGACGTGTATACACTGATCTACGTTGTAACGTGACATGAGTATTGTACACATTATCATGTGAAGACGGATATTGAGATGTTGTCAACATTGGTTCATTCAGAGAAGATGGATGTTGAGAATTCGTCTAACATTGGTGGAGAAATACGTAAATACATAATATAACAATAATGTATCACCACATAATGTCTTAAGTTTTTTTTGTTGATAAATATGAATATCATACGTTCAAGTTTCAACAAGATCTTACACAAAGTGTTGGTACCAACAAAGATTTATTGGTAATTCAGTGTAAATATTTTTCCGTTTTGAAGGTGTGGATGCCTTGCTTATTTATGTAAGCAATAAATTAGTGTTTGTCTTTTAACAAAATAAATCTTAAGCTTCCTATCTCTATTGTCTAACTCAGAAAAAACAAGAAAACAAAATTCTTACGTCAATTTTTTTTTTTGCACATTAGATGTTCGATTGAGGTATTGTCTGCCTACCACTTATCCTTCTCAAACCCTAACGATAGCTTTTGCTGTCGTTGGGATATACTGGGTTCGGATGATGATGATGTTCGATTGGCAACTTAAATCTTCAATGGATTTTACGGAATTTCCAACCTTTATACTTATTTGAAAACAGCAAAACCCAGTCTATGAGTTAGCTTCCAATTAATAGGAATTTTCTTCTTGGAAGAATCAATATTTCTCCACTGCAAAATTACCTGAAAATGTGAAACACATCCCACTTCCATGCATAGCTCAAAAATTTTCCAAGTTCCCAAAATATGCATATCAGATCTTGAAATCTTGAGAGAATTTCAAGCGGGCCTTAGAGCAATTAGTAAGGTTGCTTTGTAATTTTAGAATATGATAGAATAAAGCAAAACGACTCACTAAATTGGTTGTGCTTATTATATTGTGAAGTAGCAGTTGATCGTTTGACGCATCATTATGTGTTATCGAGAAACAACCTCTGTGTGTTTCTAACACATAGGTATGGTTGCGTACATCCGACCATCCGAATTCCGTCATTGACGAGAGTCTCTAAGGCAATGGGGTAATCTTGTTTTTGTTGTTGTTTTGTGATCTTGAGGTCACAAGTTCGAACTGCGGAAACAGTCCTTACACAAAAAAATTGTAAGATAAGACTACATACGTTAGATCCCGAAGTAATCCGACCTCTGCTTATATCCTTTAAATGCAGAACACTAGTATACTGAGAACGCTGTGAACGCCCTTTTATATCTTGAAATCTTGGCATTTCGAGACAAACATTATCGCATGTGTAAACGTTTGATCGAATCATACATCGGATTCTCAAATCTTGGTTGTTCAAAGAGACTTATTGCTCTGGAACGATAATTTCCTGATCTCAGAAAGATTGCGGTACAGATGAAATTAAATGTTGTACCTCAAAAGGTTAATTTTTTTGTTTGATATGGTGGCTGTTTAAATCAGACAAAGCACAAAATAAAAGTAAGATCCATCTCACATAAATATTTGATATAGAAGAATAAGTAACGTTGAAATAATGTAAAGAAATGTATGGATTTGGTCACCTGACAAAATGCACACGCATCATTCTGATTTCTGAAACAGATTTCCAGGGAGTTCCGATTTCACCATCAGCTCACTGAAATCTGACGAAATCGGGCAAATCTTATTGCTTTTTTCCTTATATATACACACATATATAGTCGTTTGATTATATCATTATCAACCTTAAAAATCTACGTAGGTGTCGAGTATTAACTTTTCAAAACATAACTTTTTGATTCTAGAGACACCTGCATATGTGTTTCACTGTTGCTTGGGCCGATAAGCCTATTTGCAATGGACATCTTGTGTATGTTCTCACCAACGTAAGAGGTCGCTGAGCTCCTGATTTGCAGCCTCTACAATACTCCTTGGAGATGAGACGATGGATTTGACCTTTTGCTTAAAAAAAATATTTGTTTGATCTGACAACTTTGTTGGTTGTTAGCCATAAATTAGGGGTTGGGATCTCCTCATCCTAACTTTCCTCACCCCTTTGTGACAACGTGTCGTGCGGTCACGCGTCACCGCACCCCCTTACAGTGAGGTGATCCTATCCCATAAATTGGGCCCTATGAGAACAACATTTGGTTGCAGAAATTTAAACTCAGCATATGTTAATTCTCAAGAAAACAAAAAATCATCCCAAGATCAGTACGTGATCCCCCCCCGGATTATTCAATTCCATTTTGAGCTGTATTGACAGAGGGGGAGGAGGTTTTTCTTGTTCTTCTTAATTCTGACATTTTATACAGAAATGGTAGCTATTAAATGAAAACCCAAAATTAGAAGATACAGTATAAATGGTAAAACACATAGAGAAAAAAAATTATATAAAAGTAAATGAAAGACTACATACAAAGTGTAGAACGGAAAACACCTTTAAAAAAGTAAGTGAAAACGAGTAGTATAATAAGATTATGATACAAATAAGGGAATGATGATGACTTATTATATAAAGACTATATATATCTTACATATTTGAGTTGGTTAGAGAACAACTATCCGTTTTAGAAGTATATGTAATTGAACATAAAAAGTGTCTACACATATGGGTTGAGAAATTTACTGTTCTAACACCCATACATTTCTTTCCTTTCACTTCAACAACCATACTTAGGATATGGAAAACTAAATAAGACAGCGAGAAAAAAAGAAGAAGTCAAGTTTCTATTTTCAATGAATCAATGACACATTCTTTTTTTATTTTGGAATATGATGGAATAAAGCAAAATGAATCACTAAATTGGATGTACTTCTTATATTGTGAATCAACAGTTGATCGACACAGTTTGACGCAATTTTCATTATGTGTTATCGGAAAACAACCCGTGTGTTTCTAACACATGGGTATAATTGCGTACATCCAACTTCTATACCTCGTTATAATCGGGAATCTCTAAGACAATTAGGTAACGTTGTGGTTGTTGTGAGTGACACCGAAGCACTTGAGAAATTAAAAAAAGAAAAGAAAAGAAAGGAATACTTCTTCATTCAAATGAACATGAAAAATGGCAGTATAAAGAATTTTAAGATGGCCAAGTGGCAGACAGTTGAGGAAGCCCATAGGATCACTGCCTCAAAGGGTATTGAAACTATCTTACTCCCAATGAATTTTAACTTTTTAATGTGTCTTCAACACGAGGACGGATCTTGGACCAACTAATAATGTTATTGTTTTATAATAGTGAAGTCACGAGTTTGAGCATCGAAAACCACCTCTTACACAAAAGTGTAAAGTAAGGCTACTTACATTAGATCACAAAGCGATTTGGTCCATTTCCAAACCCTACACAAACGCAAAAACCTAGTACATCGAGAATTAAACCCAATAATCCACTGCCACCGTCTAGACTCCAAGATTCTCCTCCCCCCTCTTCCCGTAGCTTCTCTTCCTCCGGACCGCTCCGTCAAATCTTTAGGCCTAAGTTTTATGGAGGTGTGAAATATATAAATTAGAAATCAAACAACTTTCTAAATTTGTGTATTATCATACAATCTACACAAAAAGTCTATTCTAAACTCGACCGGTAAAACATTATCCAATAGGTCGGATGTAGGCCTTTGGTCTTGGTCACAGTCATTCTATGTGTATTTTGATTTAAATCTATATCTTTTTAGAATAATATGAAGCTAAATATCAACTAGCTATCTAAATACTCACAATTTAATTTGTTTGATTTCCGCATTCTGACTAGTAGTTTAATTCACAAAATCCACTCCCCGCCCCTATTTAAACCTCCCTTGAAAAGACACCGTTAAACTTTGCTCCTCTCCCACTTCTCTCATCAACTCCTTTACTTTCTTTATTTTTCCTCCCAAATTCTTCCACTCTGAATTTTCCCACTTTTACCTTTCTTCCCCACAAACATACATATTCTTTAGAGAGAAAAAAAAGAATCTGCCTAATTCGTTCAGAATTCACCGGCGCGGCGACCATGATTGCTTGCCTGGAGCGAGTATCAATACCGGAGCCAAATAACAATGAAGACGACAACGTCTTAATCCTCCGAGAATATCTAGAGGACCTACAGCTCCAAAGAAACATGGATACCGGCTCGGCCGGTAAAGATTTCGGCGGCATGATTTCCACGAAACCGTTGGCGGTTATTAAACCGTCCGGTGCCGAGGATATATCTCGAGTCATCAAAGTCGCTTCTCGTTCGCCTAATCTAACGGTGGCGGCGAGAGGTAACGGCCACAGCATCAACGGCCAAGCCATGGCCCACAAAGGTCTTGTCATCGACATGCAATCAATGGACAATTTTAACCGAATCGAGGTCCACCACAATTTGGGCGGCAAGCCTTATGCTGACGTGGCCGGAGGGGCACTTTGGTCAGATGTTTTAAACCGTTGCCTGCCGTTTGGCCTTGCCCCTAGGTCCTGGACGGATTATCTCGATTTAACGGTCGGCGGCACGTTGTCGAACGCCGGCGTCAGTGGACAGGCCTTCCGATACGGCCCTCAGTCGTCGAACGTGACGGAGCTGGAGGTCGTTACCGGAAACGGCGATGTCGTTAATTGTTCGCAGATACAAAATTCCGAGCTTTTCTTTAGCGTGCTTGGTGGTCTTGGTCAATTTGGTGTCATCACTAGAGCCAGAATCCTTCTTCAATCTTCTCCAGATATGGTTAGTTTTTCTCTCTGTTTCAACCGTCCTTATTTTTCATCACAAATTTCGGTTGAGATAAGGCACGAAGAAATTGAGACAAAATATGACTTCTCGAATCACGGAATTACACTGGTACAAAATAAAATGAAGGGGATTAAAAATTTTTTATTTTAAAAAAAAATTACTTGTACACATGGTAACATGTTATTGTAGAACTCTTTTTTTTTTGTCAATTTATGCCTAGTAATCTGAACCCAATTTCATTTTTATCCAATGTGATGGGATTTACTGTTTCATTTTTGACGGTTCTCACTGTTCAGTGTTAAAATTATGCCAGTTTTGTTTAAATTACAAAAAAAATTACATAATACACATGTTTGTATGTTTTTAAACACGACATAATTTCATTACTTACATCTTTTTAAACATAACCGGCGTGTTTTCATTACGGGTGTTTATAATATATGGATGTGTTAATAATATATGTATATGTTTACGTACATTCGAACATTTCATACATATTTTTATCTTAACATTTAAAAATATACAACATATATTGTCTTTTATACTTTTGTTTAAAACATAATAACATTATTGACTTTTGGAAAAGAAAATTTAATAAAGGTAGAAAATAGTGTATTTTATGAAAGCTATTTAGAAGTATTAATTAAATATATCTTTTTATGGAGATAAAGTTAGTTTAATGTAAATTGTGTATATTTTTTGAGATTAGGTAAGGTGGATAAGGCTAGTTTACGCCGAGTTCAGCGAGTTCACCCGTGACGCTGAGTGGCTGGTGACTCGGGGGGAGGGCGATAATTTCGACTACGTGGAAGGATTTGTATTTGTGAATAGTGATGACCCGGTCAACGGGTGGCCATCAGTTTCATTGGATCCGGATCAACAGCCATTTGACCCGGCTCGAATTCCTCAGTCTGCTGGCCCGGTGCTTTATTGCCTCGAAGTTGCTTTAAATTATCGGAGCACTGACGATCGGTCAGCTGTTGATATGGTAACTCTGTCGACCCTTTTTTTTATCCCTCGTTTACTATTGCAGAAGACGACAAATTTCATAATAATTTTATGTATTGCTCATTCATGATTAGTCAGAGTCATAAAAAATGGGAAGTGAAGTTTACGTCAATGAGCTGTTTTATTAAGGTGGCATTTGGTTCGTACTTGTATATCAAAATCAGAATCGGAATAGGTATGATAGTGTATGAGTTTGGAGTATAGAATCGGAATATGTATGTCGGTGTATGGGTTTGGAAGATAGAATCGGAATAGGTATGACATTGCATTGGTTTGGAGTATATGAGTTTGGACGTAAAAGTGATAGTTGTTTGGTATTGGAGTGAGAATGAGTATGATATCAAAACTAATACGCATTGGATATACCGAATTGTCCTTTTGCTGGCTTCGAAATAGGATTGACGGTTTTGGCAGGCAAAGATGGAAGCAGAAGAAACTGTGTTAAACTTTAGCTAATCACATTAGCAATGGGACCAATGGTTTACACAAATTTAGCATTAAAACTTGAAAACCTGCGTATGATAAAATATATTTAGAGGTGTTAACAAACCGAACTGAACCAAATACTTGGTTTTTGAATTCAGATTCGTTTGGCTAAACGAATTGTTTGGCTCGGTTCGTTTAGCTAAATGAATTTTAAAATTGGTTCGAGTTCGTCTCGATAACTCTAACTGTTTACACAAGCCAAATAGTTCGGCTCATTTCATTAAACGAACTGAATAGCTGTTCGAATTCGGCTTGTTTACTGACCATTAACGAATAAATACGACCTAACACGAACCGAACTCGAACAGTTTGCAAACTGTTCGGTTTGTTGAACAGCCTATACATTTAGTGCTACGTGTTGTGATACTATAAATTTCAGTTATATTTTAGATAGGATCCGATGAACATGAATAAGTGGTCATCGTCAATCACGATATGTCACGTGGCTTATAAGGGTTTTTTCTTACCTAACAGACTCCTAAAGCCTACATGGTAGATTACGATTGACAGTTACGCCGGTCGGCAGCCTCCACCGGTTAACTGATCCGGTCTCCTTATATTCAGTTTGTTAGTGCATTACTTTTAGTTCCAAAATCATCTACAGCACATAAACGTAGTTGCTGTAACAAAGTAATAAACGAAATGATAAAACTGAAAACTTGGGTTGGTTTCTGACAACATACTTGACGGATGAAGTATGAAACGTGGATAGGCGATAATTTTCCAGTTATTTAACCAAATCCTGTGATCTCAATAGTGGGCCCCACCTTTTGAAGGTCTAAGATTGCAGGAGGGAGGAAATGGACGGCCGGCAGTGGTGGCAAGACAACACACAAACTTTAACTTCAACCGTGAGGCTGACCACACGGGGTGGGGTGGAATGTATCTTCCATTGGATTTTCTGACAACAGCAAGAAGTGCGAAAACAGACACAGAATAGTGTCATTATTACGAGATTGACATCGTACTTTTATTACTATTATTTCCTTCTGATGCGGCCTGTTGTCCTAAAGGACAAGGGCAGAAAGAGGTCCCAAACAGTAACGTTAGCATCATACCCAGCTGTCCTTTTGTGACTATCTTTTGCAGATTTTCTTGACGCCTTCTGGTCCCCCCTCCCCCGCCCCCCCAAAAATCCATCCGCACAGTTTCCCCACCTGTCGACAACATAGCCAGCCTACCCACTAAATGACCCGTTTGTCCTTTTTCCCCTCTTCTTGATTATTTTATAAACACAACTTAATATTTCAATAAGCACTTACTATCAATCAATCAATCGTACTCAGTATTTTTCAACGATAGCAAAAGCTATGATTAAAGTCTAGGGAGAGTAAGTGGCAGGCAAACAATATCTTTTATCCTAAAGGATAGAGAGTTTGCTTCCAATGAGACCCCCGGCTCTATATGTACCTGCATAAACGGCATAATAATAAAGATATGTTGTGATAGTTTGTTAGTGAGATAATTCAAAAAATACAAAGAGGAGGCTGTCGATATTAAAATACTCATAATGTGTATATGTACATACAATATAAAACAACGGCAGAACATAAACAAACAAGTGCAAAGTCAACTTAAACATATACAAAAGTCTTCCGATATTAAAATAGTCATAATCTTGAACATGCACAAATCATTGAAAGAAAAGGACCAGAACAAAATATGCAAAGTCAAACTAAAGTGTAAATACTATCTAATCATCTAAGTATGCTCTAAGGTGCACTATATCTTCTCTACCCCTCCTTAACCTTAATCATCTGCCTTCATGAACTCTTATCCTGGACCATGTCCTCAGAGAGTTGCAACTCTAGTAAGTCAAGCCTAATCTGCTCATCTCACGTCAGTTTGGGCATGCCTTTACTCCTCTTCTCTTCTACAATGAAGCTTTCAATTGTTCTGACAGACGCCGTTGTCTGCCTCCTTTTGACATGCCCAAGTCATCTCAGTCTTCCCTCTCTTATCTTATCTGTTGCACTAGTCACCCTTAACCTTTCTCTGGATACCTCATTTCTTACGTTGTCTAGCTTTGTATGCCCACACATCCATCTCAGCATCTTCATCTCTGCCACTTCCATCTTCTGTGACTGTGTCCTCTTAATGACCCAGCAGTTTGTTCCATATAACGTTGACAGCCGCACTGCCACCCTATAAAATTTTCTCTTTAATTTAATTGGAAAATTCTTGTCACACAGTACCCCTGAGGCCACCCTCCACCTATACCAATCTGCCTGAATTCAGTGTGCTACGTCACTAGCTATGTCCCCATCTTTCTGTACAAATGATCATATATACTTGAACTTACTTACCTTTGGGACCACTTGACACTCGATGGTGAGTTGACTATTCTCATCATCGGTTGCGCCGCTGAAGTCGCAGTGAAGATATTCAGTCTTGAACGACTAATCCTTAGGTCTTTTCTCTTTAAAGCACATCGCCACTCCTCTAGTCTCATACTCAGGTTATGTCTACTTTCCGCGACTAATATCAATAAGTAGTTACTAAAGGTTGAAATCGAACTCCTACGTCTGTATAGGTAATATCAGTGTATAGTTGTCCCCAGGAGATAGCTTGATGGAAGCAAACAAGGAGCTTTGAAAGAGAGAGGCTGGGAGTTCGAATCCCTCTGGGGACATTTGTGAGAATTCCATTATTTGAGCTCCATAATACTGTACCCGTGTATATAATATGTCCTTTGTCTGGATCTATCAGGTTCTTGATTTATATCCCTACACTTTCTATGGGACCGGAGGTGGCAGAGACCATTACTGTGTGTATATAACCTGCATTTTGTATGAATCTATCAGGTTCTTGATTTACATCTCTACACTTCTTGTGGGACTGAAGGTGGCAGAGACCATTACTGATTGGGATACAATTAATATCACCAGGAATAACAGGAACCTTTACTGGTTGGAATATAACCAATATCAGTGTATAGTCACTGATATGTTTGTCCATAGACTATTACAAAGAGTTCAAATCCTAACCAACCCATCATTAGTGAAAACCACCATCATTTGAACCCTCAACATATAGGCTGACAAGCATTAAAAGCATTTTTATGCCTTCTCGGCTTTTATTTTTTTTATTAGATTATGTCTAGGTTTCTCTGTTTTAACATAACCATCTATGGATATGGTATTTCGATTATATGTTAAAGCTTGTATTTACATGAGGTGAGCTGATGTCCATATCCACTCAAAATCTTAATACATGGTGGTACCTGATCCTTATATAATCTATGTATTTTACATCAAATTGTCTGATATGAGACAATATTCTAAACATTATAATCGAGGAGTGCATAAAATGATAGTATCTCATTTTTCCTTTTCACATGTCATTCTTTGGCTAGTTTTTTAACATCTGTTGTCCCAGATTACATCTTCATTTCTTGAATACAAGAACGATTCTAAAATGATGTTACATAGTATAGCCTATTCTGGATAAAAACATTTGTGTTTTTTAATTCACAGAGGGCGGAAACATTGCTGGGACGGCTAGGATATTGCAAGGGCTTGAGGTTCCAAGTGGAGGTGAGCTACGTGGAGTTTCTAATGCGTGTAAAACACTCAGAAGAAGAAGCCAAAGCCAACGGCATATGGGATGCTCCACACCCATGGCTCAACATCTTCGTCTCCAAAAAGGATATTGCTTCTTTCGATCAGCTGGTGTTCAACAACATTCTCAAGCATGGCGTTGGTGGGCCCATTCTCGTCTATCCCCTCCTGCGTTCCAAGTAAGCACACATTTATATCATTGAACCTCTCATGCACATTTGCAGGTACATGCATGCATTAGTAAATTTAAAATTGTTTAGAACATTAACGGCTGAGATCATTCAGTCAATCAATCATACACAGTATATCCCAACGACAGCAAAAGTCATCGCTATGGTCTAAGGAGGGTGAGCGGCAGACAAAGAATATCTCTATCCCAAGGGATAGAGAGTTTGCTTCCAGTGAGACCTCCAGCTCTATATATACCTGCATAAATGACGTAATAATAGAAATATGATGTGATAGTGTGTTAGTGAGGAAATTCAGTAAATACAAATAGGAAGTTTCTAATAAACTGCTAAGATCATTCCAGCTGTTTTTTCATCCAATATAGCAAGCGAACTTTCTTGTCTAAACCACAATCACATTGCCTTTGCTTGTCTAAATGAAATCAGATAAGAAGTTAAAAGACTGATACTTCTCCTATTTCAAAAATTATTGCCACAGTTTGTCTTGAAAATTATGTTTAAGTCAAATTGTAACAGTATTTTTAGGACGAATAGAATAACTGGACTATTAATTATAATAGTTGTTCTTTACCAATATAGTATAGATAACTAAGGGGGGAATGAAAATATTCCCTTAATGTGGTAAGAATCAAAATATAGGACTATGACTCTTGACATAGGTATAGATAGTTGATGTTCTTGTCCGTCAAGGCATTTAACAAGCAAATGGTCCTACTTTGATGAGATTTTGCGGAACAAAATCATAGACTATCTTATGTGCTACAATTCAACTTATTCACATTGAGAACTTTAATCCACGGGGTCAGATTCAACTAGAAGAATAGAACTTGGTCCAAGGTTGATTTTGGGGTAAAAACAGACAAGGAATCCACGTGTGAACCCAGTAAGCAAGGACCACTTTTGATGTAGGTGCTACAGCTGACACATGGCTTATTTTAAAAAACAAGAGGGGGGCCGCCAAGCTAAATGCTATCGGTTATATCTTGATGCCTTGATGCCGATGGCTCAACCATTTTAGTGTTAAAAAGCTTTGTAATAATAGATGTAAATCAAATGATTAAAGAAAATCACATGACTTGGTGTATTTGATTGCCCAAATCGATATGACCTGCCAAAATTGAAAATAAATACAAACGGACCACATGGTTGGCCTATGTACTTCTATATTGATGTGCTTACTGTTTTGCTGAACATGTTAGATTTGGTGGTTGAGATTTTGTAGTTGGGTTATTTTCAATTTTTCCTTGGGCGTGACGCTTGAGACATGTACCATGTTCCTTCCGAAAAGAAAAAAGGCGTAGCAATAAGATAAATATGATTTAGTTGTTCAGTAAACGTACCTTAGACTAAAATATGTTTCTTTTAGGTTGTGACTTACATTCATATTAAAAATATGATTTAGTCGGTGTTAACTATCATTGCCGATTACTTTAAATTGATTTCGACGTAAGGTAAGGGAAGCATTGTTTTGTTTATCCCCTTAAATAAGGAGTGAGATCCTCTCACCGCCGCCCATCTTACCCCCCACGTGACCGCCCGCCACGTGGCAGGGGAGAGGGGTGATGAGGCTGAGTACGGGTCACCTGCACACAGCCTCACCACCCCCTCCCCTGCCACGTGGCAGGGGGTCATTTGTTAGCCCCAAAAAAGGGGGGTCATGAGATCATGGCCCCTTAAATAAGGGGAGACAGATATGGGAAACACCATATTTTTGGGTTGGTCAGAAAATTATGCCAATTTGGCATAATTTTTACGCCAATTGGTTTTAGTCAACTACATCCAAGAGATCAAGAGTTCGATTCTAGTGACATGTACAGTGTGGGTGTTCCATTGCTACTATGTCAAAGGCTTGGTTTGCATGGGACACTTTGTGTAGATCGTTGCGTAAATTTTCATCCAACCTAAAATATTGTTAGGCTATTAATTTACATCTTTCACAATGTTAATAAAGTCTAGGCAGTAGGGGCTCTCAAGGCGAGGTATTTAGCCTATTGCTGCATAAAATTACGCCAATCATTTTAGGGTAAGGTGACGTGATACTTGTATTTTGCTGATTCATCCAGCTAGTGTCAGTGCCTTATAATAGTAAACAGAAAATAATAATTTTAAGCAAACGCTTTGATTCGTGTGAATTCAACTGCATGGCAGTGACGTGAAAAGATTTTGCAGAACAGATCTGCTGCACATCAGTTACCTTTGAATCTTATCTACTTTTTGTAGAAAAGTAGATTCCCCTTGCTATGGAAAAATAGACATGATTATTAAGAAAAAGTTAAACCTCAACCAAGGTCCCTGCGACACCCAGTCCTAAAGGTAGTGTAGGGATGTAAATCAGGTACTCAAAGGCCCGTTAGCAGGAGCTTGGTCATTTATACAGTAGTCTGCATAAGGAGCCCCCAGCACTGCAGACAAGCCTACATGCCAAGGAGCTCCCACACTATGCACTTGCTAGGAAAGGGCTCTCTTGCCATTGGCAATAATTGACCCCTGACCTCTTTTTCGAAAACCCCTGTCCGGAATCAGTTGGGCTATGTCCTGGAACTGATTATTACCTATTAATTGATGATCATCTGCCTGAGAACAGTTTCCCAGTGCCAAGTTAGTGTGTGTATAACTATCTTAATATACAACAGTGTATTAAAAGGGTAAGTATATCGGGTTCAGATATGAGGAGGCTAAAAATGAGGCAAAATATGAGGTCTCCAATTACGCGTCGTCACGAGTACAAAAGCAGTTTTTTTTAATTTAAAAAAGTGCAGCACCAGCTTCTTTAAAAAACTGTTTTTGTACGCGTGTCGACGCGTGATTGGTGGCCTCATATTTTGCTTTACCTTTAGCCTCTTTAGATCTGAACCGTAGTATATCTTTCGCCAGTTGGAGGATATTAGTCTCTTTTTTTATTTATATCAAAAAAGATATCTTCAGGAAAGAAGAAAATTATAATAATCTCACATGTTTTATATGCCTGTCTTCTTCTTTGCTAGTCCTAAGTCAGTTGCTATTTCTATGAACAAAAATCAGGTGGGATAACCGAACATCGGTGGTGCTGCCGGAAGACGAAATCTTCTACCTGGTGGCGTTGCTCCGGTTTAGTCCGCCGTACCCGAAAGGCCCTCCGTATGAAGAACTTGTTGCCCAGAACAGAGAAATTATTCAGTGTTGCTCAAAGAATGGATTCGACTTCAAGTTGTACCTTCCTCATTACAATTCTACAGAGGAATGGGAGAACCATTTTGGAAATCAATGGTCAAGATTCAGGGAAAGGAAGGCTTGTTTTGATCCAATGGCTATCCTTGCTCCTGGGCAGAAGATTTTCGAAAGGAAACATCAGCCTTAGTATGGTCATTAATTATATTTCACTATTTTTCTGTCACCTTTTTCTAATTATGTCGCATTGGTTAATTCCCATTGATTAAGAAGCAATGTAAATGGATATTTTCATGTAAAATTTCGGTGTCTTTTTTTTTTTGATGATTTTCCTCGGATAAAATTAATTGAAAACTCCGAATCACATTAGGAAAAACAACATTACTCCATTGCCTTAAAGGCTTTTAGCTATAACGGGATTTGAGAAGGATCGGATGTATGCAACCATACATATGTGTTAGACACATACAGAAGTTATTTCTCATGACTCATGAAAATTACGTGAAGCTGTAAATTAATTGAAAACTTCGAAGCATATTAGTAAATGATAATTAAAATTACAAATGTATAATGAAACAGGTTACATATCCACAAAATCTGACATGTCTCAAGTTTTCAACTACATCTCTACTTATTTTGCATATGGTTCCTTTAAAGTTTCTATGTATTGATCTAAATAAACTTACAAGTGTGCTACGCATGCAAAAAAACTAATTAAATGACTCAACTAGTGAAGGCATGAACTTTTTTGATCGTACAACAACATTATTTTATTGGTTTAGAGGCTTTCGTCTATAGAAATGTATGTGGAGTTAGATATACGCAACTATACCCATGTGTTATAAACAAAATAGAGGTTGTTTTCCAATGATCTATAATGAAAATTGCATAAAACTGTATCGATCAACTCTCGAAAAATTTGATTCATATGACACGCAACAATCGTAAATAATGCAACTGTCACAAAAATTTGGAAATGTTGCAATGAGAACTTATAACAAAGGTAGAAAAACATATCCGGGTAATTTTATTAAAACATTCTTCTATACTTCTGTCCTCAAGAAGAATAATGTATCTATCCATCAATTTACCAAAGTTGCATTGCACATTTTACGAAGATCTAAAGGTCCATGTTTGCCACTTCTATGAAAACGAAATCCACTCCAGTCAACATTAATTTTTTTCCTTAGAAACTTATGTTTATGATAGATTATGAGAGTCGGATGTACGCAACCATATCATAAAACACATAGAGTTTGTATTATGATATTCTATACTAAAAATTACGTCAAAATGTGTTGATCAACTGTTAACTCACAATATAAAAAATGTAATCAATTTAGCGAGTGATGCATGTTAAATTGAGCCGCCCCTCCCAATATTACAAAGCCGAGTCAATACAAAACTCCACCAGCATCCTCTTTTCCATTTCTTGAAAAGCAAAAGAAAATGAGTAATGCCGAATCATATGCCCTCGTTACGGGAATAGTATCCCCTCACCGCAAGGGGGTGCGGTGACGCATGACCGCGAGACACGTGACAGCAAGGGAGGGTGATGAGGCTAGATGAGGTGACCCTCATCTAGCCTCACCACCCTCCCCTTGCTGACACGTGTCGCATGGTCACAAAAGGGATGAGGAAAGTGGAGGTGAGGAGATCCCAATCCTTCGTTACGTGACTTGCATTGTGATTGACATGGCAATATGTTATTATTATTTCTTTTTGAGCCAGATTTTTTTTCATTATTTCTTGTAAAGTGCTTTTCTGATTTATCTTTCTTTTCATTCTCCCTCCTACTCGGAAATTATTTTTTATTTTTTTATTGTCCCAAAACACAACAATTCACACAACTGGATGAGAGTTTACTACCAAATGAGCATCCTTTCTCAAATATATTCATTAAATAGCATAACTTTAGAATTAATTGACAAAATCACATATTCTTGTTTTTTAATGGAAAACATAATATCCTCCCGACATGAATCCAATGACAAGCTAACATCCTTTCCTTAATTTTATGCATTAATCATGTTGACAATTCTATGCAACTTCAAATATTTAGAAAATATTAATATATTTACATACAAGAAGGAATAAATCATAAATCTCCTAACTTAAACCAATAAACATCCATGGCAAGGTCTTTGATTTATATATTTTTTTGGAGTAAAATCATAAAGTGTTATAACACTACTCCTCGTTTTAATTTGACCAAAATATGCAAAATATGAATGTAAAGATTAAGACCTGACGAGAAACGTCTAAAATGATCCTGTACTGCACTAATAATGATTGGTAAACACAAGTTATGTTAGATCATTTCCAAAAATATTATTTTACTTCTTATTCTAGAACGTCTCAAATGCTTTTTTTTTTTTAAAAAAAATTCATCAACAGCCAAAGTTATTGCAATACATGTGAATTACCATCACAATTAATACATGAATGAGAATGTGTTTGTTGTAGATTCTCCTGCTCAACTTGAGGGAGAGTGTTAGGAAAGAAAAATATTACGCCATATTCTCTTGTATATTCTTTCCTTGTATATTGTAATCATTCATAGAATAATTATAGGGAGTAATTGTGATTGAGTAATTATAGGGATTAGATATAATTTACCAAAAATATGTAGAAGGTCCGGTTGTATAAGTGTAGGGAATTTTGTAACTCGCTTGGAACAAGCATAAAAAAAAAGTAAGGGAGACGTTTAACCGAATCTACTTCATCAACATCAAGATATGTAGGTTTAAGAGAGCTCACAAGGAAGGGAAACTCTCAAGTACGGTTCTAAGGAAAGAAATTTACTTAGGAATTGCTTACCTATTCTGACTGGGGAGAACAGACCGTTCGACAGGGAGATTCGGGAATCGCGGAAGCTTGATTCGATCAAGCCGCTGAGTATCGGAAACAAGCGTAGATCAGATGGGGTAAGTGAGTCTGAAGAAGACTTTCCACCTTTAAATCGTTTTTTCTGCCTTCTTTGTCTTCAGGAAGCGTCAAGAATTTTTAGGCTCCCGGGATTGTAGTTCAATCGGTCAGAGCACCGCCCTGTCAAGGCGGAAGCTGCGGGTTCGAGTCCCTTTTAGACGAACAAAGAATTTAATTATATCCTCTTTATTTTTAAGTGTTCTATTTCATCTGGTATTTCGTAGAGATAAAAAAGAAATACACAAATAAAACCCAAAATAAGAATGAATGAAAGAAGAATTGACATTCATCACTACTATTCTTGTGATTATCTTTGTTATCATTTATAGAACTAGGTATATAGTTCTCATATCTTTTCTACTTGTGGAATTTGTGTGCGACTGGTGGAAAATCAGACGAGTGAAATTGCTAAGTCAATTTATGCTTTAATAAATGAGTGCTCAATAACTAACATTCATCCTATATCCACTTCGTATCTTCTTTTTGAATTTATAAAATCTAGACACTCACGACCCTCATAGTTTTTTCGAATTAAGATCTGAAGAGGCTAAAAGTGGGTTAAATTATGAGACCTCTAATCACCTCGTCACGTATACAAAATCAGTTTTTTTTTTAAGAAAAAAAAGTGCATCCCTCCTTTACAAAACTGTTTTTATACACATGAAGACGTGTGATTGAAGACTTCGTAATTTGTCTCGCTTTTAGAACAGAGTTTTTTCCAAGATCCAAGAGCCTTGCAGAAGATCTGCATCATACTGTAAAGAGATCCATGAGCAATCCATTCTGCTGTTTTTCCTTCTTTTTGAAGTTGGAATGTTAGGCTGGTTATGTGTGTTGACAGTTGCATAACATATCTATATACATACACATATATATATACGTGTGTGTATATATGGGTGTATATATGAGTGTATATTGATATGTGTGTGTGTATGTATATAACATTCTGGATGTGTGTTCGACACTAGCATAACATATGTACAGATACACATATCACACACATATGTATATATATGTGTGTATGTATGTATATGTGTGTGTCAGCTATCAATAAAAATTTTATACAGACTGAAAAGAAAAGAGAGACTAAATTTCTCGATGTAACACGTTAAAGAATAATATTCTAATGAATAAAATTTAGAAACCAAATTCAAAGTAAATCCAAACGTAAATTATTATTTTATAGAATATGCCATTCCATTTGCATTAGACTATGTCTTTGGGTGGAGTAATTAATGAAATGATTAGGACACAGGAAATTTCGTGGTAATATAAACATAATTGTACCGTCGAAAATATAACTATGTGGACCTTTATATGATTTGTAATTAACTAACATAATCTTTGCAAAACTTCCTTCCTATGAATTTGTACTTCATAATTACGGAAAACTCCCAACTGTATCAGTGTCTATTTTGTTTCTGTGGGTTCTTCATCATTAGTTCGGTGAACCCCCACCTCTCCCTTTCTGTCTCCCGTTTTTTTATTAACGGTATCGCTGGAATCTAATTCTCTATCTTTTGGGATGGAGATATTGTTTGTCTGTCTTTCATCCTCTCCAGACTCTAGCGATAGTTTTTGCTGTTGTTGAGATATAATGGATATGTGTTCTTGTTATATCCCCACTTGTTATTAGAAGGAAGGGAATTTGTAACCCCATTGCTAAAGATCTCAACTCGTATTCCATCTCTTGTCACATCTCATGTCCTATTAAACAAGATTATTTGATATGCATTAAAATTTTAATACACTACTATATTTGACATGATCTTATTTAATTTAATGTAACATAATGAACCATAAATTGTACCAAAATATCTCTACTCTTAGGGAAAACACTAGAGTTCTCCTAGACGTCATGACCCCTCTGGTTAACTAAACGGTCATATTTACACATTATTTTCACAAGGAACGAATAGAAGTTAATAAAATAAAATAGAGGTTCGTGTAAGTATCACTAACTTCTTAATAGTTTTGACACGAAAATTAGAGTGTACAAAACTACAATGAAATGAAATAAACAACGATATCACCCCAGGGACATAGTCGAGTGGTAAGTGGCAAAGGTGATTGGGGCTAGAACCTCCACGTCCCGAGTTCGAGTCCGTGTGAAGACAATTCTTGTTAAAATATTACAAGGGTTGATTCTGGGCTGGCTGAGTCTCGTGTGTCCTCTCCCTTTGCAGGGCTACCGGTGGAACACATACCTCGATTTACATCTCACCTGACTAAGGGACCTCTGGTACAGGTGGGGGATAACTCACCCCCTCATAAAAAAAATAAACAACGATATCTTTTAATATCACTTTCACCTTTTTAGAAAAGTGGAAAGCAACTTGTTTAAGTTGATGTAAGAATGAGTACCCGCACAAAAATAGTACTATTTGAGAGAATCTACTTTTAAACAGACGAGGAATAATTTGAAGCAACTGATACGGTTGATGTTTTGTGACTTTGAAGTTATATGTTTGAGCTACATAAACAACCCTTTGCACAAAATGTAAGTTAAAACTACGTACATCAGATCACGAACCTATCCTCGAACTTCATATAAACACAAACAATCCGACCCTTCCTCAAACCTTATACAAACACAAAAATGTAGTGCAATAAAAACTCCCTTTTCTACTTTTAAATAGGTAAACACTGCAAGAGGCACAATGATTTCCGTCCAGTATTGGGGAAAATAGGGAAACCAAATTGGTTTGTCGTGTTGGATCGAGTCCATTTAATCATGTCTACCAAAATTTTGTATGACAATGACTTTTGAGCAGTGAAATTCATGGACCACTTTTTTGGGTTTTTTTTTTGTTAAATAAAAATGAAAATCAAGAAACTAATGGACCACTTAGCTTGAGAATGCAGGAGTTTTAGTCTTTTGC
Source organism: Eustoma russellianum (assembly GCA_036186865.1). NCBI lineage: Eukaryota > Viridiplantae > Streptophyta > Magnoliopsida > Gentianales > Gentianaceae > Eustoma > Eustoma russellianum. Next base: position 1,685,979 of record AP025049.1, on the reverse strand, counting down.
TTGTTATATTTGTTTTAAGATAATTAATGTAGAGGGCTCACATTTTTTTAGTACAAGGAAAATTTCGAATACTAGGGGCTGGTTTCTTTCTGCATGGCATCGTTATTTGATGTCCATTAGTCTTTGAGAGAGATCCGAAGGAGTTAAAGAACACGCTCTTCTTTGATTTTGATATATGATGGAATAAATCAAAATGACTCACTAAATTAGATGTGCTTCTTGTATAGTGAAGTAGCAGTTGATCAACACAGCTTGACGCAATTTTCACTATGTGTTATCAGGAAACAACCTCTGTATGTTTGTAACATATGGGTATGATTGCGTACACCATACCCTCCTATACTCCTCTATAGGCTGAAGCCTCCAAGCCAATGGAGTAATGATGTTGTAATTTTTGAGACAGAGAATTTCAGTTGTATTTCTCTCTAATTTCATTTAGTTATCAAAATTAAACATATCAAACTTTTCTTTTACAATCTTTAACTGGTGTTTTTGAATAGCTTATTCGTTATATGAGTATACCATATCAAAATGATTTATTAAAACAATAATTAGTACAAATGAATTTAAGGTTTAACCAGTCTCACCTCAAAACCAGGTTTAGTTACTGTACAGGTTGAACGAGACCTTTTCTATTCTAAAACAAAAACACATTCCGATACATGACAAGTCTCTCATGACCGACATCATATAGATTTAGTGGTGGAATGAAATAGAACTCTATATACAAGGTATGGGAAAAAAAATGAAAACCTAGTTTACCGAGTAAATGAGCAGGTGTGTGCATATACACACACACACATGTGTGTGTGTATTGTGTGTGTGTTGACATTGAACTGTAATCTTTTAACATTCATAAGTGCTTTGAATTAAGTGTGTTGAATTGACATGAAATATATCATCATAGTAACATTCATATAACATTTATACAGGCTTTTCTCCAATATTATTCACTTCTGTTTTATCTCTTGTTATGATGAATTTGGTTCATAATCATTATGTTCAAAAGGAATTAGGCAATTAATGGTCTGGTGGGCCGAACATTTTTATTTTAGAATAATTACATATCCAGCCCAAATTCTCTTCAGCTACTGGCCCATACACTTGGAATTTACTGAATATTAGCCTGTGTAGCTCCATCTTGTGAATAGCAGTTTTTATGCTATGATTTTTAATTTTTTTAAGTTTTTTGAAAAAAATAAATGATTCCTCCAAAAAAGGATTTGTTTTAATGCTTATATATAGTCAAACATATCTCATTGTGTGAAAAAAATTTAGGTCTAGCGGTTAAATAACATTTTTATATCACAGACTCGAGCTCGATTCGGTATTACACTAAAAAAATAGATATGACAGTCGTGTTTCTTAAGACGATTTCGTTCAAATTAATTATATTTCCAACAAAAGTTTAACTTAGCTTTAATTTTCTTTTCATATTCTTTTACGAAAAGAAATACATCACATTTGCGCAGCTACATTGACATTCTAATTATTATTCCATAATCAACGAAGAAGTAATATGTGAAGACAGATTTATGTATTCTATACAATCACCTGGCACATAAAATTTCTTTTTTATTTATTAATTCTCCATTGGTAGTAAAGTGAATAATAAGATGTCACATACAACATCACCCCAGCTCCCACTTATGGAGCGGTTTGGTTTGGGAGGGTCAGATGTAAACAACCCACTCATGTGTTAGATACACACAGAGATTGTTTTCCGATAGGCTATAATAAAAACTGCGTCAAACTGTGTTGATCAACTGCTACTCCATAATATAATAAGCGCAAGCAATTTAGTGAGACATTTTGTTTAATTCCATTATATTCCAAAGTCAAAAGAAGAGCACGTTGTTGACGCCGTTGGAAATGGAAATAACTAAGGTTCCACGTAATTACTTTTAAAACATGTGTAATAGTGCTCCAATCAATCTCAAAAGTTTGAGCCTATTCTCGAACAAAGGCGGCAATGGACCATGAGAATGATGCCGCGTACCGAGTCTTGCTTCGTCTATCCAAGCCTTTAAAACCCAGCATGACCCACTTGATTCAATATAAAATATAGTTACTACACTCAGTTCGACCCTTGATTCAACAGGAACTTACGCAAATTAGTTAATGATTAAAACGATTGGAAAAGGGACAAAATGTTATTTTAGCTTGAGAGGCTACAGAAAGAGGATGGCTAGCAAAGCCACCCGGTGTCGGCACGAGATATTTTGGGAACAAACATCAAGGTTTCTTCCCCAGTGTTATGAACTTCAAGAAAAGGGCGAATAACTCTCTGGTTGCAGGATTAATTAAGGAACAGGGTTAGCGATATGCATACCTTTACTTCATAATATTGATTCCAGCTTTTCAAGTTCTGGATCCAAGTTCTCAGGCGTGTTGAAATCATCATCAGGGCTCCTATATGCATCAGCTATAGTCTTTCCCTTCTGGAGTACTTCAGGAGGAACGGTCTCAAGAAGACTGCAAAAGAGACAAACTCAAGCGTTCGTAACAACAACAACAACATTACCTCATTGCCTTAGAGGCTCCCGCCTATGGCGGAGTATGAGGAATCGGATGTACGCAACCATACACATGTGAGGTTGTTTTCCGATGACCCATGATGAAAATTACGTCAAGCTGTATCGATTAACTGCTGCTTCACGCTAATTTAGTGAGTCATTTATCTGAGCAAATTCATGAGTAGTAAATCAAGCATGATTAAGACATCCAAGAACAAGTAATATGAAATGTTCCAAAGTAATATGGAGAAGTATTAAGCAAAATTGCAAGTAGTATAACACAGAAAACAATACCCGTCCAATGCAGCAACCGCAGCATTGACTTCCGCCATCATTGATTTAGTCGAGGCATCTCGCTCATTTCTCGAAGCATGCAATAGCAAGGAATCAAGTTCTTCCAAAGACCTGAATAACAAATGCAACCATTGATAGAAAAGGTTGTCAACTCCTAATTAAGATGTATAGCATTTCCCTTGGAACAGTTAGAACACTACGAAAAGAACATTTGGTCCAAAATTGTCAGGTATTCATGGCCAAGTTGTAGTTTTGCAGTTTTTTGGATGTTAGTACAGAAAGCAGCAAGAATTTTGCAGCCCAAGGAGTCATACAATAACTTCTGTATAGTTCTATAAAGGACCTCTATCCCGTAACAAGAGTATAATTATTATACATATCCATCCGACACAAAAACTTTTAGTAGCGGATATAAGTTCAAGTTGGCAAAAGTCATACCTCAGGCATTCATCAACGTTGTCAAAAGCAGACTTATTATTGCTATCATCAGATGCATATTGTGCCACCTGCAAGACAAGAGCTGGCTTTGTTGGAGTATACTCCATCTATTATGCGAATTCAGTAAATTTTGGACATAAACTAAATTGCAATGGAGGTAACTAAAGATGACATGCCTGTTGAAGTGGATGCTTGTATTAGAGTGCAATCAATTGTACAAGAGAGAATCAAACTGCAGGCTTAAGAATTGCATGTGCAAGAGATTAAGAGAAAGGAAAAGTGAATGTTCAGCATAATGAAGAGGCAGATCAAGAAAACTACAACTTGGTCAACAGATGAATATTCGTTCCAGCCCCATTTCTGAAATTTATACAGCCAAGGCAATCCATTAAGTTAACAATTCCTGTTACTACAACATCATCAACCTGAATGTAGATATCTCCTTCTTGCACTCACACTTCCTCTACCAGAACAAGAAATCTTGTTGCAATAACACAGCCTAACAGACATTTCAGATTAGACCAGTCTTCAGAGAGGATAAGCTCAAACACGGTCAAGGAACATAAGCCATACAACCACTGCCTTAACACTTGCACTTTGCATTTACTTTACTGAACTATCAGACAGTTATAGTCATAGCCATCTGTCAAGTAAAGGCGAAGAACCTTTGTACAGTTTCTGCAGTTCAAGCATAGCAATGGACATCGATCATACCGTACTGGTCCTACTGGAACATGAAATGAGGAATTTTCCTAACAGGCGAAATAAAGTAGAATGACTATGCCATTTTGAAAATCATGACTTACAGCTCGAATATTCACACGAAGTGATGCAGCAGGTCCAGAACGTAACAGACTCCGGCAGTCAGCATATCTAGGTTGCTTAAGTTCCAAAAATTTTCCTATATATGAACAGATTAAGAAGAAACCAGCTTAAAATCCTATGATCAAAGGCACTACTTTCTTTTCATCAAAGAAGTAAAGATATTTCTAGCAGACCATAACATCTCTTGCACAATCATAACATGTTTGAAGATGAATGACATTGTTTTTATAAGAAATGCATCAGAGTCAACAACTTGTGGAAGGTAAATAAAGTTGGCAATCCCAGGAAGCTTTCGAAAGCAACTGCATGGGATGAAAATCATTACTTGCGAGAAAAATCTGACCTTTTGGAAACCGACAATAAGATGAGAGGAGCAGGTGAAAACAAAAATTAGATTGGAACGAATGCAATAAAAGTAGCTATTAAAAATTGAAGGTCCAGCCGCAGATTATTATATTTAATCGAAGAATGCATTACCTAGGTCTTTTATTTGCAGCTCTGCCAATATAACCGCAGGTATATATGTCTCCAAAGGATCAAGCTTTTTCCTGGTTAACAAACTTAGCATTAGTACACAAATTGATACATAAACAACAGTGATTACCACCTGAGGCATATTTAAGAAAAATAAAATAAAATTAACCCGTATTTTAAGAACGGAAAAGCTCTTAAGTCTGATTGGGATTGAAAAAAACTAGTAGCAGATATAAAGCTCTGACCTCTTCACGTATTTGTCGAAGCCACCTGCTAGAGCATCTGCAGTTTAAACAAATACCAATTCACGTTCTTTAGCGACAACTCGATAATTTATTCCGCATTATTATTATAAAAAAAACCTAAATTCCATTTATGTTCTACAAGTTTTCAGGAATAAAGAGATATTGAACTTATAGCTTGATTGATAATCACAATTATCTAACAGATATAATGCGCAGATTAGCTTTCGCAAAGCGGTGCACCTTTAGGCAGATAGAGTGCCTGAAGATATAGCAAAGCTACAGAGATCGATCGTCTGCTCTGCAGCTTGTCCTGTTGAAACACTGCGCACCTCACTGAAAAAGTACGCCGTATTTCCTTCAATTTGAGGCTATGCTTCGGTGAATTTGCGCGAGGAATCATCGATCTCACGCGTACGCTGCTAATGTGCAGGGTGGGTTTTAACGTGGCCATTCTCGTGGGGAAAAAGCTTCAGCTTATCTACTTTTATTTGCTCTTTAGAACTTATGGTTATCGAGATACACGCAATCACAATCACAATCCTAACCAATAATATGACAACAAAACCAAAAACTATTGTTAAGGTTTGAAGAGACAGATGTCAAGCCAAAGTAAGACAGAAGTAGAAGAAGTATCGAAACGATGTATCTAGCCAAGGTAAGGTCAGAAGTATTTGAGCTGAGAAGAAGTGTTGAGATGAAGTAACGAGGTGACAAAGCAATGCCGAAGTAAAACGATGCAATACTAAGATAAAGCGCGAGGTGAAAAGTGTTAGAATCTAGACGGAGTCCTAAGCCAAATGAAGGAGTGCCAAGGTAAGTTGAAATGAGGAAAGACCGAGATAATGAAGTATCTGCGCTAAAAGAAAGAATGCCGAAGTCGAGGTGATGAAGTGAAGTCAATAACAATAAAGGATGTCAAGCTGAGGAGACGAGGTGAAGTCATAAACAAATGGACCAAGTTGCGCTGAGCAAAACAATAACAGCAACAACAGAGACAGCAATGTCGGGCTAAAATACTTAAACAAATGAGAAACCTCGGAGACAACATTGAAGAAATAAAACAGAGGCACAGTACAAAAATGTTTATACGAATATACTGTAAATACATCCACTAGCTCAGTGGACCAATAAACAATTATAAATAAGAATACATCCGTTGGTATCTTGAGGTGTCTCACCTATTCCAAGCGTTATAAAATACAAACACTTATACATTTTCAGGAGAGAAGTTCTGCTATTAAGAACTTAAACCTGAATAAAATTTTTACAATATTCAGTTCAATTCTATCCTTTTATTTTACAATTGTTCTTACAAATTATAAAATATGTGCTCTTCCAAACAGTCTTTAAACACTTACTTTCGCTTCATACTCTGCAGTTCTGAAATTTCAACACCAATCAATCAAATGAAGAAATCGTGTATATCAATATGTAACCGTAAGAAGAGTGTCAAACTATCTAAAGCATGCAAAAAACTAAAAAAAAAAAAATTCAAATGGATAGAAAATAAGCTAGTAATAGTAGAAATGTTTCAATTGCAGAAAAACTCAACACTAAAGTGTAAGCCATTCGAACTTATATCTACACGCATCTTGTTTGACAGGGATGGATAACTATGATCTTTCCTGTTGTCCAGATCTTTGCTTCCAAGGCCTCAACTAATGCAAATGCCTTCACAGATAGTTATCCTAGAGATCACTTCACTTAAAAAGAAAAAAGAGAATGTTCCGTCTATTTATCAGTCATAACTCTAAAGAGTTCTTCAGCAAAAAATATATATATATATATATATATATATATATATATATATATATATATATATATATATATATATATATATATATATATATATAGGTATGAGTGAAGCAAATAATTTTACAAGAGCAAGTTTGTATCTAGAACTAAGGGTCTCGGAGTCTTCGTTTTCAGGCTCGGATACTTGAATGTCATTTTTCAATTTGCAGTGCATATCCTGCATCTGAGAAATTTGGACAATCATTTCCAAAACTCATAAAAATGGATGCAGAACTTTATCTGAAAAAACGCATGTCTCATCAGCTCAAGTTACATAAAGTCAACCATTGAAGTAGTTGTGGTCCAAAGCAATTGTTTGTGTAAAAGGACCACCGAAGGAGAAGCCGAGACTAGGGAGTGAGACGTTTTAATTTTTTAGGATTGGAAATTGGAATTGGAGGAATTAGAAAATATTAAAATAGGAGAAATGTAAAATATATTTATATGAATTATATTTAAATTTTAATATATATTAAATAAACAGTCCAATCTGGTTTTGGACGGTTTTTTATTCTCAAAACTGAAACCAGACTGTTTGAAACAGTCATTTTTTGTTTGTTTATATATTGGCTGCGGTTTTACAGTTTGATTTTTGCCGGTTTAGTTCAGTCCGGTTCAATAAATTGGTCCTGTTTTTCAAAAATTTGTGCACCCCCACATTCAAGTAATTGAAAGTGACTAATGGAAAGAAAAAAGATCTCCTCTAGCTCCCCACCTGGTTTTTGCTGGCAATTACTGGAAAATACAATATTACCCTCGAGTTAAAACGATTAGTGTATCCGGGACTCTCAAGTAACTCCACGAGGAAATGACTCCACCATCCAGCAAGCAAAGACTCCACCGTCTGCATAGTTCATTTGATATTCGAGTTAGAATTTGTTTTAAGAAGTTAATAATTCGTTTTAGAGACATGCAGTGTTCCTCCTTTGCCAAACCGAAAGTTTAGTCTGTGGAAGACTCTTATTTGCATCATCCAAATATACTCTTTGGGGTTGAACGTTGAAGCATATGAGGGTTTGGTCCAAGTAAAGACTCAACAGGAAAACGACGAGCCAACTAACAACAATACAGTAACACTCCCCCCGCCCCCGCCCCCCTCGCCCCCGCCCCGGCAGCCCCTCTCCTGTTTCTTTTCTCGTCTTCTTCAACTCTAATTTCCCCAACTTCAAATCTCACTCAGTTTATTTTTTTTTTTGGTAACAAAATGGCATTTCAGACATTGTTCTTTATTGGGTTCTTGTGTATGATCTTCTCCTCAGCTTCTACTGCTGTTCAAAGTTAGTCTCTTTCTCTGTTCACCAGCTGCATCTATTCTTTTCTTGCTAATTCTTTCTTCTATGTTTTAAATCTGTCTGGGAATCATGGATTTGAATTCTTGCTATGCTTTTGAAGGTTAATTCCTGTTAATGTGAGCATATATCGTGATTTTACTTCGTTGTTGGACTTTTTTTTTAATTTACTTCTTCTTCAGATGTGTTATTTCTGATCGTTACTTGCATCATATTGAGTTCAAATCTGGAAAATGTATTACTTTGTACTCTGTACAAGAAAAGTAAAGCGATTTTACAATGTTTTGGGACTTTTGTGTGTTGGGGATCTTGGTAAGGATTCAGATCTTCAAAATAATCAGCTTTTTGGTTCATTTGTTTGGGTACTAACAGCTCATGACAAATTTATCCGCATTGCTACATGGTTTCATACCTAGATTCTTTATCTAGCTTCTTTATTTAACACGCTAGTTAAAATCCTTGAATAGTTGATGTGGGAACAGTGTAAGATTGCACTGCAAGATTTGTGATTCGATCTTTTTTCTCCTTCCTTTCTATGTATTTGATCTTTTTCAGAATGTTCCAATCTTGCTTCCCTAAATTCCAAGAATAATTCATTTTTTCCAGTAGTCTAGTGAAATGGTTGTTTGGCAGATTTCTGGAATTGATGATGTGTGTGTGTGTGTGTGTCCACGCACGTATGTTTGGGGGAAGGGGATGCCTAAAACTGTGGTATGTGTTCATATTTTAGCAGCTGCTGCTGTAATTGTCCCCCAGTTATTTGAATCCGTTGCTCCTAGAATCGCCGCACATCTCTTCTGGCGTTTATCACTGGCATTGTTGTTTAGTGAACAGATTCTATTGTTATATGCAATAAAACCTGGATTCGTTTTATATTATTGATTGCAAATGTTCATTCCTGCACTTCCATAGCAGAATACTTTGTTAAGTGAGTAATGTCAAATTCAAAATCTTGCATCCCGAATATGAAGACGATGACAATGGTGATCCTTTACATGGGCCTTCTCCACGTATTCATAAAATAGAAAAGAGGAAAAGTCTAAGTCAATTGGACTTCTTAATCCTTCAATCTTTTACTTGCAAATCGCTTATGACCATTTAAACCTGCAGAATCCTTGCCCAGTTTTGCAGGGACCAAACATTGTTTCCAAAATGTTGTGCACATGGTTATTTGTAAACCACTCCTTGTTCGTTGGTTTCGAAGAGAGTAGGTGTGGCGAGTTTACCAACCTGAGGGGAAAATATCAGCTTAATTTGTTAAAACCGTGCAATTGGATTTAGAAGCACAATACATTTGAGTGCTGGTATTTGGTTGTTTCATGCCGGAGGTATCTCCAAGCATTCTTCTTAGTATTAGGCTATGCACTATGTTCTTTAGATGTTGAAGCTCAAGTTTTCTTGAGAAAGAACAAATAATGCCATTAAAGATATGAGTGTGTGAATGACTAGACCTACCACTACCTTCTGCCTCATTTGCCTGCTCCTGATATTTGATCTTAGCATTCTTTCTTATTAGATTGCTTAATAAAGGCGGAGCACATACAAATTGTAATTCCTGGAGTGGTAGCATTACTACATGTATATCATCTATATTGAAGAATCAATTGTTCTCTGGAAGAAAGGATAGCTCTGCTGCTGTCTTGCTTGTTCCTTGCAGTTACTGTTTTCTTGACTTGTCATTCGCAATACTGATTATTCCAACTTTCCAAAAAGCTACTTGTATATTGAACCCTGCTTGCTTAGTGCTTACTCGCCATGATATTCTTGAATTACTTGATGCTTGCATATGCATTGCAAATCTGTTTTAACTCTTCTATTTAAGGTTCATATGCATGCTTCATAGTCATCGTTTTAATTAGACCTCCATCTCTAACTGATGCACTTCTTGTATCTCTGGGATATAGACAAAGTCACAAACAACCCCGCTGATCAGCTGGTAGCTGTTTTGAACAGTAACCGGACAGCTCAAAAATCATCAGCACTTTACAGCAATCAAGGGCTGGCATGTCTAGCTTTGCAATATATTAAAGCATACCAAGGTGATTGCGGTGCAGTAGGTGGCCCAAAAGCTAAGAAGCCAGCGGATACAGAGTTCGCAGAGACATTTGCACCAAATTGTGGGGTTCAGGTTGCAACACTTGCTCCCATAACTGGTCGGCTTCTTGGATGCCAGTCCAAGTACCTTGAACCTGAAGATGCCTTTTCTCAAGTCCTTATGAGAAATGCTAGGAGCTTGGAAATACTTGATAGTAAGAATCATACAGAAGTTGGTGCTGCTGTAAGTGGCTCTGATGGTGGTTCTCCATACTTCTGGTGTGTGCTCTTCAGCAATGGCACATCCAAAAACAGCTTTGTCTTGGAGGGAGGTGTGGCTAAGGTAAGCAAACCGGGCTGCTTCAGTGGGGCTAATGATGTCTGCAATGGTGCTAATGCTTTGTCTCAAACCTCCATTCTCTGGTCAGTTGCAATAGGAATTTTGGCTGTTCTCTTTTCTGCTATGGATTTTGGCATTGGTAGAAAGTAGAAACTTTTATTCCCTTACTTTGATGCCTTTGTTGTTATCAGGATTGATGCATATTAAGCTTATCAATTTATTTATTCAATGCTGAGTTTTGGCAAAGAAAATCACCAATGAGATGTTCTAATTGGAGGTCCATCATAAATGATCTTGTTGTCTTCAACTAGCACTCTGTTCAACGAACCAAACAGTTCGCGAACCGTTCGAGTTCGGTAATTGTCTGTAAACGAGCCAAATTCGAACAGTTGTTTGAGTTCGTTTACTAAAACGAGCCAAACTATTCGCGAACTGTTCGGTTCGTTTAAACAGTTATAGTGTTATCGAACCGAACTCGAACCAATTTTAAAGTTCGTTTAGCTAAATAAACCGAGCCAAACAGTTCGTTAGCTAAACGAATCTGTTTTTAAAAATCTAGTATTCAGTTCGGTTCGATTCGGTTTGTTAACACCCCTATCTTCAACACTACTACAAGTTCTTGTTGAACATTAGCAACGCGGTAAATATGTTTTGGAACTGCAGTTCAAAGATATATACGCGATAAATCACAAAATGGAACAAATATTACAGGTGAAATGTTATGCAACTCGATGTATATTTGACTCTTACACCTAAGGTATTGGATGATCATCTACGGTCAAAGGGTAAAGTCAAATCTAAAAATTTACCTAGCTGCGCCTAGGTGTTGGTATTTTACCCATATTGTGTAAAAATACGGGAACGGATTCGGTGACGCGCAGAGGGAGGGGACACGGGTGACGCCGCCAAATCGCCAATGGGTGGCTGACACGTGTCCAACTTTGCAAATTTTTTTTTTTTTGCTTTTACAGGGGGACAAGTGTCAGCCACCCATTGGCGGCGTCACCCGCGTCCCCCCTTCCTGCACGTCACTGAATCCCGTTCCGTAAAAATACATAAGATAAATTAATAAATAAATAAGAAAGGCACATAGTATAGACTTATCCTTGGGTCATGGGCTAGGTTCTCTCTTGGACCAAGTCTATATGTGTGTGGATAGACCAAGCCGTGCTGGATTCTTTTTAGTTATGTTTTCTTGGTTGGGTCTGCCCATGGTGCCTCAAGTTGAATCGCATCAAAGTAGGACTATCTTAACTAGCCAACATTAAGCTGATCAATGACCAACTATTTACCATTTGAGTAATTACCCATTGGCTAATGAAAGTAACACTAATAAGTTTGTGGGGTTCAATTGATGTAACGAGGAATTCAGGTCCACGTCATATTACATTTGTGTATAAATACATTTGTGTATGTGTATACATCTACGTGTTCATACACGTGTATGTGCGTATATATACATAGCAAGATAGATAATCTCATATGTATAGGTATCCGAAATTCTCAATGATTCACTATAAAGATAACAAGGTGGAATCGTTAAGACAAAAATTTTCTTTTATTAAATGTGCATCTTTTTAAAATCAAAACACCACTTTTGATGCAGTAACTGAGAGTAAGAAATAGCATATGACTATTCAACAATTGCATAACGTGACATGTAACCATTTGAAATTTGAGTTCATGGTCCATCATATCATGGACATCATCGTTTTATTTGAGAGGAAAAGTGGAAAGCTCCAAGAGCAGTAACGTTAAAACCTGAACTGATCACATGTATGATCATTTGATCAACCGATTCTGATGATATTTGTAAGTTTGATATTCCCTCCTCTGCATACACTTGCTATTGTTCTTTTTCTCTTTCTACATTTTGCATCAAGTCCGAGAAGTTCATGGCATCTTACAGGTTCGTAAGAGTTCATACGCTGCAGTGCCGCTCGTTTGAACTGACTTCCGTTGTATCTTGGGAGACGATTGTTCCATCCGGTTGGACACAGTATACCGGAGCAATACGTCTTAAGGACAGAGTCCTGGACTCACCTCGGATCTCTGCTCAGCTGAGCTGTTGAGATTATTGCCAAGTTGAACTCTGCTTTGTGCTAAACTCTGCTATCGTGCTTAGAACATTCGTTGTTCTGAAGCGTTATCTTGCTGAGCTCTGCTGTTTGGTTGAGGATATTCGTTGTTCTGCAGCTCTACCGTGCTGAGCTCTGCTCGACTGAAGCAGCTGAAGCCCAACTTTCGTAGTTGTGCTGAAGTGCCGAGGTCGGCGAATCGGTGATCAGCCCATAACGCAAATACAATTGCGCTGACTGGGCTGGTCTGATCTGTCTGATCAGTCTGACTTTAGTTCAGCTCGGCTGGAGGGCTGATAGCACAGAATCACTGTTCTGAAGTGCTGTTTAGTTCAGGTCGGCTGACTGTTCAGAACGCAAACTCATTTGCGGTATCTGAACTGTCTTGACTTAGCAGATCTATTCAGCCTACCCTGAGCTCGGCAGGTCGGCCACTGCTTTATTCTAAAAGTAATTTGTACATAAGTCAATCTGACGTGAATTATTCTCAACATCTTCACTATCTAGTAAGCTCAAAATTTCCAGAACTAAATAATTCATTTCATCAGATGGATTTCAATCTTTTATTTACTTTTCTTAGTTTTACCTTGGAGATGTATGAATGAGAACTGTTGGATGAAATTACATGAGTTATGGTGTATTATAGGGGTTTTGTTGATTCATCGATGGAGGATTATTGTTGCTAAATCATGTATGCAAACAGTGGCGGAGCCAGGAGTCCCTTCTTGGAGGGGCACTGACAGGCTTCACAATAGAAATACCACCGGTCACCGTTTCAGACGAGAAAACCGACAAAATCTTCTAGACATATTTTTGTATTATAACATAAAATACGTGAAAGAAAACACATCTACTAACCAATGTACAAAAAATAAACAATACACAACAAATAATATGCGGATCATAATTATTAAATGAATATAATAATATACATCAATACATACCTTTTATTTGCCTATTGCAGAACGAGAAGGATTTGCCAAGGGATGCAAAAAGGTTCTTCGAGATGACATTGATTGAAATCGTTGCATAATATCTTCATCTTCAATTGTGCTAAAAATTTCATGCTCAAAGTAGCACAATAAACAATCTGATAGTACGTCACCCCCAACCGGTTGCATAGATCAGTCTTGACGATATTCATCGCAGAAAAATTAGAAACAAACAACTATCACAAAAGCTAGTGTTTAACAATAGGCATTTGGAAAAGCATATTACCTTTTACAGTTTACTGTCTGAATGCTGAATCAATGAACCAATTATATACTGTGTACATAGTTGCTAGAAATTGTAAAATATTCACACCAGCAACAGCCAACACTAAAGATTTAAATGCAACCTAAAGGTATGTGTAGCTCTCAACTTTGAAACGACTTTAGAGCAACCAAATAAAATCACAAAAGCTGTGTAATTGTAGCATCTTCCCCATTAGAGTGGCACAACCGTATGCCGTTTTTAAATTAATATATATCAACTATCGAGCATCAGCCCTCACATGATTCGTAAGATTAGCAACCAATTAAAAAAAAAGAAACTTTCATTTTCATAAGCAAACTAATGCAAAAAAGTCTACTAGTTTTCAACGATTACCTTACATGCAAAAAAGACTACTAGTTTTCCAAATCTTGAATTTTTTTAATATATTTAAGAGACCAAACTTCCAGTAAGTTTTAGACACATTTTAGTCACTTAGCAGAGAATTGCCGAACGCTAAACATTATGTGACCACGTAACAGAGGGTTAGTGTTCTGTCAAGCAAGGGCACACTTTGAACTGAATGGCCAAAAATACAAATATACCTACCTATCTATAAGTTTTTTCCACCGACGTTGGGGGGCACGTGCCCCCAGGCTCCCCTCCCCTCCGCCCCTGTATGCAAGTAGGAATTGCTTTAGTGCGTATTTGGGTATGCTAGGGTTGAATTGCACATGTTTTGGGATGAAAATTGTGAAATATAGGTTTCTGGTTTCACTTTATCCTTACCCATTCTTATTTCGGTTGTCGTTTAATAAAACAATATATGACAATGTCTACAATTAATCTGGTAAAAAGAGTTATTGCCAATTGAATTTTGTTTCGGCTGGTTATGTGAGCTGTCTTTTACGTTTCTACAGTTCCGAATTCAGCAAGAAAAGTCGTTGACTTAGTAAATTGCTGCAATAAAGATTACATGTTCTTGCTGTTGGGAATTAATTCGAGATACGTGTGATGCGCAGCACGTTGATAAAGTTTATACGAATTAATCATAAGGTGGACATTATGTATGATAATATTATATGTCACATATGTCACGTAATAATATTAATTGTTACGTAAAACATCCACACGTTAAGTGATCATCGGGTATACTCGTGGATGTATAGTGTGGTCTAAATGGAAACCCCGAATATGTAGACAGTCATATGGTCAGAGACCGCGATGGATGGGCTCAAAGTGCAACGACCATAAAGTTACGACATCTGGTCCCCGAGGGGCGACAACCCACGTGTGGCTTGTAGATAATTATTGGTACAATAATTAAATATTGGATAATATTTAATGGGAAGATAAGGTTGAGTTTTAAATTTAAGATTAAATTTAAAACCTTATACCTATCAGATCCTTCCCATCCCCTCTATATGAAGAACGCTTCATCTCCTCATATCGTAAGAGGCAGAAATCGGTTACAGAGAAGTAAAGGGAGGGTGTGCCAAATTTTCTATAAAGTCCACACTGCCTAACCTCTCCATCGGGTAAAGCAGTGAATTGTTGATTCCGGTTCAAGGGGCATATCAACAATTGGTGGGAGGTCGTGAATCCTTGGATCACGCCAGATTCTTCATCAGCCGGAGCAGTTGCAGTGTACGTGATCAGATTAACAACGGCAATGAAGCAAGGTATAATTTCCGCATTTTGTTACTTTGTCCATTGATTCGATTAAACGGTCCTATTCAGGGGTTTATTAAATTAAATCCAACAAGTGGTATCAGAGCAGGCCTAATCGAATCAGTTTTTTTTATTCTGTTAATCTGTTCATGTTCGGAAAACCGGAATTTTCGGGTCAAAAAAAAAAAAAAAAATCGTTTCTGAAAAAAAAAAATTTTGGTGAAGAAAAGGTTCTGTTTATGGTTTTAAATTAAAAACTCACCAATTTTAACAGTTATAGCGCTGGCGCTGCTGGCCAGCACGTCGGAACTGAAAATGGAGGTCGAAGTTTCGATCCCTTTTGCGAAAATTTCGGATGTATTTTTGGTTATATATTTAATTACTAATCTAATCTGCTCCCTTAAAATACTCAAAAAGGCCTCTGGCCTAGTGGGAGCTTCGGCTGCCATGATTAACGAGGTCGCAGGTTCAAACCTAACGGCCGAAATTTTCGCTACAGTAAATGAAAATATCTGGCAGTTTCAGTTGTTTTAATATATAATTGAATGGAGGCCTTTATTTGCCAAAAATTGCCTGATGGCCTAGTGGCAGCGCATGTTACATTAACATAGAATGCGCAGGTTCGAAACCTGCTGCCGAAAAGTTTGGGGCATTTTTGCTCCCTGCAGTTGCTGAGCTGGCGGTAATGGGCCCGGATCCGGGTCTGACCCGGTCCGGCATTACTTCAGGAGAGGGCTTCGGCCCAATTAAGTCCAAATATATATATATATATATATATATATATATATATATATATTCAGGTAGACTGGGCTGTCTACACCATTCGGCCCTATTCGGTTCAGTTATTGGGCTTCGGCCCAAATTACAGTAAAAAAAAAAGGGTTCGGTTTTAAATTGGGCCGGGCGGGTACTGACCCGACCCGACCCGCGCCCCAGCCCCTTTATTTATTTTAATTTCAGTTTTATTTATTTGGTATATTATTATTATTTTGGATAAAGTAAATAATAATAATAATTTTATTATTATTATTTAAAGTTTCTTTTAAGGAAAATAGTAATAATAACAAATTGTTGTTATTATTATTATTTTAAAGTCTTTTTTTTAAAAGAAAATAATAATAATGATGATAATTTAATTATTGTTGTTATTATTATTAAAAGTAAAATAGTAATAATAAGTAATTATTATTATTATTTTAAAGTTCTTTTAAAGGAAATAAAGTAAATAATAATGATAATAATTTGATTATTATTATTATTATTATTTAAAGTTTCTGGAAAATAGTAATAATAACAAATTGTTGTTATTATTATTATTTTAAAGTCTTCTTTTAAAGAAAATAATAATAATAATGATGATAATTTAATTATTATTTTTATTATTATTAAAGTAAAATAATAATAATAATAATAATAATAATTCTTATTATTATTATTATTTTAAGGTTCTTTTAAAGGAAATAAAGTAAATAATAATGATAATAATTTGATTATTATTGTTATTATTTAAAGATGGTTAAGGAAAATAGTAATAATAAAAAAAAAATTCTTGTTATTATTATTATTTTAAAGAAATCCAAAATAATAATAATCAAGTGTTAAGTTCCGGTTATTGCATTATTATGTTTATATGCATGCAGTTATTTGTTTATTTATTTATTTATGCCTCATGTTTATGCATGTTAATAAATAAATAAAATAAAGTTAAGGAACTTAACCCAATAAGGATCCGAATCTTGCTTGACCCGGTTTGACCGAGTTCAACCAAGTTAATTCGATGGGTTAAGTTGACTGAATTAACCAATACTTATCAATCAATGCGGTTTATACTCGTGATAGATGACTCATTGAGTTGTGATAAAAACACCGTACACATAGTTTTGTCTAAGAAAGCCGGTACTTAAGCGAGACCATTGTGACTCCACCGGTGGCCTGGAAATTATGTGGAATGGTAATACACCCTTATGGCAAGTGGGTATTGCTGAATCGGTTCCCTTCACACTCAATGTGACCCATCATAAGGTTATATCACTTGTTAAATTGATTGATAAAGATATTGTTTTCTTATACCGTAAGGAGAACTAAGCTTGGTTCAAGGTGGTTCTTATTTGAGCCGTAAAGGGAATCAAGCTAGTTCAAATTGGTTTAAGTAAAACAAAACGGATGTTGGTGTTAAGTATGCACGGTCGTGCAAAAGGGTCAGTCAGGAAACTGCGGATCATATAGAACCATAAAGTTACGCGACTTAGCAAATGTAGGGCTTTAATATGATCCCCTTAAAGTGCGGCAATCATATCATCGCCACTATATTTGTTATGATCGTGAAGGGCATGTATGTGTTGGAGGCAATCATTGACCGGCCCAAAGGAAGGTGTGATTGTCAAAGACACATATGAGCATGGTAGTGGACCCAAATAGGGCCGGCGGCGAAGCTTTAAAAGCGTAGGTTAACTCATCGGCCCAAAGGAAGGTGGTTAACTCATGCTTGGAGAGCCGTCATATTGACCACTACACCCAATTGTTGGAAGGTATTGGGATGACTCCAAAGAGCCCCAATATTGGAAGACAATTGGTAGATGGAATCGGGGTTCTATTTTGATATTTGTTTTATGCAGTTTAAAGATTACACGTGTTATGTATTTAAGTCCGTTTCTTGCTTGCTTTTCAGCAATAATGTCTAACATTAAGGATATTCCTACAATGAACGGTTCAAACTATAAGCAATGGAAAGATCAATTTGAGATCTTTCTGGGGATTGCTGATCTAGACAATGCGTTACAGATAGATCGTCCAGCTGTGCTAACAGACGAAAGTACCAGTGAGGAAAAATCTCACATGGCACGCTGGCTACAATCAAATCGCGTGTGTCTTATGATCATGCAAAAGACTATCCCCAAATGCTTCAGGGGACACGTTTCTGAGTCCACGACGGCTAAGGAATTTTTAGCCGATCTCGAGCAAAGATATGTAAAGAATGAGAAAGCCGAGGTAGGCAATCTCTTAAAGAAACTTTGCTCGAAATAGTACCGTGGAATCGACAGCATAAGGGTGCATAAAGTTATGAATGCTGTCGCCACCAAGTTCGGTGGTAAGAAATGCAAAGCTGCGGAAATGGTTACTGTGCAAAAGGCAAGTCAAAAAGAAAAAAAAAGGGATGTCTACTACTGACACGCCCAAAAGCATGACTTGTTTCTTTTGCAATAAGGAAGGACATTTAAGGAAGAATTGTACCGGTTATATATCTTGTCTCAAGAAAAAGGGTACATTCTTAGTTTGTTCTGAAGTTAATTTTGTTTCGGATATAGCCACTTGGTGGGTCGATACGGGAGCCACGACTCACCTATCTGTGACTATGCAAGGTTGCCTAAGCCATAGAAAACTGAGAGACGATGAAAGATACGTCTATTGGGGAAATGGCAGCGGCATAAAGGATGAAGCCATCGGGCATTTCAGATTGCTGTTGACATCCGGTTTCTATCTAGATTTGCATGACACTTTTGTAGTGCCATCTTTTAAACGAAATCTTATTTCGTTTTATCGATTGGATAAAAGTGGATATTACGGTTATTTTGGAAATGGAAATTTCCAACTTTATCATGCTTCTAGATTGATTGGTCACGGTATAATGTCCGAAATTGATAAACTTTATTCAATAAATGTTGCTTCAAATCAGGAAACCTTGTATGTTGTAACGCGAAACGTTAAAGCAAAATTAACTCATGAGAATTCAGGATCACTTTGGCATCGACGTTTAGGACACGTGTCCAAAAACAGAATAGAACGTCTTGTCAAAACAGAAATTCTCAATCCTTTAGACTTAACCGACTTAGAGTCGTGTGTATTTTGTGCTAAAGGAAAACAAACTAAAGTCTGAAGATATGAAGCAAATCGTGCAAATAGTCCATTAGAGTTGATTCATACCGATATTAGTGGCCCATTTCATCCGGTTACTCGAAATGACCACTCTTATCACCTTTATTGACGACTATTCGCGATATGGCTACATATTCTTGATTAAAGAAAAAGCGCAAGCAATAGACATGTTCAAATCCTTTAAAGCTGAAGTTGAGTTACAACTCAACAAAAGGATTAAAGCTGTCAGATCGGACCGTGGGGGTGAATACTATGGTCGATATGATGGATCAGGAGAACAGTGTACAGGATCATTTGCTAAATACCTAGAGGAAAACGGAATCGTCCCTCAGTACACCAATCCTGGGTCACCAAGCATGAATGGTGTAGCTGAAAGACGAAACCGTACACTTATGGATATGGTGCGTAGTATGATGAGTCAAACTACCCTACCATTATTCCTCTGGGGAGAAGCGCTTAAAACCGCAGCTTACATCCTCAACCGATTACCAACTAAGGCAACAATAAGGACCCCTTATGAGTTATGGACTACGCGTAAGCCTAGCCTTAACCACATAAGGGTTTGGGGCTGTCCAGCAGAGGCGAAGCCTTACAGACCAAATGAAAGAAAGCTGGACACCAAAACAGTTAGTTGCTATTTCGTTGGTTACTCGGAAAGGTCACGAGGGTATAAATTCTACGATCCCACAAGTAAAGTGTTTTTCGAGACAAATTCGGTAAAGTTCTTTGAGGATACTTTGGTTCCGGGGGGAATGATTTGCATCAGCAGATCATCGAGTTAGATGAGGCACACTCAGATGCGACAGAAATGCGAATCGAACCATCTTTTGGGGAGATAGCATCCGCGATACCCGCACCTGAGTTTCCTCATCACAGTAGTGACGTTCCACAGGAACAAATTCATGTTCCTGAGGAAGTTACTGAAGAACCCGATGAATTGTCGGCTGATGCAGTTCAGGAACCTACAGTATCTCAAGAACAAGTGCCCCTAAGGAGATCCACTCGTGAACGGAGAAACCCCATACCTAGCGATTATGTGGTGTATCTCCAAGAACACAAATTCGATATTGGTAATGTTGGACGATGATCCCGAAAACGTCCAGCAAGCATTGCAATGTCGAAATTCAGAAAAGTGGATAAAGGCCATGGAATAAGAAATAAAGTCTATGCACGACAACAAGGTATGGGATGTCGTCTCGTTGCCTAAAGGTTCGAAACCCGTTGGTTGCAAATGGATATTTAAAACCAAACGGGATTCAAAAGGCGACGTAGAACGATATAAGGCTCGACTTGTTGCTAAAGGGTTTACCCAAAAGGAGGGCATAGACTATACGGAAACCTTTTCTCCAGTATCCACGAAGGATTCCTTCCGGATAATCATGGCTTTAGTGGCACACTTAGATATTGAGCTACATCAGATGGATGTTAAGACTGCGTTTCTAAACGGAGAACTCGACGAAACCATTTACATGGTTCAACCGCCTCAATTCGAGGTGAGAGATCCAAAAGGCATGGTATGTCGACTAAAGAAATCCATCTATGGGCTCAAGCAAGCGTCTCGACAATGGTACTTCAAATTCGCCAAAGTGGTTGTCTCCTTCGGTTTTGAGGCTAACCAAATTGACGAATGTGTGTATCACAAGTTCAGTGGGAGCAAGTTCATGTTTATGATCTTGTACGTAGATGATATACTGCTTGCAACAAACGATGTAAACATGTTGAGCGACACCAAAGCTTTTCTGAGAAAGCATTTCGAGATGAAAGACCTTGGTGAAGCTTCATATGTGTTGGGACTTGAGATACGAAGGAATCGTACCAAAGGTATCTTAGCTCTCTCACAACAAGCATACATCGAAAAGGTGTTGAAGCGGTATAGCATGGATAAGTGTAAACCACTTAATATCCCTGTGGTAAGAGGAGATAAATTCAGTCTAAAACAATGTCCCAAAACAGAGTTTGAACGTTCGGAAATGAGGAATACTCCCTATGCTTCAGTAGTAGGGAGTATAAAGTATGCCCAAGTATGTACACGAACAGACTTGGCATTCATCACGGGAATGTTAGGCAGATACCTCTCTGATCCGAGTAAGGATCACTGGACCGCAGCAAAGAGGGTACTGAGATATTTACAAGAAACGAAACAACACGTACTGACGTATCGGAGATCTGATAAGTTAGAGATCACTAGATATACAGATTCCGATTTTGCTGGATGCTATGATAGCATGAAATCGACCTCAGACTATGTTATTACCCTAACTGGAGGTGCGATCTCATGTAAAAGCACGAAACAGACCTTATTGGCGTTCTCCACTATGGAGGCGAAATTCGTAGCTTACGTCCACGCATCCAATCAGGCGATATGGCTTCGCAATTTTGTCACAGGGCTGCGGGTATTGGAGACTATCTCGTCTCCAATGAGGATTTACTGTGACAGTAAAGCTGCGGTGCTATATTCAAATAACAACCGGAGTTCATCTAAAGCGAAATACATAGAGATGAAGTATCTGGCTGTTAAAGAAAGAATTCTGAGTGGTCTGATCAGTATTGAGCACATCAGTACAGACTCTATGGTGGCCGACCCTTTGACTAAGGCCGTGGAACCGGGTGTGTTTCACAAGCATGTTAGCCGTATGAGTCTTAGTCCAGTTGAGGATGTTTTATCCTAGTGGGAGTCTGTGAGGTTTTTCTTGTGTTCAATAAAGTTGTTTATTTCAGACATACAGTATAATGTACATTCCGGTTATATTAAAGTTTTTCTGCAGAAGTAATGTACATTAAGCAGTTACGGCATACATTCTGAATTCTATTGATCTCGCTAAAGTAGGGCCAAGTTGGAATTAGATATGTATGATCACCTAGCATACTAATTCCACACTACATATCCATTTCAGTATCCATGTCATTCAGTAGAGTGTTAGTATCATGATTTAAGAGGGACTAGTCACTAATTCAATGTGGCGACGTGCGGCTTAAGTCTTTTGCTAACATTTGCTGATGGACCGGAAAAGGAAAGACACACTAAAGGACATAAGGTATATGAGCTCAAAAGGGTGACATATAATCTTTAAGTTACATACATAGTCCAAGTGGGAGATTGTTGGGAATTAATTCGAGATACGTGTGATGCGCAGCACGTTGATAAAGTTTATACGAATTAATCATAAGGTGGACATTATGTATGATAATATTATATGTCACATATGTCACGTAATAATATTAATTGTTACGTAAAACATCCACACGTTAAGTGATCATCGGGTATACTCGTGGATGTATAGTGTGGTCTAAATGGAAACCCCGAATATGTAGACAGTCATATGGTCAGAGACCGCGATGGATGGGCTCAAAGTGCAACGACCATAAAGTTACGACATCTGGTCCCCGAGGGGCGACAACCCACGTGTGGCTTGTAGATAATTATTGGTACAATAATTAAATATTGGATAATATTTAATGGGAAGATAAGGTTGAGTTTTAAATTTAAGATTAAATTTAAAACCTTATACCTATCAGATCCTTCCCATCCCCTCTATATGAAGAACGCTTCATCTCCTCATATCGTAAGAGGCAGAAATCGGTTACAGAGAAGTAAAGGGAGGGTGTGCCAAATTTTCTATAAAGTCCACACTGCCTAACCTCTCCATCGGGTAAAGCAGTGAATTGTTGATTCCGGTTCAAGGGGCATATCAACAATTGGTGGGAGGTCGTGAATCCTTGGATCACGCCAGATTCTTCATCAGCCGGAGCAGTTGCAGTGTACGTGATCAGATTAACAACGGCAATGAAGCAAGGTATAATTTCCGCATTTTGTTACTTTGTCCATTGATTCGATTAAACGGTCCTATTCAGGGGTTTATTAAATTAAATCCAACACTTGCATGTTTGAACTGGGTCGAGCACAATATGAGTACAATATTGTTACTTAGACCAGTAATAGCTATGTTATTATATCCGGTCTAATTAGATTAAAGAGTTGATGTACACATCTTGTGTGAGTTGTGACAATGATTGAACTCCTGATTTATATTCTTCACTCATGATTTATATTCTTTACGCAATTCTATTAGACTGGACTGTAAAAACCTGTGTAGCGAGGTATTAGGCCTTCTTGCCCCCAGGGGCATAGTCCAGTGGTAAATGACAAAGGTGATTGAGGCTAGAACCTCGACGTCCCGAGTTCGAGTCCGTGTGGAGACAATCCTTGTTGAAATATTACAAGGGTTGCCTCTGGGCTGACTGAGTCTCGTGTGTCCTCTCCCTTTGCAGGGCTGCCGGTGGAGCACATCCCTCGATTTACATCCCAGTTAAGGGGCCTCTGGTACAGTTGGGGGAGAACCCACTCCCTCATCAAAGGTATTTGGCCTTCTTGGTCAAAAAAGTCACTGACGATGGAATGTTGCATCGAGTTGAGGAAAAAGGCTTACCCCGGCCCGTGAATGGCGAATCCTTGCGGATGCATTCAACCCGAGGCCCTTTTCCGTAATTTTAAGTATAGAGCGATGTTTCCCCGCTATGTTAAATGATCTTTGTCCTGCATGTCTTTCTCTGTCCCTCCAAAATTGGGATTTATGTTAAGTCATTTTCTTTGTTTACTCAATATTTTTATACGTCTCTATCTAATTTATTACACATTCTTTTATTATTTTAACATGTTAATCCGTCTCACTACTAATAACTATGTCAAGTTAACATGTTTATTGTACATGTCAACACTTTCCATAAATAATATATTGGCACCTACATTACATTTAAGGGTGTAGTTGCACATTCTCATGCTTGAGACACCTTCTTTACATATATTATATTAGTTTGGCAATGTGATATAGACCTTTATCAATTTGCAAACTATCATGAATAGGCTTAAGTTCTTTTCTCACGAATTTGTTTTACATGTCAACACAAAAAGTTTCTCCTTTCTTAATATTAAGAAGTACATTTACTCAAAATATACTCCTTAATAAAAATCTTAACTCAGTTTTTTCTATTATATGAAATGAACTCTAAATAATAGTGCGAAACTAATTACTTTATATTAAAAACATATTAACATGACTAAATGAGCTATATTAAACATGCATATTATCCATTATTTGTATTATATTTTAACAAAACTGAGTACGATATTTCAACTCATCATCATCATCATTCATACCTAGTATATCCCAACGACAGCAAAAACTGTCGCTAAAGTAATACGATATTTCAACTAATTAATTAAAATCAAAATTATAACTGCCCTATATGCATACTCTTACTGCAGAAGTCAAGTGCCACCTAATAAAGAAAACCACTGACATAGTCGATCATAACTAAAAAAAAACTAAAAAGGCAAGTAACGTTTTGTTTAAAACACAGTTGAGTCATTGTTTTTGGGTTTTGGAAAGATATTTACCGAGGACAACGACGACTAATCTTATCGACTTTGAAATACGATGAAATAAAACAAAATGACTCATTAAATTGGCTACGTTTCTTATATTGTGAAGTAGCAGTTGATCGACACATAATTTTTTCTATGGATCATCAGAATAGGATAACAGGGTTATGTACATCTTCTAAGGTAATAGGGTAATGATGTTGTTGTTTAGTGTCTCTTCCTAGAGTTGTACACTTGAAATGTTAAAAGTAGATACACTTTTTTTCCCCTTTTCTTTTCTTCCCAAAAGCAAGGAAAACAAGAAGACGGAGCGGAGTTGTCTTGTTTATCCCATAATCCCACCGCCAAAATATATTACAAAACTTAACAAATAAGCCATCACTTCACGTCTCCGTTAAACCTCCGATGACGTGTCAGCTACGCAAAATACGTACTGGAATAACAAAATTAATTTCTCTTCAATTTCTTTTAATTTTTTCCATTTTCTTTCTTCAGAATAATTTTTCTAGTTGACACAACACTGAATTCTCTGCTCTGGTTAGGGCGGGAATCCGGAAAACCAAGCAGCTGCTTCTCTCTCTAGGGTTTGGGTTTTCAAATTTCAAAAGCACTGTAGTCGTTGTACTGTTATTCTCTTTTATATTTTCGTATTGCGGGATTTGGAGTTGTAGTGTAAGTGTATATTGATGCTTTAGTGAGGAAGGAAGGTGAATTTGAAGATGGCCTTGAGGAAGGGGACAAAGGTTTGGGTTGAAGATAAGGACTTAGTTTGGGTAGCAGCTGAAGTGGAGGATTTTGTTGGTAAAAAGGTTCAAATATTGACGGAATATGGAAAAAAGGTATACAATGAGGAGTTTTGTGGTGCCAATGTCTTATTGTGTTGATTGTATATTGTTCTTTTATTATTTGAACGGAATTTTTCTGTAGGTGTTGGTGTTGCCGGAAAAGCTGTTGCCCAGGGATGCTGAAGATGACCATGGCGGAGTTGATGACATGACAAAATTGACGTACCTGAACGAGCCTGGAGTGCTTGATAATATTCGCCGGAGATATTCTCTTAATGAGATATATGTGAGTTGAGCAATGTTATTACGAAAAAAAATGTGTATGTGTGTGTTTGTATTCCTATTTTTGACTGTTTACTTTTTCTTGTTGAATTGTCAGTATGGACTCATTATGACTTGAGAGCACAGTGAAGCTTTTACTTATAGTTAATAGATATGCTAATGATGCTTGTTAATGTGGAGACCACTTTGGTTCATTTTGAATTTATGGCACCACAGCCAAAGAAGTCACAAGCCACGATAATGAAGACTGTCTTGTTATTGTTTTTGATCTTCCTTAACAGAGTATGTGGGCATTTGATATTGCTGTTCATTATGTCTTCTAAAGGAAGTTAGTTATGTACTTCCGAGTTCGAGCGGGAAATCTGTCAGCTAACCATCTGGAGGACAGTGCTAATTGGAATTTAAGGGGGGAGGTTTTCTTATGAATTAAAACACGCTGGGAACATTGCTATACTGTCGTGTGGAGAAACCTTAATGACACCTCAAGGCGGGAAGACAAATGAAATTGCCGTAGACAAATAGGCTGCAATGATGTGTAGACGCATGGCATTAACAGTGGACACTAGCTTTCCTCAGCTAACTAGCTTAGCACATGTGCTGATGATCATATAAAACAAATTTACCCTTGTGTTCCGTGAAAACAAAGTTTTTGAATTTTAATGTGCTCATAATTTTATTTCTGAGCAGTTTTCATTCCCTCCCCCACGCCACCCTCCTCCAACCCATATTCTCTATCAGCTTACAACTGGCTTTCGAATTTTGATTTGTGCTGTTATTCTGTATCTTGAATTCGTATTAAGCAGCCTTGCAGAAATGATGGGTAATATTGTTGAATGTGTCCTTTTCTTTTTGATTGTCATTGTCACATAGACATACACTGGAAGCATCTTGATTGCTGTTAACCCATTCACAAAGCTTCCTCACCTCTATAATCTGCACATGATGGAGCAATATAAAGGGGCACCATTCGGCGAGCTGAGTCCTCACGTCTTTGCAGTTGCAGATGCTTCTTACAGGTTTCTCAACTTTGATTGCAATTCTAGGGTTAGCAGTTGATGTGGATATTGACATCTTAAATGGGTCAGTGTCTATTTCAATTGTGTTGTTCAGGGCAATGATGAGTGAGGGTCAAAGCCAATCTATCTTGGTTAGCGGTGAAAGTGGTGCTGGAAAGACTGAAACAACAAAACTTATAATGCAGTATCTTACTTTTGTTGGTGGTCGTGCTGCCAGTGATGACAGAACAGTTGAACAACAAGTTCTTGAGGTGAGGTTACTGAAAATTAGGGAGTTTTGGTTTTCTATATGTTCACGCATATAAGCATTTACCTCAAAAATCATATTCAACGACTTTATCCTTCATGAAGTAATAGGAGTCTTCCTGTGCTTTCTCATTCTATCAACTCAACTGACATCAGAGCTTCACTCGCATAGTCCTTTGCATTCTGGTGCTAATATTGATTCTCTTACTATTTGTTCTTACTATTCGCTCAGTCTAACCCATTGCTGGAGGCATTTGGTAATGCACGGACAGTTAGAAATGACAATTCAAGGTTTGTCTGACCTCTTTATTATGCAATCTTTGTATTCTTGTTTGCTTGTTATGGGTTCTGATTTCTTTAGCTGGAGACTAGCCTTTTCTGTTTGTCACACAAACCCAATTATTTGTGTCTTTTCTTTCCACAGTGGGTTTGTCACCATTGTATATTGGATGTCAATTGTTCGTTTATATATTAAATTTTAAGTATCTGCACTTTTGCTTTTCTGGTGCTTGACCAGCTCAAATGGCTTTGATATTTTGATAGGAGGGTTAGTACAAATGCTGACACGCTGATCACAAGCAAAAATTATTATAGGAGTTTTTGCTTGTTATGTTTGATCAACTTTTATACTCCTGAACATGATGTAGACTGTTTCTGATGCATATATACAAAGCCCATATGAATGCAGCGGAAGTGCTGGTTGTACAGATATTGTGCTGGCTTTCATCATAGCCTCTACCTCTCCATGCTCTTCCTCATGTGAAAGTAGGAAGTCCTCTGCGTTTCATCTAGTGCTCTTTGAAAGCTTATACCATGTTTTTCTTGTGCTTACAGCCGGTTTGGGAAATTTGTTGAGATCCAGTTTGATTCGCATGGTAGGATATCTGGTGCTGCAATCAGAACTTATCTTCTGGAGCGATCTCGTGTTGTTCAGATAACAGATCCTGAAAGAAATTATCACTGCTTCTATCAGTTGTGTGCATCTGGATTGGTAAACATTCTTTTTTTTCTCTTTCTGTCTCTCCTCCTGCCCCCTCCCCCTCATTTTTCTCTGGCTGAATTTTGATGCAGATTTTCCTGATATTCGATGAAAACAATACATTTTCTGAGATGAATATTAATATTTAATCAGCTGACGAATTTGGTTCTGAAGTCTCTGTTTCTCGTTAAAACCTTTAGTTGTAGACTTGAACATATCATGTTACATTACAATATCTTGATTTCCTTGATGGTCTGAATTTCCTTTAGCTGGTGGAAATAAAATTCCCTGCATATCTATTTTCACCTTGCCTCTACCAACAACCCCCATCCACTGCCCATCATCTCTGTGGGGC
Source organism: Eustoma russellianum (assembly GCA_036186865.1). Lineage (NCBI taxonomy): Eukaryota > Viridiplantae > Streptophyta > Magnoliopsida > Gentianales > Gentianaceae > Eustoma > Eustoma russellianum. The sequence goes on along the minus strand of AP025049.1, from coordinate 1,657,871 downwards.
TGTTCTTTTTAGCTCCCACCTTGTCGAGGCATTGCTATTTTGATCGGTGTCTAACAATGCTCTTTTCTGCAGGATGCTGAGAAATACAAATTAGGCCATCCTAGCGGTTTTCACTACTTAAACCAAAGTAAGGTTTATGAATTAGACGGAGTAAGCAATGCTGAGGAATATCTTAAAACGAGAAGGGCAATGGATATTGTTGGTATTAGTTCAGCGGAACAGGTCAATTTTATTGTGTGAAGTTCTTATTGTGTTTTGGCTTCTGAATATGCTTTAGCTGTTTTTTATTCGTAAGTTCTCTTGGCAGGAAGCAATATTTCGAACATTGGCTGCCATTCTACATCTAGGAAACATTGAATTTTCCCCTGGAAAAGAGCATGACTCATCTGTCATCAACAACCAGAAATCTCACTTTCATCTGCAGATAGCTTCGTATCTTTTAATGTATATTTTTCTTTTCCTAATCTAATGCTGTGTTAAATTTTTTCTTTATAAATGCGTCTGCTTTAAAGCTCTGTAGTGAATTTCTCTTGTTGAATTATTCACTTTGGGTTGGACTAGGATAATATTTTTCTTGACTGCTAAGACCCTTGAATAGTTTTTGACAGAATGCCGGCTTTTTTTGTGCGCTTCCTATTTGCTTATCTAGGGTGGCTTGGTTTTTAGTTTCGAATGGTGATATATTCTCATAAATCAGATATGCCTAATATTTTAAATAATGATGGCATAGTGCTTTAAGTTTGTGGAGGATCTTTCTTTCAGCAAGCAGACTAACATTTCTTGCTTTGTATGTCATTTTTGAGAATGGGAGACTTAGATGTTTGTTTGATGTGACAATTCTATTTCTCTTTGGTGAGTGTTATCCGCTCATCAGATCCATTTTCTAGCGGGATGTGTATCTTTACAGTTTGCTTTATATTTGACTACAACAGGTGATTGTTTTTGTAGGCAAGTTTATTCTGGACGCTTTCTTTTTTCTCCCTGTTGTTTTTTTATTTTTATTTTTTTATTTAACGCTATTTCAGGTGTTAAAGTTGTCTCATAGGTGCTTTTACGTGGATACTTTCATATGTAACTTTGCCAATGAGCACTTCTTTAGGAGGAATAAATCATTTTATTACTTTTTTCAAGTGCAATTTTAGTGTTGTTATTTTTGTCGCTTAGATTTATTATGTGTTGTGATGGCTGGCCATGATGATTGGAATCCTTGTTTTAGGTGTGATGTTAATCTTTTGTTGGCCACGCTATGCACACGGTCTATACAAACTCGTGAAGGGGTCATTATCAAAGCTCTTGACTGCAGTGCCGCCGTAGCGGGCAGGGATACTTTGGCAAAAACAATTTATGCTCAACTATTTGATTGGTGAATATGACTTCTCAGCCTTGTTTGTAATGTATACTATTACATTAATTTACTTATTAATTTAATCTTTTGTTTTCAGGCTTGTTGATAAAATTAACAGATCTGTTGGGCAAGATCATGATTCAAAGATTAACATTGGGGTCTTGGACATTTATGGATTTGAGTGTTTTAGGCTTAACAGGTTATCTATCTGATTTTCTACTTTTTCCATTCTCTTTTGTTATAAACAGACAGAAGTAGTAAATTTATCAACAAGGTTTGTCATTTAAATATTAGATAAGTGGTGGAAATGTTTTACTGGGACATATCTTTGGTTCCTGAACATCAAGGGCTTTCACTTCGCATGTCATTCTTTATAAGTTTCTACTTGGTTTTAATCTTCCTCATAAGTAGTCCTTTGAAATTAAGTACTTTGTCAAAAATGACCTGTAACTACAAATAACGAGTAACTAATATATGTGCTGAATTTCACGATGTCGTGCTCTTCATTTGATTATAAAGATTACTTGGCTACAGCACAAGCTTGTGAATCTGCTCTCTGTCCCATTAATGTAGAGGCTTTTGCTGCTGTTTTGTAGTTTTGAGCAATTTTGCATAAATTTTGCCAATGAAAAGCTACAACAACATTTTAATGAGGTAGGAAAAGAATCTTCCTGGTAAATTTTTCTTGGTCAGTTAAATTTTTGGTATGGGGTGTTCCTTTCCTTGTTCTCTCCTCTATCTTTTTCTTTTGGTTTGTTTCAGCATGTATTCAAGATGGAGCAGGAGGAATATCGCAAAGAAGTAATAAATTGGAGTTACATAGAATTTATAGACAACCAGGATGTTTTAGACCTCATTGAGAAGGCAAGTTGCGACTTCTCATGAACTGGTAGTTTTGCCTGAGCAATCACTGGTTATTTATTTATTGTAGTCTCTGCTTTTTGTTTGGCTATACATGGGATGTAGTTGACTTGCTTCGTTATTTCTGATATGTATATTGTTCCTATGCAACGTAGAATTTCAATTTGCCTGTTGTTGTGGACTTCAAAACAAAACTTGACACTATGGATGAGGTTTCCCATAACCTACCTCTGTTTTCTAAGCTGCAGTGTTCCTTTGCTTGTCTCTTTTTTTGGTTTTATTTTGTTTTTTTTTCTTGAGCTACTCCTTCCTTCTCTTCAGTTTGCTGATAAGTCCAATTGTTGAGAGATTCTTCTGGTTTATCTGACTAATGTTTTTCCTGATTTTTCAGAAACCAATTGGTATTATTGCACTTCTGGATGAAGCTTGGTAAAATATCAGCTTCTACCTGTCAATATCATTGTGCTTCCTTGAGGGGATATCAGTTTGCTTCTTATTTTCATTTATATTTCCTTCCTTTTGCAGCATGTTTCCTAAATCAACACATGAAACCTTTTCAAACAGATTGTTCCAGCATTTCGGGGCACACCAGCGACTGGAAAAGGAAAAATTTTCTGAAACAGATTTTACCATTTCGCACTATGCTGGCAAGGCATGGATATGTATAGATGCTACTTGAAAAGAGCTGAGTTGATTTCTTAAAATGGTATTACATGTATAAAGATCTAATTCTTTTCTGTTTCTGTTCTATGCCCCACATCCATGACTTGTAGGTTACATATCAGACGGACACATTCCTTGATAAGAATCGTGATTATGTTGTAGTTGAACACCACAGTCTTCTATCTTCTTCAAAGTGTCCCTTTATTGCTGGTCTATTTCCGTCTCTTCCACAAGAGTCGTCAAGATCTTCATATAAGTTCTCGTCAGTAGCGTCTCGATTTAAGGTATGGAGCTTTTGTTGATAATGTCTCTAATTCTTTAGCCTGCATGACAATCGGACTTTTACTTCGCTTTCAAATTATGATAATGCTGGAAGTATTCTTTTGGTTGTTGCTAGGAACATAATCACATATGCCTCCTCTTTCAATTTTGCATGTAGCAACAACTTCAAGCTCTTATGGAGACTCTCAGCTCAACAGAGCCTCATTATGTACGATGTGTGAAGCCTAATTCTCTGAATAGGCCCCAGAAATTCGAGACTCAGAGCGTCTTACATCAGTTGCGTTGTGGGGTCAGTTTTCTCTTCCTCCAAGATGCACAACTTACTCAAATTATATGTAAGAAAACAGCAGCAGTTGCAATGTAGGAGAAAAATTCTAACGAAAGTTATAGCTTAATGGAAGAGCTGGAACTTGTTACAACTTTTCTTCATCTGCCAACACATCTGGTGGCTTGTTTTGCTCTCAGTCTCTACCAGATGTGTGGGATTCACTCTTTTCTTGGAAAGTCTTAAGATTTTTCTCGTGCTGTTACATTTATTTATTTATTCTTATTTTTTATCACTATAACAGTGATCATATTATTTTATCCTCTTTGCATTCAACACTGATTGGATTTAGTCGTTTCTGCCTTTTCCCTTTAAAGGTCTTTGGTTTTTGCTGTTCTATAAGCCTTGTGTTTAACGAGTAATCACTGATATAATTGGTGGTTACATAACCTTATTTAATCGAGCTTTTGCTGTTTTATCACTTGCATCTGTACATATTTTGCTGCTGGTGAGAAATTATTCTGGTCCAACCATATATATTTGCAGTATGTTTGATTTTCAGGACACAAGAAACTAGAGTTTGATGTGTTTGGCAGTTTTTCTCCTCCGGCATATTTGTTTATTGAGCTATTTGAATTTATTTCATTTCTACATGAAAATCTTTATTACCCCTACATTAAAATCTTTATTTTTTTTTATTATAACTTCTTTCTTTGTCGGGGGTAGAGTGGGGGTGGGGTTTGTGGAGATTGCTGTGGATTAAGCTAATTATATGTGTTGCCAGTAGTCTTTACTTACTTTATTTTTACACGTAAGGAATTATCGGGTTCATTTCTTCAGATTTTTGGCAGTTGCTTATTGAAAGTTCTTGCTGAAGCTGGGCTTGTCCATGTCTTAGTTATGCTCCCTCCATACCAAAAATATTGTCCTATTTAGACTTGAGCACAATTTAAGGTGGGCAAACTTTGTGGGCTACTATTTCTGTTTTACCTTTAGTTGATTACTTGAGGTAAAATAAGGAGAAATAATGTAAGTGTTAATTGAAGGGGTAGTATAGAAACTTCGACTACTAATACTTACTATTTTTAGAAAGTCCACAGTATTTTTGGGAAACCAAAGTAGAAAGGATGACATTGTTTTTGGGATGGGAGTATTGAACTTCAAGAGTATATTGATTCAGGTAGATATTGCTATTTTGAAGCAACAGTTTGCCGCAACAGTATAGAACCTCTTTGAATTATCTTACTTTTCCAGCGCATTTCTGGTACAGCCGGATGTAGGTGAAATATAAAATCTTCTAAATTTCTAAAATCCTTTGTTTAACATCCTTGTTTAAGAGGATTTTGAAACTTTGCTGCATGCATTTTCCCCCCAGCTTGTGTAGGTATCTTGGTGTTGTAAATTTTAAGAAGGATGATATGAAGATTTGTCTTTGTGGCATTCTGGCAGAAAGCAAAAACGTTCTGCTTATTTACTGGTGTATGCTGAAAATATGAGTGATATTGCTATCTCTTGTAGGGCGTTCTTGAGGCTGTTAGAATAAGTTTGGCAGGCTATCCCACACGGAAGTCCTACGGCGAGTTCGTTGATCGTTTTGGGATTCTTGCCTTGGACATCATGGATGCAAGGTGAGTTTGTGGATATTGCACATCATGTAAAGCTACTCTCTCTTTTTTCCTTCATTGAATTTTCCTCTTTTCCTTCGATCATGCAAGTGACAAATGATGAGCATCGGCTTGTTTTCTTTGAACTTGCCAATTCAGTGCTGCCATTCTTTTTTCAGTTGTGAAAGAAAAATCAAAATTTTGTTTCTGAAAATAAAATGCTGGTTTGATTAGTGTTTTTGCATCCAGACATCACAAATGGTGGAAATTGATGGTATTTATACAATAGAGACTGAGAATAACTACTCTATGAGATGAAATGGCAGCAAATATGTTGTCCTATAATGTCTAAAACCACACCTCAGAGTCAAATGGAACCATCCTTTGCTTCCGTAAATATTTTCATTCGAAGCATTCTTTAACCACACCTCAGAGTCAAATGGAACCATCCTTTGCTTAAATATTTTCATTCGAAGCATTCTTTAACCACTAACATCATAAAAGATGGTTATACCTTATGTTTCTCCAACTAGGAATTTTCAAACCTTTCTTGCTTCTTTGCCTGTTGTATTTCATATCAAGAGTACATGTTTTATCTACTTGCAGTTATGATGACAAAACCATGACTGAGAAAATATTGCAGAGACTGAATCTGGGGAACTTTCAGGTATGCTGCCATGGGGTTGAATCAATGTTCTTTGACATTTCTTTTGGTCCCCCCCCCCCCCCCCCCCCCCAAGGCTGGTAATTACCTAGCTTTGAAGGTACTCCGCTCTGGGCTCAGTTTGTACATGCATGCGGTTTTGTTCTGTGCAGTTGGGAAAAACAAAAGTATTTCTTCGAGCTGGCCAAATAGCTGTTTTAGACTCGCGTCGGGCAGAAGTTTTAGATTCTTCAGCCAAGCGTATTCAGGGTAGATTGCGGACATATCTTGCTCGCAAGGAGTTCCTCTCCAACCAGGCTGCTGCAGTATCTCTACAATCATGCTGCAGAGGTCACGACATGTTGCTGCTTCAGATTTAATTTGACAAAGATTAGAAAAACAAGAATAAAAGAAGAAACGAAAGCCACTGGTAGTTATTCTCACTGGCTTCTTTTTGCAGGTTACCTGGCTCGAAGTGTGTATTCTTTAATGAGAGAGGAGAAAGCTGCCATTTTAATACAGAAGCATGTCCGCGGAAGCCTGTTAAGGCATGCCTACCTGAAACTTTGTGGCTCAGTCTTTGTACTGCAATCCAGTATCCGTGGGTTCTTGGCACGGGAAATCTTTTCATGTAGGAAGGAGCACAGAGCTGCCACTTTGATTCAGGTGACTCTTTTATTTGCTTTCAACCTGCTTATTTGTGTCAAAATTGAATAAAGATAATTTTCTGCATGTAAGGCGCTTGCCACTATTTTTTCCTGTTGTACAAAAGATTAGTAAGACGAAGAAGGCAATCATTCAAGTGTGCAGCTTGTTTATACACCTCCACTTGTAGTCTTCTTATGATGTATCAGATACATTTACGTGTGCTTCTTCTTTAATAAATAAAAAGGAAATGTTTTGAAATGAACATGGATCAGTATCTCAGATACTGGTTGACTGTGGATATGTTGGAAGTGGTGGAAATTGATTTAGAAGTGTCACTAATTCTTGAATTTCTGGGCCAAATGGTGGAGTAAGCATCGTAAAACCATTAAATTGGAATTTGTAAGATACAATAAGTGTTCGTGGATAATTACAAAAAAAAAAAAAAAGAAAAGGTGTTTGTTGGCTACTGGAATCTTTGCTGATGTTTTATTGCTTAAAGTGCATTTGTATGTGTCTTTTGGGAATGATGTCGGCCAGCTTCCAAATATAATGTTTATTTTTACACTTTGCTGACCTGCAATATAATATTGCAATGTATCTTTGTAAAGTCTAGAAAAGTAGTATGTTATAATTACTTAAGCTATGTGGGAACACAGAGAGATTCATACATATATAAATATGTACGTGTGTGTGCCTTTATATATGTATGTGTATGTAAGTATATATGGATGTATGTGTTTCTGTGTGTATATATCGTATAGGATTGGGGGTGGAGAAACTCCTTTGTCCTAGATACCGGTGGTGATGCCTTCTGGATAGTGTCATATCTTACAGCTCTCTTGCAGTAGTTTATTTGATGATCCCTCGTAGAGGGGAAGTCCCATTTCAGCCTAACCAATTCCCTCAGTTTCTTGCATTCTTACCACTATTTAACAAGGTGAAACTAAGAAGCTTCTTTCTTTGCCATGTGCTTCAACCCGCCCTTCTCCCCGTCTCCGTGTTCTCTTATTTTTTTGGATGTAGTTTCTGTTCACTTTCTCAATTCTGCTTGCCTCTTTATGCTTGGATTTCATCTGGAGCGGTGTTCCATCATTGCTTGAGACAAACTCAAACAAGAAACAGACGACCTGTTATAGTAGTGTTCGACTACAGAATGTGTATTGCTGTCTTCCGAGTTATGCTTAATTTTTAGCTTATGTTGTGCATGTTGGAATTTCATATAAGCGACAAATAGGGAGAATGTTGTGGCTTAAAATGAAATCCGATTTGCATGTAACCAAGTTCTTGCAAGGAGTTTGAACTCATGACTTGAAAGCCATGTTGTTCATGTAAATTTTTCCTTTGTCTTGTAGTTGCATACTTTTGATGCTAAGATCTTACTTAATTGCAGTATGTTCGGCTTCTTATTTGAATATGCAAATATTTCTAGTAACAAAGATAATAATTGCCTTAAATTGTTCTTTGAATAGGCTCATTGGAGGATGAATAGGATCCGTTCTGCTTATCGTCATCGACAAGCCTATATCATCGCTATTCAATGTCGTTGGAGACAGAAAATGGCACAAAGAGAGTTCCGCAGGCTTAAAAAGGTGGGAACTTTTGTTGAAGCCCTTTTGCAGGTTAAGCTTTCATGCTATGACTTGACCATGATTTGTCATGGTATCAGAGTTTAGCCTTAGTGTTGTGATAGCACATCTATTTATACCCTAAGATTAGTAGAAATAGCAAAGTAATAATCCAGTGTGGCGTATAGAAAATACAATGTTCTTTGACATACGCTTGAGTTTTCTTGTTTAGAGAGGTATCTTTTGCTTTTCTTTCTGTTTTCCCTTTGTTGCCCTGAGGAGAAGGGGGAAGGGGAAGTATTTAATGGCTTAATTGGTTTGGCATATTTTCTGGCTCTTCTTTTGCGTGCTGTTGGTGACAGCACAAGCATTCTTTTCCTTGTGTTGTGTTTCTGAAGAGCGATCTTGAAGTGGTCTTTGTTTTATTTTCTTTAATTTTCTGCTCTTTTATTGTATAAGCATTGTAAATTTTGAAGATCTTGCTATTTGACATTTATCTTTTCAGAAATTATGTGGTTTTGGAAAACCTTCCTTTTGTCTTTCAGTTTTTCAGGTCGGATTCCCCTTTTCGTCAGTTGAGTACTATTGTCTTTAATGTCTCTAAATACAAATACTTGGCTTCACAGGAAGCTAATGAGGCTGGTGCCTTGCGTCTGGCAAAGGGTAAACTTGAGAAGCAGTTGGAAGATCTAATGTGGCGGTTGCAATTGGAAAAGAAACTACGGGTACCGTAATGTCTTCTTTCCTTGTTCAATGCACTTGTTGTTTGTGTTTCTGTAGTAGTTTTTGTTGTATAAATGTCATTGCCATAATGGGGCTAGGCACATTGTAATGTATTACATGAACACTTTCTAACTGCAAAGGCTATGCCTGCCCAAGTTACTCCAAAATAGTTAAGCTCACAAGCAATGCTCCTATACCCTTCAGTATTTGGATGATGAGTGGGTATTGCTGCCGGCTAAGTCTCATGTATTTACACTCGAACATGACCTGGAGTCTTAAGGCCAGGCTATGCAGGATCTATAATGCTCTGAAGTAGTATGGTTTGAAAGGAGGATACTTAGATTTGTTGATACTAATGGCGGGTCACTGGAGGAGACGAAGTATCTAAGATAGGTTTCAGAAGCAGCGGATTTCTGGGAATCAGGAAAAATCAGGAGCATCTATTTTTTGCTTGGCTCTTTCTCTAAGAAGGCGTGTTACCAGGTATATATTAGCTTGTATGCCAGAAAGGATATGTGAATGGGATCAGGTGTGAAATTGTTGACAAGTGATAAATGGAAGAGCAGGTCTTACAGAAAGTTGGGTTGGAAGGATTTCTCTGCAGTTACCTATTGTATTTGAATGGAAACAAATGCAATACTTCAAATGTTAAACAAGAATGCAAATGGATTTGCAATTAGTCCAGGAGGTGATGAAGTATATAAAGATGTCTTGGCATTGATGGATATCAGGAGGAAGACAATTCAGATTGGTTTTAATGTGTGACTCGTAGCTTATTCTTCATTAATAACATTTACTTTCATTTACACACAACATATAAATAAATAGATCTGATTTGTCTTGTGGGACTGCATGACCAGCACTGCTCAATTTGTTATTTTACCAGTCTCAGTCTGTTGCACCTGGTTCTTCTGTCTTCTTGGTCTTGTTGAACCCAATTTATTCATGTACATTTTGCTGTGATCATTTAATTTTGTGGCGGGTTACTTCTGCATAAAGACTCTGGACTTTTCTGCTACTGATGTTATAACTATGCAGTTATCAAGTGAAGAATCCAAGCTGGTGGAAGTTTCGAAACTTAATAAGACTGTGGAATCATTGAGCCTTGAGCTAGATGCTGCAAAGCTTGCTACAGTTAATGAGTTCAACAAGAATGCAGTTTTACAGAGACAACTAGAATTATCAATGAAAGAAAAGTCAGCTTTGGAAAGAGAACTTGTTGCACTGGTTGAACTAAGAAATGAAAATGCGTTATTGAAGGTAAATTTGAAAGTACTATCCACTTTATCTGTTCATTCTGAAGCTTTTAACAGGGGTATGTTTAGTTGAATTTCTCTGATGAGGACTATTGTCTGTTGCATTTTCTGCTTTCATGTTGCAGAAGTCAATGATCACCTTGGAGGAGAAGAATTCCGCACTCGAGCGAGATTTTGTCAAGGCCAAAGAAGTGGCTGTTAGTACCGCAGAAAGGTTGAAGGAAGTTGAATCCACATGTTTGAAGCTACAAGAGAATCTGCAGAGGTGATACTTCATTCCAGTTATGGTTATCCTATACATATGTTCACTGCTTGCAGATGCAATTGATGAAGATATGTGGTCCTTGACAGTTGGCTTTAGCTGTGTGCATGAGTTATTTTATTTTGTTTCTGCTCCCTTTTTCACCACAACATTTGAACAGCAGGCTGTGACTGATACTTTAATACATATCCTATGAGGATGTTGTCCATGGAATTAGTCAAGTTGCTTTCCTTAAAAGGCAGGGCCAGGAAATAGTCACTTGAAAGGATGTTTTTCTGTTTTCTTTTGTTTATTTTTTAAATAATTTTTTAAGAGAAGTATTTTGATATCAACTTATTAAGGTCATTATTTATGAAGCAGAGTATGTCATATGAAGGTTGGGTCTTCCTTGTTTGATTAGTCAAGTTCTTCTGTTTTGGTTGGCAGCCTACTTGGTCCTTCACTGAGCACTTCTTGTTTTGACACGTCGGCCTGCAGTATTTATTCTTTGATTATTGTCGATTTCTGAAAGCTATAAGAAAATTGGCGTGTCTAATGCTGTACATGTAATTCCATAGTTTCAAGGAGAAGCTGTCAAATTTGGAGGATGAGAACCATGTACTTCGGCAAAAAGCATTGAATGCAACGCCTAGGAGTATTCGAGCTGGATTCACAAAATCTCTTTCAGATGTAAGAGCCGTTTATAGCTTATAGTAGAACTTTGGTTTTCATTTTTGTCATAAATGTCATGTTGTTTTTGTTCTGTCCCTACTTGTTAGTTGCCTTTTGTTTAGTTTATGCCGAAGTCTATCACCGTAGTCAGGCAAATTATTGGCTGTTACAATGCTCTTTATGCTCTTGATTGACTCCATTCTCTTTTGAAGCAGAAGTTTGCAGAAGCTCCTCTTCCTCCTTCTGTGGACCGGAAATCATCATTTGTAAGATTGATATTCTTTCAGCAGTTCTATTGGGTGGCCGCACGTGTTCTCTACACGCACATATACGTACATATATACATGTACACATTACACATACACATACGCTTGCACTCACAGACACACCCACGCACACAGACCCACACCGCACAACACACACACACACACATATACATATACACACACACACATATACATATACATATACACATATATATATACATATACACACACATATATATATATATATATATATATATATATATATACTTGTATGCTTACATACGTATAAATACTTTTCCTGACGGTTTATCTTTTGATGTAGGAATCTCCAACTCCTTCAAAAATGATAGGGCCTTTATCACAAGGTTTTACTGATTCTCGCCGTGCAAAATTCAGCCTTGAAAAGCACCAGGTGCTGTTTTTTTCCCCTTTCTTTTTTGGGTTGTTTTCCTTCATTTCTTTCTTCTTCTCCTCTAGCTCCCTCTCTTGCTTGGGTAAGAATTCATTATGTGAACATACTTTTTATGCTACAATAAAAGTTTTGTCATTTGACCCATGTTATTCTAGAGTGGAGCCATGCAAATAGCCTTTTGTATATGTCAGGCTCCAAAGGTGTAAAGTGGTCTCATCTTCCCTTGGACCCGATGCACTGAACATAGTCTGGTCAACCAGGCTACCCCATTCCCCTCGTCCTCTTTCTTCTTTTGTACTGTCAATTTGCAATATCTTTTATTCGACAAACCTAAAGCTGGATTTCGGTGCATAATCAAAAGTTTGGTAGCTTTGCGGATTTGTAGATCATCTTTTCTTCCTTTTGAAACTGCACATTATGACGATTATGGTCTGCCACAGGAGAATTATGAAATACTTACGCGTTGTATCAAAGAAAACTTGGGGTTCAAAGATGGAAAACCTGTGGCAGCTGCCGTCATTTATAGATGCCTTGTTCACTGGCATTCCTTTGAGTCCGAGAGAACGGCTATTTTTGACTTCATCATCGAGGGAATTAATGATGTTCTGAAGGTGCATTGTCAATCCAAATACTAGTTCTTCTTCAGACTTCTCTCCTTTTCACATTTCAAGGAGCTAAATCTGATTGTGTGAAAGTTTGAGGGGATATGCATTTGAGTTAGCAAATGATTCTCAGTTTCATTAGACACAAATTTTAGCTGATAAAACTTTGTGCTTGCAATTCTTTTAAGGTTGGTGATGAGAATGGAACCTTGCCATACTGGTTGTCAAATGTGTCAGCTCTTCTTTGTCTTCTGCAAAGGAATTTGAGGTCCAATGGATTTTTGACTTCTAATACTCAGCGTTCTGCGTCTTCTGGTGGACTTAATGGTAGAATTGCTCAAGTAAGTGATTAACATATGCACCACTTTAGGATATGGAACTGAGCTTATCTTCTATTTTATTATTCAAATTTTTTTCTACGAGTTTCATGCACATTTTTATCTACTGATTATTTCGTTTATTCTAAACATATTTCATAGGTCACATGATTGTTGGTTTTCTTTTTTCCTTCTCTTTTTCTTCCATTAGTTTCCAGTCCTTGATGTGGCTGCATAACGTTTTTTCTGCTCGCTCCAAGTACTCCGCTCGCTCATGGTTATGTATCTTAACTTTTCAGGGTCTAAAAACCCCTTTCAAGTATCTTGGATTTGATGATGGCATTTCGCATATGGAAGCGAAATATCCAGCAATATTGTTCAAACAACAGTTAACCGCGTGTTTAGAGAAGATCTTTGGCTTAATACGTGATAATTTGAAGAAAGAGATATCTCCTCTGCTTAATCTCTGCATACAGGTTACTAGCAACCAGACCCCCTTCCCCTGACAAAAAAAAAAAAATACAAAAGCAAACAGAAAAAAGAGAGAGAAATCCACTATCCCTCCTCTTTATTTTGTTTTTTCCCCCTTGTGGTCTCCTTTTTTTTTTCTTTTTTTTTGGGTGGTGGGATGGAATTGACGGTGTTTGGGAGAATTGGAGAATGTCTGAGTAGATTGTTGTTTATTCTGAAGGCTCCAAAAAGTCGAGTACATGGAGGGAAATCATCTCGGTCTCCAAGTGGTGTTATACAGCAGCCGTCAAATAGTCAGTGGGATAGCATCATCAAGTTCCTGGATTCCCTTATGGATCGTCTTCGCCAAAATCACGTATGCAGGATGTCTCTTTAGATTTTCTTTTTTTGTTCTCTGGAGCTAAGATGTAGTTTCTTTTCCCCTTGTATTGTTGCCTAATTCTATTATTTCCGGTATGCTTCAGATATTTTGCCAATATGCAAAATGTCCATTTATGTTAAAGTTGTGTTGATGGAACAAGATTCTTTTCCGTGACGGTCTTCGTCTGGGAATTCATCTTGATATGTGCTGTCTTTCTGTTGACATGTTAGTTTATTCTTTTTGCTTTCTGCAGGTACCTTCCTTTTTCATCCGTAAGCTTATTACTCAAGTCTTCTCTTTCATCAATATCTCATTATTTAACAGGTATTTAATCATAGAACGAACTCTCAAGTTATTAATATCCCTTGCCATTTGTTTTACATGTATATGTGCTGATGTGAAATTGCAGTCTGTTGCTTCGACGAGAATGTTGTAATTTTTCTAACGGCGAGTATGTGAAGTCTGGTCTTGCTGAACTGGAGAGATGGATAGTCAATGCCAAAGAAGAGGTCTTTACATCTTTTTGTCTTCTTTCCTGTCACGACGTTTTCTGGAGAAAAATGTTAAATATGTATTTGGGACTGAATTGTTGCTGACTCAGTTTGCAGGCACTTCTTGGCATGAGCTCAATTACATCAGACAAGCCGTTGGATTTCTGGTATGGTCAAGTTGCTCCAAGTTAACAGAAATATTGAGGAAACTGATCTTGCTAATCAAGTCTGCCTGAATTCTGCAGGTGATACACCAGAAGAGGAAAAAATCTTTGGAGGAGATTAGACAAGACCTTTGCCCAGTAAGTGTTGGACAATTGTTTGGACAGTCGAGTTATTTGTTTCACATCTTACATCAAGTTAACTGACCCGGTGCTTTTGTTCAGGCTTTGACTATCAGGCAGATCTATCGCATAAGCACCATGTACTGGGATGACAAATATGGGACTCAAAGTGTGTCAAATGAGGTCAAGTGTCTTGGCCTTCTGGCCTTCTCCCTAGTGTTTAATCAGTCCTAAAATTTTAAAGACCACCTCTGATTTGTAACTGTTGTTCACATTGGAGGTGGTTTGACTTTTTAGTTGACATCGCTGAGTTTTTTGAAATTAGACTAGCCTCCCTTGGGTTTTCTTTATTATGAAATGAGACATGGACCTTACTGAAGGATAGTGCTACTGCGCAAAACTTCATGGATGGTTTTAAACTAATCAGGAAATCTCATAGGGGATTTCGGTGTTTTTTCATATATAAAAGTAAGAAAGAAAAGGTTCAAAACAAGACAAGAAATGTTTGAATTTACCCTTACTCAATATCCTGATTGCTGGATCATGTAAATTGTATTTCCTCCAGGTTGTTTCCCAGATGAGAGAGACTCTGAGCAAGGATTCGCAGAATGTGACATCAAATTCATTCCTGTTGGATGACGACCTAAGGTAATCAAACCCGACCGCACCAGCAGTCCAAGAACTGTGCCGAGTGAATTTAGCTGTAGTTGCTCCACTATTGTGCTTGCCGTATTCTATTAAGTTTATTGTCAAAAAGGATATATCGAGCCTTGCGTGTATTGTAATTGGTTTTCAGACACTTCTCTATTTTTGACTTCATTATTGTTATTCCGAGTCTTCTCAGATCACTCTTTCTCCGCTCTGACATGCAGGTATCATAAAGTAATTTTACTAAATTTCCTAAGATTAATATGGCGTCTTTGTGTTGCAGCATTCCATTTTCAACAGAGGATATTTATATGGCAATTCCAGCCATAGAGCCTTCGGGAGTGGAGCTTCCCAAGTTCTTATCAGAGTATCTTTCAGCACAGTTTCTGGTCAAGGATACGAAGTAAACGTCATGTTTCGTGATTACTAAGTTCCAAACTTCGGAACTGCACAAGCTGTTCAGACTTCATTTGATGGCTGCTGCTGATTTAAGAACAAAATTGTGTCGTTTCTTGAGACCAGCTCTTGTAAGCTGTAGATCAATACCTGTAAAAATTTGTACAAGGTTCATCATTCGCGGGGATTGATTAGGCAGAATCCCCTAGTACCAAGTAGAGGTACAGAGTTTGATAGGGCTTTCATTGTGCAGGAATAGGTTGTAGCCATTCTTTTGGTAATGGAATAGGTTGTTAGTATATGAAATTGATTTATTTATTGTCCCACGGGATTGTGATTCAAATCGCAACATTAGTCGGAAGGAAGTTGCAAATTATGTTTCTCAGCAAATTGCAGGCACAACTTGGGAATTTTGAAGTCCTATACGCCGGACATTACAGACGTCTGCCGCCCCATAAAGCTGCATTTGCGGTCTCCTAGTAGTTACAGCTAGTCGTGGATGTTCAAGCAAGTGGTTATTTTTCCCCCCTCTTTCTTGATGTATTTACTAAGTTCTTTCATTAACGCACTAGTACACCATATGTCTATTATTATGTTATCAATGCAGGTATATATAGAGTTGGAGGTCTTACTGAAATTAAACTCTGTATCTCTTGGGATGGAGGTATTGTTTATCTGTCTTTCACCTTCTTTAGATCCTAACAATATTTTTTACTATCGCTGAGATATGCTTAATGTGGTGGTTGTTGCTGTCTTGGGTGCAAAAGTTTTTGTGCACAGTTTCATTCCTAGCAAAAATCATAGGCTTTTTTAATACATGGGGAGGCTAAGTTGATGTTTTATTTGTAACTAAGATAACTTGTCGCGTGTGATATCGGGTAGGGGTGTAACTAAGTTGACACAAATATGATCTGCTTGTTTTCATTTTACTCAAAATTTAATGACGGACGATATTATCACTAGACATGCCGAGATCTAAGGTATGACCTTGACTAATCCAGCATATAAAGCAAGTTGTATTCTGTCATTTTTATATGTCGTTGATAAACTATGTTTCATTTTCAATAACACGTACTTGGCTTGAGTCTAAACATTATAAAGCTATAATATTTCTGTCTATTTCAAGAGGTAACTGCCTAAGTTACATCTAACGATTTAATAAAGGGTTACCCTGTAAATGACGTGAAGGCATGCTTCTGTCTCCTGTTATTTATTAAAGCATGGAATTAACAGAACTTAGATTCAGCAGTTTCCACCATTCGATTTATTTTGGAATTATTTGTGCCTTGAATTAAAACCAATTATAATTTACTTCGGCTCCATGTCTTTCATCCCATTAAGATGGATATCATTTGGTGCCTTTGTGCTTTTTTTTAATGATATATATAATTAGGGAACATAGAAGGATTGAAGGCCATCCAAAAGCAAGCTTTCAAGATATTGAAGTGAATCATTGGGCTGGGACAGTGGGGGCCTTTAGGTTAATGTTCAACCTTTTGCCATATTGAACTGAAATTTCAGGGAATTGGGTTTGGAGAGAAGTAAGATGTGCACACTATAAATGGTAATTGACGAAGACTTCAACTAAGTTCTTTCTTGATAACCACGACACAAACCGTAAATTTTTTGGGTTGGCGGGTGAGGGGGTGGGGGTAGGTATTTGAGGAGTTTTGCACTATAGCAAACGAACAAGACATTCTTGCATAAAGTCAACAAGACGTACCTAAGATACAGCTCCATCTATATTAAATTATTATATTTTCTCTCATTACTTTTAACAAGATTATGAAATTATCTGTTGCTTCAACCTTGACAGAAACATAGTTAGGGACCATTACTGAGCTATGATTGAGATGGGTTTATGTTTATATGACTATTAGACGTACAAGATGCTCGAACCGAACCAGGGTGCTGCAAATCAGCCAAAGAAAACGATCTCCACGCAGATAAATTCTTGAACCGAGATGACATAGTCGCTGATAGTGTTGATCCATTAAAAGGGCTGTCTTCAAGAAGTGGATTAAGTCGACCACTTAAAGTAGGAGACACAATGTTGCCATTAATATCATTGTTGTTGTCACTCATGCTTAAGGCAAATGCCAAGGCGCCGACACGACTGTTCGAGTTAGTAGTAATTCTCTTAGAGATTCCTCCACCGTTGCTCCTCAAAGGAGAGCTTCGATTCTTGTCCCAAGCCAGCGTGCAGGTGAGGAGGTTTCTCCTTCTTCTCATGTATGCATTCTCTGGCTTGGCTATGTCTTTGATGTTGGACATGGAAGATGTGTCTCCTAGGCTGGCGTACGACTTTGATTTGCCATTGTAGAACCTTGAGATGCCTCTTCTACATAAGTGAAAAAAAGAAAACACGAAATTATAATTATTTGGCTTCATTGTATACACCACAAACAACAACACATACCCAATATATCCCAACGACAGCAAAAGTTATCGTTTGAGTCTGAAGATGATAAGAGACAGACAAACAATACCTCCATCCCAAAAGATTGAGAGTTCGATTCCAGCGAGACCCTTGCTCTGCTTCATTCTATACACCAAAACTATCAAACGTACAAGCAGCACTAAGAACTTTATCCTATCCTCTATATGCTAAAGAAACGTCAATACACACACACTAATGAACCATTCAATACATTTATAATGACACATTTTCTTTCGTTTGTACGTAATCACGTTTTCTTGTACTTTAGCTTCTTGTATCTTTTCATTTCTTATCCTTTTTTTTAAATTTTTTGCATACAAAGACAAAAGGTGCATAATATCTTTCGGTCTTAAAAATATTGTCACCCTTTCAAATTTCAGTTGTCAGCCTTCCATTTTCAGTATAGTATCAAGACAACTATAACAATATTTTTGAAACGGAAGGAGTAATAAGCATAAAGCCTTATAAGTTGAAAAATATACAAATATCTTAAGAAAGAAACAAATCATGAACCTAAGACAAACCGTGTATGGAAACAACGGATTTATACTTAGGAGGAGGATTGTGAGGGAAGTAGAGAATACCCTAGAATTCTACACGCTCATCATATATATTTATGTACTATTTTTTTTGTCACCACCCCAGAAAAATATTGATAATCTAATACCGAAATGTCTCAAAACCCTGAAATCTTTCTATACTATCACAGGTAAGTTTTAAGGACAATAAATGCGTCTGATGTATCATAACTTTCATTTAATTCTGTAGTAATATATACATCACCAGTCGAAAGCGTTTAAAACTGTAATAAATGCCTGAAAAACTTCCAAGGATAACAGGATAATCCACCTACGGATCTCAAAACGATGGATAAGTTCATGATAATACTGATGAGACCATACTTGATTACAAGGTGATATAGATGAATAGAACACAGTTATAGAAGCCAATGTTACAAACCAAATAACATATTAACTCAGCAAAACCTACTCAGATACGTACTAGTTCGTTATTTCACAAGAAATTACAATATATATATGTGTGTGTATATGTATATCTTTGTACGTAAAGTTACAAAAAGATATGGATAATCATGTCTTGGAGATGATGCTTTCATGCCAACATATGAAAAGAAAAGAAAAGAAAGCGGCGGGATTCCCAAGAAAGACAAGTCCCATCTGTCTAAAAGATTTCTCCATTCGTATCTATCAATCCTATACGTTTTCTTCCTAGCATTTTCTTCATCAAATTACAAATATACATGTTTTTATTATTTGCATTGTTCAAGGAACTCTTCTTTCATCTATGAACGATAATTATAAGAAAAGGCCTAGATTAAAATAGTTGTACATAAACGATATATAAAACATACATCAATTAAATGAATATAACAATAACAATGAATTCATGAGTAAAGGAAAATGAATGTGAAAGGAAACCTCATGGGTAGAACTTCCTCCAAAGCTTCCATGGCATCTAATGGGCACTTAAATGGGCTCTGGACCTCCTCAGACTCGCCGGATTTCACCATTGACTCGCCGGAAACATCACTATTCTTTCCGATTGATGACGTGGATGAAGAACTACTCATTATAACATGTCGTTTTTTATTACCTTCATCTATTGTCTCTTTCTTCACCACCGCCACCTCCTCCTCCACCGTGAACCTCCGATCTCCACCGCACATCCCCGGCAAATCCGTCAAGGGCAAATTTGAGATCCCATGCACGTAACCAGAACCCTCTGGCCCACCGTTATTCATCACTGTCACAGACATTTTTTCTTTGGGTGAGGGGGAGAGAGAAAATCAAAACTTTATGAACAAAACCACCATGAAAATTCAAGTAACGAAAATCCCAGATGGAAAATGGATAAAAGAGAACAGAAAATGAGGTTTTAAAGAAAAGGGTGATCGTGAATAGGATCAAGCTCGTGTCTTTTTGTAGTTTTAGCCATTAGAGATGAGTCCTTAGATGCGGTTTAAACAGAAGAAAAGATGGAAAAGAAGACAAATGTTTGATGAGGGATGAAACAATATGTTTCTTGAGATCATAATTAGGACAGGAATTGTTTAATTTGTTTATCCGAAATCTTAAACAAATAACTTGTAGAGGATATGATGAAAAGTACTAAATGGATGGGAATTGAATATTTTAAGACAAAGAAGAAAAAATGGGATTTATTGTAAGAAGAAAAAAGGTGGCGTGGGTGTGAGGTGCCCTTATCCGAAATGGTCATCCAATAAAGGGCGTTCTTGATGCTAAATAGATGTTTGGTTGATGTTTCTCATTTTGAAGAATCTAAACACATAAAGTTGTTTATTTAGGTAGACTGGGAGTATGAGTTTCAGATTGATATCTAATTATTTGGTAATCGATATTCTTTTTTGATATACTAGCTCTCCTTATCTATCAATATGGGGAAATAGGGGTATGGTCAGTCAACGTTGACAGCCACCGCTGCCGGTCCGCCGCCGCTGCCCGGCCACTATTCCAGCCGGTCAAATTTTTCCGGTCAATTTTCCAACCATCCATCTTCGATACCCATTTCAATTCTGATACGTTCCAAACAATATCAATGTCAATCATACTCATTCTCAATTCAATACCAAATAACTATTACTTTTACGTCCAAACTCATATACTCCAAACTCATACACTGTTATACCCATTTCGATTCTGATTCCGATACCCAAGTGCGAACCAAATGCCACCTAAGTCTCCGTGTTTATGTAGAGCTTTGAAAGAAGTCAGAGCAATCTGATATATATAACATTATTTTATATTTTGTGTAAGATGTTATTTTTGTAATCCAGATATGTGATCCTATAGTCACAAAACAACAACTTTATCAATGTCGGTCATTATTGAAAAAGTTCTTGTGGTTTCACTTCTGTATGAATATGTTTATTACAATAGATTATCAAAAATGGTGGGAGTTATAGAAATGTTGACTTGTTGAGTAAGACGATACACAAATTTTAAAATAATCAATGAGTAAATATGATTAGTTGATCCATGATCAATGAAAATTGTAGAATATTTATGAGCCCTTGTTTTTGTCGATCACTCTTTTACTTATATGTAGATAAAATTTATTTATTATCATTTTATTAGACCACTAGTTGTTACATAAACATAATAAAATTAGAAGACGATAACCTGTCCAAATGGATGAGTTTTAAGCAGTAGTATTATTACAACTTGGAAGTCTTATCCGTTTGCCTTTTATCGGTTTTATCTTCTTGTCTTTGTAACGTATAACGTATGCCTAATCCTAATCAGGTGAGATCGGAGGTTGGAAAGGAGGCAAAATATGAGGGCTCCAATCACGTCCCGTCACGTGTAAAAAAGTTGTCTTTTTTTAAAAAAAAAAAAATTTGAATGTGGTGGGACCACTGACAATGTTTTTTACACGTGGCGGGACGTGATTGGAGGCCTCATATTTTGCCTCCTTTCCAACCTCCTCAGATCTCACCCCAATCCTAATACCTTGCCGACTACTTATTTTTAATTACAGAAAATTTAATCTACTCTTCTTTTTTTATTCATTTAAGTCCAAAAGAGACTTTATAAATGAGAGCTGACGCCTGACGGGTTGCAGTTGAAACTGAATGATAGATTCTGAATATCACGTTTCAGAAGAAAATCTGAAAAATATTTTAATTTTAATAAGAAATTTTATAAATAAGATACGTTTTAGCATGTGATACAGTAATGGTGTATCTAAAACCAAAAAATTTTATTAAACAAAATTTGATCTTTAGATTTAATTTCTACTTTAGATTCGAACGAGTAAACATAATAAATGCTTCCTTATTATTCTCAGGTGACAGACAACATCGCATCAAGTAATTTCTACCATACAACAATAATACATGCCTGTTTGAAAAGTAATTTAAATAGTGTAATTCAATCTTTTACAATTATGTGATCAATTGATAGGAGATTGGGTAAAGTTTAGAGTGTTTTATGAAAATAGAATGAAATAGGAGCGTTCCAAACACATAAGTCACTTTATATGTTGAAGAAAGTTTACAGGACACTCCAAACGCCTTGTATAGGCGTTCGAAGTGGGATGAAGCGCATAACGTAGGCGTTCAAAGTGTTTAAAAAAAGCTTCCAGAACACTTCGAACGACTACATAAGGCGCCTTAAGTGGGTGTCTGTTCATAAAAGGTGCAACTCTTGCACCATGAGATATCTACTTTCCATTTGAACGACCATGACTCATGTTAGGGGGTGTAAGTATGCAGAAAAAAGGTCATTTTAACATCTTGTTTGTGAATTGAAAGCCTATAGATAGTAGGCTTTGCTATGTTAAACGTATACTTGGAAAATCTTATGTAAACTTGTGAAAATTCTGCAGCACTTCCTCTTCTTCTATCTTCGACTATCAATCACTTCTATTAACAAGTTCTAGCTCTCTCTAGTAGAGCAAACTAAAAAGATTAAGCTATTATATCTTGGGAAACATTAGTAATTGCAGTCTACCTTGTTCACCGGTAGAGACTAAATTGCTTTAAGGACATAGTTATCAAGAAACTCGTCTCGACTTTTTCTTTTGTTTTTTTTGTTTGGTTTTATATTCTATGTCATATTTCCCACCTATATATCCCAACGACATTAAATGACATTTATTGAAGGATGGAGATTTTCCACTTTCATATGTAATGTAGCTTTTACAACAAATGAAAATTGATTAATATAATAAGAGGTTAATTTGTTCTGGAATTAGTGATGGTCTCATTTGCATGTGTCATGTGAAGCGTAAACAAGGGACCACTAAAACAATTTAAAGACGTGTTTCATGTTTTTTATACATCAAAAAGTGGTCCAATAAATAAGAGTAACATACAAAAAAAAAAATTGTGAAGCACTAAAATTTCATTTTTGGTCCCCGTAAATTGGTTATTTGTCAGATGTGAATCGATAAGCCCTCTATACTAACCAGAACCACATAAATCCAGCATTTAATTATAATATTAGTTGTAAATTAGCTGTCGAGAAATTAAGATAAGTGTGTTAATTAATAAGTACCAGGTCTTTTCAACACTCGTTCTTCAAGGCGGGACCCAATAATCAAAGTGGATAAGATCCGAAGATCTGTCTGTCCCCTTTTCTTATCGGATGGGATTCCCTCAATGTG
Organism: Eustoma russellianum; assembly: GCA_036186865.1. Taxonomy (NCBI): domain Eukaryota; kingdom Viridiplantae; phylum Streptophyta; class Magnoliopsida; order Gentianales; family Gentianaceae; genus Eustoma; species Eustoma russellianum. The sequence goes on along the minus strand of AP025049.1, from coordinate 1,635,267 downwards.
TGGTGACTCACCGCGCTTCCTCAAACGCGACACGGTGAAGCAGAGAGCGGTGAAGCTGGATGAGAATAACTCTCATCCAGTCTCACCACCTCCACTATTGTCACATGTCACGTGGTGACGCATGTGGTGAGGGAGTGGCGGTGAGGAGATTTGAATCCTCTTCCTATTGGGACTTTTTAGACTACGAGGCTACAACTTCAAATGAGACGATAGTGCAGTTGTGAATAGCTCGTATAAAGTTCAGTTGGTAATCGGATTAAGATAATATACCAGGAAGGTCCAAGCTTGAACCAGAACACGCGTAACGTGGATGTAATACTGCTGTCTGGACCAGTAATGACAAAGTCATTATATTCACTATTCAGCCCAATTAGGCCAGAGGGTTGTCGGTCTGGTTCGCAGTAAACATCTTGCAAGGGTCTCTGAAAAAGCCTTGTCAACCTAAAAAGTCATTAGATTCCTGAGTTTCATCTTCTACAATACTCTTTTAGGCGAGAAGTTGAGGCTCACATAGCTAGAGATATTGGTTTTTTTTTTTCCTCCAGAAAGTGCAGTTGAGAAAGTCTATCTCGATGCGCGTTTCGTCTCATAAGGATTTTGTAAGCAATAACAAAGATCATGTGGTTGTATGATGGTAATGTCATCTGAAGTCACATATAATAGGGATGAGATCTCCTCACCGCGCGGCCCAGAACGCGACACGTGGCAGCAGTAGGGGTGATGAGGCTGGATAAGGGTTATCTTCACCCAGCCTTACCACCTCTTTTTGCCACGTGTCGCGCGGTCACGCACGCGGTGAGAGAGGAGCGGTGAGGGGATCCTATCCCCATATAATCAACACGTAACAACTCGGTTAATCGAAAGATCTTTCATACTAGTTTAAATATAAGAGTTAACACAATGCGGTTAGTCGAAAGATCTTTCATACTAGTTTAAATATAAGAGTTAATACAATGTTATATAAAATCGACATCGACTTGTTGTTTGAGAACATACTAGCTCATCAAGACTTGACGAAGAGAGCTCGATCAAAATTATAATCACCAAATGAATAACTATATCCTGTCACTACAACACTTGTCGTTTATTTAGCGAAAACAAAAAGTAGACAGAACACCTAGCAAAATTTCACACTTGAACGTGTACAAATCAAGATAAACATGTATAAAACATTCCATTCCCATAGACAAAGGGTATGCTCAAGAACATTTTCCTCAACACTTGAAAACATTCACATGTTTTTTTTATCTATCTTCATTAAAATAATTGAAAACATCTACAGTTGATTTGGTCCTCGGAAGATTTTTATAAAAAACAAACACTCGGACTTTTAATTTTTGTTTACCATACAGATTCCAGCTACAAAATAAACATTATTCTGGTCTAAATTATCGGCAAAAATCTTATGAAAAATCCAGCTTCGTCAAATATAAAAGTTTGATTATATTCTCACATGCGGATTTCGTCTTATAAAAAATAAAAGCCTCAAAATATTTTTGTAATGAGATAGAACGGTAAAAGCCTGAAAATAAAATCCCATAACCAAAGATAGTTTATTTGGTGGAAACATGTGTTTTTGTTAATTTTAAAGAAAATTATTTATGTATTATGACATGTGAATTGAACTTCATAGAAAAATAAGCAACTAAATTCAAATCAGAATCAATAATTTTTCTCATTTATACTTTGGTAAACGCAGGTGCTATGTTGAGTTTTTTAAAATATAAAAGTTGCCTATTCTCTTATTAGTTAAAAACTTACAGTTAAAAGTATACACAAACATGAAGCCAAGGAGAGTCATACGTTCATGCGTATGGTGGACCGCATTGAAAAACAATTTCTTTCCTAGTTTCTAATTTTAATTCTTAAGATACATGCTATATGGACGACAACGACAACGACAACAATAATATTATCCTCTTGCTTTATATATTTGATAAGAATAAAGTTCAGACAAGACTTCCAAGTTAGTCAATAACAGTCAACGTAAGCCCACCTCGGCAATTTGACCCGTCAGCTTTGGCCCAGCCTAGGTAGGTCATCCTAGGCCACCAAGGCAGGACAGAGTCCCATACCATTTATTGGTCAGCTCGGCCACATGTCTAAGGTAGGTCAGTCCGGCTACTGTTCTATCTGATCAAATATGCAAGGTCAGATGACTCTAGCTAATCAGCTCAAATGTCTCTTTTACTCAACCGCTCATGAAACACCTCAGATCGGCAAGTATTCGATCCGGTCAGAACATGGTCAGACCAACCGCAAGCCTGCTCAGCTCAGCTCAGCTCGGCAGATCTCATTGTTCCTCTTGGCCAAACCACATTCAGGGCAATTCAGCTCGGCCACTGTACGCTTCGGCAGACCTAGCTTGGCCGTAGTATGCACAAGCAGAGTCCTGCCACACAGCAAGCTTGGCCTCCTAGCTCGACACGTGATGTCACTTGGCCTTCATGCAGCCGAAGACTGCTAGACAACGCAGCCCTTTATCTCCACATGTTAGCCATGCAAAGAGAGAACAGCCAGCACAGCAAATATCAGCAGCTGCGTGGCAAACATGCAAAGCAGAACTGCTACTAAGACAACCAGGTGTCATCACCACTTCCATTCTGGGAAACGCAGCTATCAGCTTCAACCACTATAAAAAGGAGCTTCATCAACAGAAGCAGGACCAAATCTTTTCCACGACCTAAAGTCCTTTTTAAGTCTCTTCAGACAAGCTATCTTTAAGCCATTTCCAGTCTAAATGACACCTTGGATTCAATAGTCCTCGGCTCGGCCATAATTGTGCCCCAACCAACCCACATAAACAGGTTTATACAACCTTTGTTTCCAGCATAAGCTATTCACTAAAATGCTCACAACTGACTTGATCGTCGGAGGGTTTTCCCCAGGGCATTGACCCTGGGCCTCTAACGTTACCTTTCCGTGTCTGTTCTATAGACGGACTCTAACGGAGAGTTGACGCCATACCACAAGGATCGTCTCCGATCCACCTGGTGAAGATCCGACTTCATCAAGGTTCCTGCCTATGACGGAATATGGGGAGTCGGATATACGCAACTATACACATGTGTTAAAAACACACATATGTTATTTCCCGATGACACATAATACATGCTACATGGAATTTAAGACAAATGCAACTACATGGTGCTCTGCGTAACCGTGGAATGTTTTGCAAGGGCTCCTATGGCCAAGGAATTGATATAAGTGGTTGGCTCAGTCATGAGAGAGTTAGTGCGCAGATCCTCAATGTTGTCGTTGCGATCAGGGCCTCCCACAACGGCCCCAGTGAGCTCATTGGGGTGGGGTGCATTCTTGTTGTACCAGTAGACAAAGCTCATTGAGCAGTCCACCACCCTGTTAGGTTCCATTTGAGGTACAGAAGCACCCCTGTGGTGGGCTTGCTTTGGTGGCTCATTTCCAAAACCAACCATGTATAACCTTCCTTTCGGGTTTTTGCCAAGTACACAGTCCATCTGCAGTTGAAATTTAGATATTAAAATACACGTTATGAGTATTTTAATATCGGCAACCTCCTCTTTGTATTTCCTGAATTCCGTCACTGACACACTAGCACATCATATCCTATTATTGTGACATTTATGTAGCTACATATAGAGCCGGGGGTCTCACTAGAAGCAACCTCTCTATCTCTTGGGATAGAGGTATTGTTTGTCTGCCACTTACCCTCCCAAGACCCTAGCAATAACTTTCTGTCGTTGAAATATACTGGATATGATTGATGATGATGATGATGCTAATGTCCAACACGGCACTTTCTTGTATGTTTCTGGATTTATTTCCGTTGTATCTTTTGACCTGATTATTTATTTATTTTTATATCTATATACACTGATGGATATAGTGAATTTGCGCTCGTTTTCTCCCATATAGCAGGCACATGCGGAACCACGTAAATCTTGTGTGTTCTTTACTGTTTTCCTGAATTTCTGTTTATTCTTCATTGCATAACAATTCTATCATTAATTATGTTATTATGGCATAGGTTGATACAATGGTTTTATAATAAAATTACTCTATAGAAAAGACCTACAGCCTTGACATGTTATGAAATTCTATTGGTAGTATATATTGTCACCTGTCGTTTTGCAAAATTCATAACATGATCAGAGCTGAACCGTTGGTTTCCACACCTGAGTTGTTGCTTGTGGGCTGCTAAGAGTCACTGTAGACACTGAAGAGAAAAGCAGTACCGGCAGCATATTGTGTGTTTGCTCCATCCCTAAGGTGAATCAAACCGCCTGAAAAATTACCATTTCGGATTTTACTCAAATAGCTATGGGAGGAAATGCTCATCAGTAGCAGTTGATGGACACAGCCTGACGCAATTTTCATTATGGGTCATCGAGAAACAACTGTTTCTACCACATGGGTGTGGTTGCGTATATCCGAACCCCCATACCCAGCCATAGGCGAGAGCCTCTAAGGCAATAGGCTAATTTTGTTGTTGTAGGCTGATCCCAAAAGGAATACCTGGAGATATATAGACCTGGTGATGAGGACTTTCAGGAAGGACTGAGCAAATAAAACTTTCAGCTTGTTGCTTAAAGCTGCTTAGACCATTGTGACCTTCCAAATATAGCTGTTTTTAACATTTGCAAAAAGAAAGAAAGCTTGTGTTAGTGGAGCTATATTCATTAATCTGATTCAAGATCATGCAATGTGCAATATCCCAGGTTCAGACCTGGAAGAATGATCCCAGAGGCGATAAAATGACAACTAAAATTAGAACCAGAAAGGGAGAAAGTTTACTTTGGTTAGAAGAACTTGGGCTCCAGCATATTTGAGATCCCAGCTAGATTCAGATACGTTTCCGCTGATGGCTTCTTCTTTGATGTACTTTAGATAAGCTGAATTCTTGGTTGCCATGTACAACCATGTTGATGCCCACATCAATTCATCCTGTACTTACAAGATTTATAAGGTAAACGTGGATTTGTGTATTTCTCCTCTTTTGGGGGGGGGGGGGGGGGGTTCCTTTGCATTGATTCAATACTACATTCCATCTAGTATCTGCTTTTTCGGTTGAAATCCTACTCAAAAGACCAATGATACATAACATTATCTGTGAAACACACCTGCTCTAGTAATGCACTCAAATAGCAGAGATCTTCGTTATCTTTATTTTTTCCTTATTTTATTTCTTCCCTATACGGGGCAGCAATAAGAATTCTCGCTCCAACATATGTTCAATATCCTAGTATATGCACTTCACTAGTGTCCCTATACATAGACCATATGATTCAACCAGTACAACAAATATATGAAGTGTTTCCAGTCCAACCATTAAATCATTTGGCATCTAAGTGTTTTCCACAATTAGTTATCATCATGAGTAGTTAGTGATTAATCAGCATAATAGAACTCCTGTAAGGTTGTGTCCCTTGTGATATTATAGTTATATGATTTATAATTATATCCTAATTGGTTATTTACGAAGAGTTATCTAGAAGAGTTATGTCTTTTAAGTTAATAAACACAATTATTCATTAAAGGGACATGTCCATTTATCAAAGGAGTGTTATGCCAAAGGTTATGATGGAAGTGCCTTTTGGTTACCTATAAATATGGATGAAGGTCATCTCTTCACCCTGTCATTGTCTTTACTTATCCATCGAAGTAAACATTAAAGTATGGGTCAGTGGAGAGAAACCTCCGTTCTAAGTATGGACAAGACAGAGACATATTTGTGGGCTGTGCCACCGATGTTACTGACCCTAAGAGTAACATAGTTAAGAGGCACGATTTATCATCTTTGAAGCACATTATGTCTGCCGCTGTCCCTTTGGGGAATGAACTGATAGAGGAGAGTGCCAAGATCTTTCCTGACGCTGTGGTTATGCAGGCAAGTGGCACTATACTGTCGACAATAAAGTTGGGCTTTCTGCGCATCGAAATATGTTGAAAGGTACGCTTCCACTAATCATCTTCTTATAGTTGTGAAATGATTGCGTATGTAAAAACATAGATTTCTAGATCCTGAAGACTTAATCGCTTACATGTGGTATCAGAGCAAGTTTAGAAATTTATGTTTTTCATGTTATTGTTATTCACATAGTGGCGATTAATGTTCTGTTCGATGAACGAGATGAAAGATCTTTACTTTTCGTGGTTTAAATAGAATGACAATTGAATTAAAGGGGAACATTCTGAGGAGCCACATATGTTGCATCTGCAACACAATAACTTTCGTTCATCGCATACCCACAGATCTTCAACTTATGCTCATTCATAGTAGGATCTGCATGCATGTCAACATCAATTACCACATTTGTCACCCTTTTTGCTCCTGGGATCGCGCTTCTAATAACAGGCTCAACCACTTCAACGCATTTTACCCCAATAGTCACCAAATGCATTTTGCCCTGTAGTGGGAGCAGATTTACTTGCGTTTTGCATGAAATTTCCTTGAGAAACAGGGACAACTCCTTCCTTGATACCTTCACTTCAGAAGTGTTCTTATGTAAACAATTTTGGGCCTTATGGCCAATATGAAAACAGCACGAATAATAAGAGAGAGGGTTCTCATATTTAACTTCTTGCCAGAACCCAGTAGAAGCCTTTGCAATGCTTTGTGGATTTAATGAAATTGTGTTTGTTGGAGTTTCTGTTGGAAGACATAATAACCAGCAGATTATATGAATGTCTTGGTCCGGGTGAAAATGGTGGAAAATATCACTTTTGGGAGGTTGAAGGTTCATACATGACCTTTGGTTATGTTACTGTTGCTTGGAAAGTTGCATCCTTACATTGAATTTTGCAACACTATTTCAGAAAGTTAATTGCGTACATGGTAACTGTTCATTTTAATGTGATAATGGAATTTATTCTCATGTGTAAACCGTTTTCTGGATCAGGGCATGTAATGAAAGAAAATTAATACAGTATAGTGATCCACTCGTAACGGTAGAATAGAAGAGATTGATGTTTGTGTGCATCGTTAATTATTTGGAGTTTTTTGGTTAAATGAATCAGTCTGCTCACTTTATTGTTTTTCATATGTCATTCGAAAGGTATTATGTAGAGCATTTTATTGATGACATATTAAAGTTTGTGACGGGTACAAAAGGTGAATTATTGATATAATGAAATTGTGATAAATACACAGTACACGTAATTTCTATCTAGAAAGTCGGTACTTAAGCGGGACCGTCTATGACCCCACCGTACAGCCTGGAATTTTACGTGGAATGGTAATACTGTAAAGGAAAATGATTGTAATCTTTCCTGGGTATTGCCGAACCGGTTCACCTTCACATTTTCATTACGATTTCATCTTTTGTTGATGTCATATAAAATGATTTATCATATTATATGATTTGTTAGTCACCAAAGTAATCAAGTTATATAGTATGATGAAATTAAAGTTATAGAATTAAAGAATGACATTATTCTTTTGTTGATATCATATAAGGGGTTTTATCATATTATATATTTTGTTAGTCACCAAAGTGATCAAGTTATATAACATGATAAAATTAAAGTTATGAAATTTTAAAGAATGACATTATATGTTTGATTTATTATAGAACAATTTCGTAATCGCCTAAAGGTTGATTAAACGTTCTATAATAAATGTGTTGGTTGGTGTATATGTAATTTAGTTTATTTGCATATCCAAAGATAGCATATAAATCTAAGTAGCATATTTTTACCAAATTAAAGTTTATTATAGTTACATATCTTAATATTTCCCAAAGGAGAGTTTTGATGTGTATTTTATGTGAGTCTCCATTAGAATCTGAATTTCTGTGATCCATTACTTGCAGTACCTACTTCGTCGCTTTCACATGTTGTGTCCATTCGTTTATACAACGGTTTGAATTTCTCGGAATGGAGTGGATAAATCCGGTTTCACTTAAATGCATTGGACCTGGATATGTCACTCGAAGAGGAGAAACCAGGTGACATCACTGATGAGAGTAGTGATGATGATAAGTACCATTATAGAGTCTGGGAAAGATCAAACCAATTGAGTTTAGTATTTATGCGAATGGCAGTTGCAAGCAACATTAAGTCTATCCTTCCTAAAACTAAAAGTGCTAAGGAATTTATGGTGAATGTAAAAGAATGCTCTCAAAGTGCTGAACAAGTCGCTTGCTGGTATATTAATGAGTAGTCTGACTACTATGAAGTATGATTGCTCACGTACTATGCAAGAGCAAATTCTTGAAATGAGAATTTGGCAGGAAAGCAAATTCTTGAAATGAGAATTTGGCAGGAAAATTAAAGAAGTCAATATATGAACTTGAACAAGCTTCTCGAAGTGTGACCTCGTTTGGTATTAAAGAAAACAATGTTGATCGGTGTATATATATGGAGGTCAGTGGGAGCAAGTTTATTTTTCTAATGTTATATGTTGACGATATTTTGCTTGCCGCTAATGTGGCAAAATGTACAACACGAAAGTTCCAATTCAGAAAAGGGACTAGTTTAGTTTAAAACAATATCCGCAAGGTGAATAGGAAAGAGAACAGATGAAAAGTATTCCTTATGCATCAATTGTTGGGAGTTTAATGATGCTCAGACTTGTATCAGACCAGATATTAGATTTGCTGCCGGAATGTTAGGCAGATATCAAAGAATTCTGGGATGGATCATTGGAAGTCTGTAAAGAAAGTTCTCAGATACTTGCAAAGAACTAAGAAGTACATGCTCGCTTATAGAAGATAGATCAATTAGAGGTACTTAGATATTCAGATTCATATTATGCGAGATGTGTTGATTCAAGAAAATCAACATTTGGCTATTTGTTCCAATTAGCTGGAAGGGCAATCTCATGGAAAAGTGTGAAGCAGTCTGTCATTGTTGCTTCCACTATAGAGGCTGAGTTTGTGGCCTGTTATGAAGACACTATTCAAGGTTTATGGCTGCGGAACTTTATTTCAGGGCTTATGATTGTCGATGTTATAGCTAGGCCGTTGAAAATTTATTGTGCCAATGCCACAACAGTCTTCTTTTCTAAAAACGACAAGTACTCTAAAGGTGCTAAGCATATGGAGATAAAGTACTTTGCCGTTAAAGAAGAAGTTTAGAAACAAAGAGTGTCAATTGAGCATATTAGCACCGGTCTTATGGTAGCAGATCCATTAACGAAAGGATTGCCACCAAAGACATTTCATGAGCATGTTGAACGTATGGGTATTGTTGACGTCATTAATCATATGCATTAATATATTGACACTCTGAGCTCAATAAAAGTTATTTGTTTCTGGTATTTCATGTTTTTGATTATGGTGTACACGTAAGTGTGTCAGAATTATGTTACAGGAATGAATGTTTATTAAAGTTGTATGCTACTCTTCATTAAAGGTTGTAGTAAGGACAAGTTTATTGATGTAGTACATGGAAGGGAAGGATTTAATACTTAAGTGCACATTATGGTTTTATAAATCATATGAGACGTCACAAGGAACAAGTGGGAGATTGTAAGGTTGTGTCCCTTGTGATATTATAGTTATATGATTTATAATTATATCCTAATTGGTTATTTACGAAGAGTTATCTAGAAGAGTTATGTCTTTTAAGTTAATAAACATAATTATTCATTAAAGGGACATGTCCATTTATCAAAGGAGTGTTATGCCAAAGGTTATGATGGAAGTGCCTTTTGGTTACCTATAAATATGGATGAAGGTCCTCTCTTCACCCTGCCATTGTCTTTACTTATCCATCGAAGTAAACATTAAAGTATGGGTCAGTGGAGAGAAACCTCCGTTCTAAGTATGGACAAGACAGAGACATATTTGTGGGCTGTGCCACCGATGTTACTGACCCTAAGAGTAACATAGTTAAGAGGCACGATTTATCATCTTTGAAACACATTATGTCTGCCGCTGTCCCTTTGGGGAATGAACTGATAGAGGAGAGTGCCAAGATCTTTCCTGACGCTGTGGTTATGCAGGCAAGTGGCACTATACTGTCGACAATAAAGTTGGGCTTTCTGCGCATCGAAATATGTTGAAAGGTACGCTTCCACTAATCATCTTCTTATAGTTGTGAAATGATTGCGTATGTAAAAACATAGATTTCTAGATCCTGAAGACTTAATCGCTTACAACTCCTTGATCTAGAATGGCCTTTTGTGATAATACAGTCCCACATGTTGGGTGTACATACGCCCTAAAATCCTTCTACTCATGGAATTATACTTGCCACCGAGTTTTTTTCACACCCTTTGAATGGATGGAAGTAAACGTAAAAATTGAAAAAAAGCATGTATGAAAGGAAGGGGAGAGGGAGAGAGAGAGTACATTATAGCCTGAGTAAAAGCAGTAGAAGGGGCACTCTCCATCATAGGTACCTTTGTATGCATTGGCAAGCTGAAAAAGCTGTGGAACACAAAAGCACACGAAAACTACAGCCACGAATTCAATCCAGTGGACAACAACAGAGCAATAACTTAATATTAGGACAGGAGATTTAAGCAACTACTATGAAGAATTACCCTTTTGTCTTTGTTAAGTAGGCGACGGGAGTAGCCATGATCACGGTGCCTAAACACAAGAGAAGCAGCTGCCATTGCTGCAGAAGTATCGGGTGCAATTTCTGTACCTGGTTCCCCTTGATCAATCTTCAACACATCTCTTGGAGTTCTCATGTTCTCCGGCCTGATCCAACACTCATGATCTTTATTTGGATCACCAACCTTCATAAATTGTTAACCCGTCAGACAACAACAAAAACATTGTCCCTCAAAAGTTCCAATCTGTGAATCAAATGGTTAGAATAGTGGGTCGAAACTATCAAACCTTCTGGGAAAGGTCCTAATGGGGATCAAGCATTGTATCAAAGATCAACCTCCGATTCAAGAATTTAGTACTTAGATAGTTCCACATACAGAGAGAAATTTTCCACGAATAAAAGTAATTGGTCAAGTTCACATAATATTGTATTACCAGGCCTAAGGTCAAGATAATTCACATATACCAATTGCTCTGGAATTTGAAGGGCAAGGGGAGAAAGTTTGTATCACCTGTACATACAAGAGGTCGCGCTTGGTGGTTGCTTTGAGAAAATAATCTGTACCCAGCGGATAGCGGCATGGACATTGTCCATTTCTCCTGCTGCTTTGAGCTCTGATTCATAAGAAATAGCTGCCCATGTCAATGTTGTAATTGTGAAAGCCATAGGCAGCCCATACTTCACATTGTCCCCTGCATCATAGTATCCCCCAACCAAGTCCACCTATTCAAACAATATAAAGAACACAGCTCGAATCATTTCAGTTCACATTACTAAAGACCAAACCAGATAGTAAAAGGCACATCGTGCCTTGAATTTGGTGGTTGTTCAAAATTCACACCAATTGTTTTTCGTGTCCTACTGCACCGAAGAGTTCTCTAATTTAAATTATTTTTTGCGCCATGTAAGGAGAGAACACCAATCCATTTGGCTTTTTGTTTTAACACTGGAATAAAATGGTTACAAACTAGACAACTTATGGGTGCACAATAGGAGCGGAAAGAATTGGTGCAATTTCAGAACAACCACCAAACTTCGGGGCACCAAAATCATCCCTATATTCTAAAGCAAATTTGGTATGTTCGACCATTTTGGAACGAATTATCAGAAAATCCCATTGAATTCGATTGTGCGAAATCCGTAACGTCCTCTGCTCAAATTCGTTCAGAAATTCAAGACGCAACTTCGATTAATGCAAATTTTCATGAGTATGAAATTAGAGGAGAAAGAGAGAAGAACATTATCGAGTTTGCCATCGGAAAGAGCAGAATCTCCACGCCAAGGCGGCCTATGTCTGAGAGGGAGCTTTCCTGATCCCTGTGCCTCCAGAAATACAATGGATTTGGTGAGAGCATCCTTATAATTGAAAGCTCCATTAGCAAAAAAAAAAAGAAATTTGGGGAGATTAAAGCAAAGCATGCCAAAGTCAATGCATTAGGTATATGCATAATAAATTCTCAATCTATATATACAAATCGACAAAACATGGAGATAAAAACTTCTTTGTAAAATAAAAATGGTAACAATGGTATTTGTGTTTGAAATTACAGAAGAATGAAAGCTAGAGCGGCGTTACGGAGTTGGAACACATAGAGAAGTTAGAAAAGTTGGTGCTCAGTGCATAGCTCAGTTGGTACTCGAGTCATGAGTTGTTTCAAAAGGTATGTGGTTCGATTCCAGAGACACGCGCAGTGTCGGTGTTGCAATGATGTCTGGGCTAAATGTTCAGTTTGCAGTGGACACTTTGTGTATGAGCTCCGTAAAGTAGGAGACCAATTAACTTCTGATTTGCATCATCCACAATTCTCTTTGAAGCTGAGGCGTAGGAAGCTCTCAGAGCCAGAGTATGGCCTTTTGATCGCGGTTAAAATATAAGGTCTCAATCACGCGTCGCCATGTGTACAAAAGCAGTTTTTTTTAAAAAAAATTACACCACTCCCTTCTTAAAAAAACTGATTTTATACATGTGATAACACGTGATTAGAAACCTCATATTTTGCCTCATCCTTTAGCCACCTCAGATCCGAACCCTTTGGTGTTAGAAAAGTTGGTTATATATAGACGGTTTGGAGTGGGAGAATGTGGACCCACCTCCACGAACAACCATGTTTATTGTCGGTTCACATCTGATGAAACTAAAGGTGAGTCAAAATATAAGGTCTCCAATTACGCGTCGTCATGTGTACAAAAACATTTTCTTTTTAAAAAAAATTACAACACCCCATTCTTTAAAAAACTGCTTGTGTTCACGTGGCAATACGTTATTATAGACCTTATATTTTGTCTCATCTTTAGCCGTATTATTTTGAAATCTCTATTATGTATAATGTATCTATTGATTGTGTTCTCTTGTGCTGGAATAGTACATCTTTATTTACGGACAATGCCTTAGAAGATGTATTCGTAGTTGTGCTACTATGCCTTCGCGGATCCAACATGATTTTGTGAGTGTAGTTCTCTTTTGGTTAACTTTTCAGGTTTCATCATTTATAGCATGAAAATAATTAATATAAGTTAACATTTGTTTTGTCAGACCATAATAACTCCGTCATAATCAGGTTTTAGAATATTGTAAAATGGATAGACGGCTAGCATACTCTAAAACCATGGTATAAAAATCCTAGGTTGACTTAGTTAGGATACTGACATATACAAAAAAGTGGAGTGTAACACCCTTTCATATCGAAAAGAAAAAAAAAAACTAAAATCATTGTGTATGAGTACAAATATAAATAATAGATGTCTATTTATGTTAATCATTTTCAAGTCAGTATTTGAAAAAGTTAAAATTTGACGATGTTAAACTTATAACACCATCGATCAGCCTTAAGTTATCGGCCGTTACACGATACTTTCGGTGCTGTAAGCACCTAACATCGTGCAACACTCATGCAAATTTTGAAAAATTCAATAGCTGCCTAAGTAGTTGAATTTACGGTTTCAGATCTGAGGAGGTTAAAGATGAGGATTTGAGGCCTCCAATCACGCATCTTCACTTGTAAAAAAACAAAATTTTTTAGAAAAAAGAGCAGCACCCCTAACTCTTTTTTTTATACGTGACAATGCGTGATTGGAGCCCTCATATTTTGTCTCACTTTTAAACTACCTAGATCTGAACACTGAATTCATGCATAGCACACCAGTCATTTAAGGCTAACCTATTCCAACTACTTTTGGGCCCGATTACACCAGAACCTGGAGATTTTCTTAAAAACAAATAAAACAAGAGACAAAGAGAGTAATTTACAAGTCAAAAAACTCAAAACAGCAAATGTAACAGATAGTGATAGCAAGAAGTGTCTATACACAAATGAGATATTATAATCATTCACTATTAGCAGTGAAAGAATTCCTTGAGAATATTGTTGAATTGATCCGATTGTTCAATCTGAGGTATATGGGAAGCATTCTTTATTATTTGCAGTTTCACCTTCTCCCCCAACATCCTGCAAAAATTACGATCCATGTTTAGTTCAGTGGTATACTTTTCAAGTTCATAAGCTTTTGAGATGCATACTTTTCAAGTTCATAAGCTTTCTCCGGTAGAAAGATTTGATCATTGTCTCCCCATATAATCAACACTTCCTGCAAAGCACAATTTAAGGATATGTGAAAAGCAATCAATCAATCATATTCATTATATTCGAACAACATCAAAATCTATCGTTAGAGTTTAAAGAGGGTGAAGGGCAGACAAACAATACTTCTATCCCAAATGATAGAGAGTTTGTTTCCAGTGAGATCTCCAGCTCTATATGTACCTGCATAAATGACACAATAATAGAGATATGATGTGCTAGTGAGGGAATTCAGTAAATACAAATAGGAAGCTTGTGTGACAAGCAAAATTTACTCCAATATTTACTACTGTAATTGAAATTTCAGAGGAAGAAGGTAATATAATGGAATAGAATGATGAAATGAAGAGGAGCTTATGTCTTACTTGTTGAAGAGGATTCAGATTAATTACATCACTCTTTCCCAAAGTCAATCCTTGTAAAAGCTCCAATTTTTCTTTTCTATTCTCAGCAAAAAATTTCTGTTTCCAATCAGCAATGAAGCTGGTCAAAAAAATTATGCCACTAAAATTATGGTGAAAGATATGAATTTGCATACTTTTCTTATCTGCTTGTCACGTTCTGTTAATGTATAAATCAATCAATCAATCAACATATTCCTACGGTTATAAAAGCTATCGTTAAAGTCTTAGGAGGTTGAGCACCAAGCAAATAACACTTCTATTCCAAGAAATAGATTCCGTTAATGTATAAGAAGAAACTAAAAAAGAAAAAAAGAAAAAGAATTCCGTTAACACGTTAGATGTTTTTCATTTGTCAAGTCGCCTTTTTTTTTTAATGAAAATTGATTATTACATCACAATGTTTCCATTTCTAACGGAGTAAAGGATACGCTTTTCTTTAATTTTGGAATATGATGGAATAAAACAAAATGACTTACTAAATTGACTGCGCTTCTTATATTGTGAAGTAACGGTTGATCGACACATCTTGATGCAATTTTCTTATGGGTCATCGGGAAACAATCTCTGTATGTTTCTAATACATGAGTATGGTTACGTACATCTGTCCCTCCCATATCCCGTCATAGAAGGAAGCAACTAATTATGGCGGAAGCAACTAATGCAATAGGGTAATGTTTTGCTGTTGTTGATTATTACATCACACCAGCTATACTTTTTATTTTTTTTATTCACACCAGTTAAACTTATTTTGTTTATTATAATTAGTTCAGCTCATTCCGTTGCGAACTAAAAATTTGACTTTAGAAGTACTTACATGGATGACATCATTGAGAAAGAAATCAGGCATGTATAGACTCTTGAAGACCGACAATCTCATCATCCTCCTTAACTGGCTCGCCTTCACTGGCAACATCACCTGTAACGGCCCGTATCATACAAGAAACAAATAAAATAATTGTCTAACATATAAATATGTAGTCCCAAGGACATAGCGCAACTGATTCTAGGTAGAAGTTCTCAAAAGGAAGGTCAGAGGTTCAATTCTTGTCAAAGTCAAGAGAGCCCCTTTTAGGCAAGTGAATAGTGTGGGAGATTCCTTGGGTTTTAGGCTTGACTGCAGTGATGTGGGCTATTGTCTATATGACCAAGTTCTTGCTAGCGCGCCGTTGGTATCTGATTTACATCCCTACACTACTTTTGAGACTGGATGTAGCAGTGACCCTTACTGGTTGTGGTTCAACCTTTAACATATAAATATGTATCTAAATATTAAAACAACCACTAGTGTCGAGTGTTTCTGCAGGGTCTGTAAAATGGTCGGATTGCTTCGCGATCTGATGTACGCAACTTACCATATATTTTGTGCAAGAGGCTGATTTTATGGTTCGAAACCGTAATCTCAAAGTGACAAAACACCAAACTTACCAGTTGATCTAAGGTCCGCTCTCAAACACGTAACGTGTGACATAGTTACATGACCAGACAGCTACGAGGTATTAGATTTACCTCTTCCAATTTATCAGCATCAGCTCTCTTCAAAAAATCTTCATTATCCTTCCTCGTCATGTTGACGGCAGAGCTTGCTATAACCACTTTCTGTACCCTATCCGGAAACATCAATCCCATATGATAAGCTACAAATCCGCCATAACTAGTACCCACCAAAGAATACGAATCAACTCCAATTCTCTCCAGCATTTTCCCCACGCACTCCGCCTGAAAAGCCTCTGATCTTTCATTGGATTTTGTGGTGGATTCCCCGAAGAAAACCAGGTCAGGGACGTAGACGTCGAAATGGGGCGATAAGGAAACGATCTGTTTGCGCCATTGGAATATTCCGGAGGGTCCGAAACCGTGAATTAGAACAAGTGAAGGTTTAGGAGAATTGGGGATTGAGTTGGGACCCCAGAAATGGATGGTGGTTTTGTTGTCTATATCGATGGTTTGGGATGATAAGCCGGCGGCGGAGATGCTGCGGCGGATATATATGCTGAACAGGGAGGCTATGCTGAAACAATCCGCCATTGAAGCTGAAATTTTGGATTTGGGGTGGGGCAAATGAATGGAGAGAAGGAAAATGACGGGTTTTGACTAAACAGATTGTAGCTTCTGGTATATACTCATTCCTTCGTACTAGTGACCAAAACGTGTATTAATATTAAAGCAATTTTTAACAGAGTCAATGTCTTATAATACATTTCATTTTTTAATTTTTAGTTTTAGTATTTGATGCATTAATGGCTTACTGTTTTTGTATCTTTTAATTGGTTGTTGACAAAGATAATTCAAAGCTTAAACAGAATTTAACAGGTTTATTATAAAAAAGTAGACAATATTTATGATTATCTATCGAGCAATGTCTCCAAAGGCAGAATCAAGTACAATAGCTGTTGGGTGATGATCCCATGAAAAACTAGTAAGACATTTCGGGCAAAACACCCAATCCCATTTTGGATAAAGTAAAGATGGTGACATGATATATAAGTATAATAATAAATGGTAAATTTCAACAATGATCAATTATTTTCAGACTAACAAGGACGAAAGCTCGATAAAGTCGACATTCAATGCTACTCCTAGACCTATATTAATATCGTGGGGTCCAGATAGACACAAGCGCGTGAAACCTATATGGACGAATCCATATCGTTACATTTCAATCTCGTAGCATTTATATATATCTTATGGTTATTGAACAAATACTAAAATATCTAGATATTACTAATTGATCATAAGAAAATTAGCGCAAATATTAGTGTACATAAATATATCTTTGGTAAACGAAAAATGTTGCATATGCTTCCTCTCTCGTATTGTTTAAACATTTGTGTCACGAATGAACATAGCTCAACAACAACAAAAGATTCGCTTCTATTACACAAAACCTACATGTTATGTCTTGTATCGACACATATATTATGATTCTTACCTGTCAGTATGTTATAATTTATTCATAGACAATAAGGTATCATGTGAGGTACGTCACAATCTTTACTTGAGTGCTATATTAATTCTTCAATAATTGAGTGGTGAGAGTTGAATAATGAAGCCAACCGAAAAATGACGAATCATTAATTTACATCTTCATTCCAAGCTTCATATCCACCAGACATGCTTTGCTATTTGTATAGAATTTCATTTGATTTCTCAACTTTAAAAATGACATCTTATCGTAACCGTTGATTCAGTATATATATTAGAGCCAATCCGTCGGTTTCTTACAAATCAAGTATGATTACAATATTATGTTTGGTGCATGATCTTTCTTTCAAACTCATACGTTCCACCTCACTCGACGATAACGGTTTAACTCCTTCTTAGACAAGTTGACTTTTATTTGTTTCGATTTCCAATGGAGTCAATGACACGTTCTTTCTTGACTTTGGAATATGATGGAATAAAACAAAAATGACTCACTAAATTGACTACGCTTCTTATATTGTGAAGTAACAGTTGATCGACATAGCTTCACACATCACTATGGGTCATCGAGAAACAACCTCTGTGTGTTTATAACACATAGGTATGGTTGCGTACATTCGACTTCCCATACCCCGCCATAGGCGGGAGCTTCTAAGGCAATGAGTAATGTTGTTGTTGTTAGACAAGTTGACTTTTATGTTTTATATAAGATACTGCACATCTCGTCTTATTTTTTTTTCTATTATGTAAAGTTAGGCTATATAGATCAATCACTCTCTTGTACTTCATTTATTTATTTTTTATTTTTTTAGTCGTAGCCTAAAGCCTACTATTCTTTTGTGACTCTTAGTACATAATGCATAGTATGTGTCTTTAGAATACGTCTTTACCAAAAATATCACATCAATTCAACCGTGATTTCGGTCTAAGTACATAAAATTCTCATTTAAATCTTATATCTTCGATATGAATCACATGTCCCTACTGTGATCTATCACTAACCATATACTCTTCAATTGTATATAAGTCACATCGTTTCTTATTGTCTTTCTCTCTATGTCATCTTTGGTCATTTTCACACACGTTCAACATGCACCTCATTTATTATCTCGTATCGTCTAACATGTGCATCTGCAGGACGTCTCTGCACATGCTCATACTATTTTAACCTTTCTATTTATATATTCACTTCTTATTTTATGTCCCCACATCATTCTTAACATTCTTATTTTCGCCACTCATATCCTTTGTCCATGGTCATGTTTGACTGCCCAACATTCAAACTCATATAGTAGTGCGAGTCTTACCGTTGTCTTGTAAAACTTTCTTTTGTGCTTTAAAGTTATTTTCTTATTACAAAGAAGACCTGACGTACTTCTCTGTTTTAACCATCCTGCATGTATCATGTGATTCATATCCTTGTCAATTCATTCATCTTCATGTAGTATATATCTTAAATATCTAAACTTTCACTCAGATGAATCTTTTGGTATCCTAGCCTCACACATAGTTCTAAAGCCATTCTTTTGTTGCTAAAATTAAATTTCATGTACTATATATTCTTTCGTCTCAATTTGATTACATAAAATAAACAAGTAATACATAATATACAAGTCATACTAATTTCTCGTACTGTGACTCAAACCTCTACGACTTGTTGATTTTATCCACACAGAGGATTTCTCTCATGTGAAGCGGATCCTTCATATCGTGTACAATATTCTGACTTATGCTCCAACTTATTTATCTTGAAGCTTTATACGACCTATTATTATCATAAAAAATCATATTAGCTTAAGCAATATATCATACTATACTAAATTAATTCATTAGATGTCTTTAAGGAAGACATTTATTATTGTCTTTGGTCCTAGTGTCCCTAACGTGCTTTATGCCTTGCAGATTCATACCTTGCTGATTGTTTTGTTGGGTATCTCTCTTAGTTGGAGTCCCAATGTCTTGAGTCAAAGACGATTATGGCATTGGAAGAATTCCAACAAAGGAAGTTGGAATGGTTTGTTTGGTTCTCCAAGGTTGTTAATTGCTTGGAAGACTTTAGGAAGACCTTGTGCATTGAAAAGACACAAGAAGAAGTACTATAAATAGAGGTGCTGAGTGGAGCAATTGCAAGAGAGAACAAGAAAACAAGAAAAAAAAATAAGAGTGACAAATACAAGTGAGGAAGGGTGAAATTCGTAGGTGTTGGGCAGTCTGTCAGCCTCCGGAAAAATTGCATTTGCTGAGTATTGCACCGTTGGATCGTCACCAAATTTTGACAGACTATTTCTAAGACACAAAAATACATTCTGAACGGTAGAGATGTGTTTTGGTGGTGTCTAGGTATGTCCGATACCTGCATTCTCAAGACAGGAATTTTCTGCCTGAAAATTTCAGCTTTGTATTTTGCTCCTCTCTTGTATCTTGTTGTGTTCCAAGATTGTTTGGATGATCTTGATGATGTTGTATTCCTCTAGCTGAGTCTGGAGAGACTTGGTTGTACCCGTTATTGACTATGGTGGAGATCGTTTAAGTGGCCTACGGGTCCCGTGGTTTT
The DNA here is from genome assembly GCA_036186865.1 of Eustoma russellianum. NCBI lineage: Eukaryota > Viridiplantae > Streptophyta > Magnoliopsida > Gentianales > Gentianaceae > Eustoma > Eustoma russellianum. Next base: position 1,615,324 of record AP025049.1, on the reverse strand, counting down.
TTACTCCTACATTGAGAGGTTTTTCCACGCTAAAAATTGTTGGTGTTTTTGTTCGTGTTTCTATTTGATTATATCCCCATAGTTGCTGTATTTTGGGAGATATTGTTTCCTAATCCGCTGCACTGTCTCGCAGTTGTCATACAAATTCATACATTGATGATCGTGTATCTTGCTGTTTATACATTTGGGATTGCAAATCAGCTTGATCTAATTGGATTAGACGATTAGCCTTTATAGATTATTATATTATTATGAAAGTCTATATCCAAAGTTCGATACCTTGTCAACCTATTCTTAATCAAAGTCGCTTCATTTTAAGATTTTATGAAAGGAGATCTATATCATACAACATCAACCATACTTATAGCGAGGTATGGAGCAACCATACTTATGTGTTAGAAACACACAGAGGTTGTTTTCCGATGACCCGTAATAAAAATTGCATCAAACTGTGTCAATCAAATACTACTTCATGCAGTCAATTTACTGAGTTATTTTGCTTTATTCCATCAGAAACATTAATGTATAAAAATGAAGGCCTAACTGAGGAAACGAACTAGCATGTAGGATGAAGAAAGTACTAAAAAATCCTACAACTATAACAAAATGAAGATATTATAGACATGTACAAACATCACTTAAAAGAGTCCAAATCTAGACATACCACCTGCCAAGACACAACAACTTATATCCGATGTGTCTTGGTACATGGTGTGCCTGGCAAATATCTCTTCTGAACTTAAAATGCATAATATTACTTCATCTCAGATGTTATATAGGTCTGATCATGCTTTTCAAGCAAATACAGCAATATCTTTAAATGATCTTTAAATGATATTCAAGTCACGTATTTTTAAATATGCTTTTGAAAAGTTGATCAGCTAATTTCAAGTCACGTATTTTAAAATTTTCTGAATTCGAGCTCAAGCATGATTTTTAAATCTCAAGCTCGAGCTCGAATGTCTTTAAACTCGAGTCAACCTCGAACAACATTCGAGCCTATTCGAGCAAAACAAACATGGTTTTTTATTTTAAAAATTGCATATATTAGGTAAAAACATGCATTTTAAGTGATGTCATTAAACCATTTTAATTTTTTGCATAAAAACTTATTATCATTAAAATAATTGCTACTTAATATGTTTACTTTATTGTATGCGTCAAACAAATATAATACTATAGCACCAAACCATGTATAAATTTTATATAGGTTATAAATTCGAGCATGTTGACGAGCTAACAAGTCGAACATCATTATATTTAATATTGACTGGTTGAATATTCGAATTAAATCAAGTTCAATTTCAAACTTTATCAAATCGAATTAATCAAACAAAAATTTAAATCAAACTCGATCACTCAGAGTGATTTGCACCCAAATCCCATATACTTATCAGGCACCCGCCTTAACCACCCGGCCAAAGCGACTTGGATGCCTATGAGCTTAAGTTGTTTCAATTCACTGATAAGTTGTGTTCTTGATTCTGCAGCGAGAAGTTTTTTTTAGGTAATGTTATTCTTGCTTAGCCCAGTGAATAGTGAACTGACTGCTGTTTGAATAAAAGTTGATTTCTGATTTCTGAAGAAATGTAAAATTTTCAAATTGGTAAAGTGGAAATAGCAAATCCGAATGGCGACGGTGCAAGCAGTTATGGGGAATTTTACGGCGAGCGAGCGCCAGATACTGACGGCGGTCAACAGCGGAGCTTCCAGTCTCTCTTTGATCGGCTCCGGATTCATTGTGCTCTGTTACATGCTCTTCAAAGAACTTCGGAAGTTCTCTTTTAAGCTCGTCTTCTTCCTCGCCCTCTCTGTACGTTTCATTTTTCGCATCACTCACCGTTCTTTTTATTTTTAGCATTGATTGGATTCTGCTTGTCGTGTTCTTCTAATTTCGCTGCTTTTATTTTTTTTTATGTAGAAAAATATTGATTTTGTTCATTAAGGGGTATTTGATTTCCTGCAGTCGATTTACTTGTATGATTTTACAATTTGAAATCCCCGACTGACATTGTGACTTGTTGGGGATATGAGATTAGCGGTGTTACTCATTATAATGGGGAAGGGATATTAGCATTCATGATATGAGCTTTGTATGTTTGGCTGCAAGAGACCACAATGTACGTATACACCACCTTAAGAGAGCTCAAAGGGGTGCTGTCGAAAATTAAACATAGTAGTCTAGTGAGAACAATAGTGTCACTTTTTAAGATCTTGTTGGAAGAAGCTTTTGTTGGCCTGGAAGTCCTCATCTTTTGGTAGGAGGAATGAAATTTTGGAAATCGGTGCAAGTGATGTGACTTACCAGCCTCCTTTAGACAGGGTCTATGAGGTGGTTTTTAGTCTCCTCGCATAAAGGATATGATGAGCTAAAAATCGACATGTTCACAGAATCGACAAGTATAATCAGATCGGTCTTCACAGATTCAGCACCAATTAATTCCATAAGGACCTAAGTCTGCCGCGGTTCAGCTCAGCCATCACCTCGGCCATAGCTATTAGGTCGTCCATGACCACCACCTCGGTCACCTTCACCACCAAGAGCATGTCAGATCGGCTCGGCCAAAGCCAGTCAGGTCGGCTCGACCTAAGCAGCTTTACCGTGCATAGTGGCACATGGCTCCAACTCACTGACGCCTAGCAGCCATACATAAACATGATAGAACATGTGGCATCATTTGGTGGCTCCAAACAAACATTTGCTTGTCAAAGCGTAAAAAAAGAAAATGTTTGCCAGATAGAAAGGAGGTTGAGAAAGAATTACACAACATTCTTCTCGAACCGCTTAGTATACCCACAACAAGACATGTTTCTCTACGTTACAGCATATACAAAATGCTTAAATTGAAACGACCATTAGCTGACTTGAGCGTCGGAGTGTGTTACTTTAGGCCTCTAATGCTGTTGATTTTTCCAGGTTTCAGTAGCAGGTTCACCATCATTTTATTTGGATCGACCTTTTGATTCGAATAGCGAAATCATGTTCATCATTTAGCGCTACAGGAAGGGTCCAACCGGACATTTACCTTCATATTTCTCCTATCAAAGTACATACAAAAACTATCCAAGATAGAAATGGTTTTGCCACAAAGTAGGACTCAAATTCATCCTATACAAAGAAATTACTCGAGGTAGATCCTCAAAATGGTGACCTCGGCAGGCTCTGAGTCGTCGCCATATCCCAACAAAGGATGGGACATGTTCTAGCTGATGAGCTTGGCAGGTTCGAGTTGTCGTTATTCCTCAACGATGGGCGCGGGACATGTTTCCCTCATGACCTTAGCAGATCTGAGTATGCGTCTCAACGGTGAACGTATGATATGTTTCCCGCACGACCTCTGTAGATCTGAGCATCTCCCCCAACAAGGAGGCAAATCGGGACAGGTTTCCCATACAGCCTCAGTAGGTCTGAATGCGTGGATCAAATGGAATAGATTTTTTCTGACTTGCTGATCATCAGGTCAGACTCATTGACGTGATAATGGAACATGCTTTCCGATATGACCTCAGCAGGTATGAACGTCTCTCCTAACAATGGGGCAAAGCGGGACATGTTTTCCCACTTTATGGCTAGCAAGTACAAACCATGCATCCTGTACAAAGGAATTGAAAGAGGAGTATGTCTTTCCATCTTATGATCACACAAAGGGCATAATTGAAGCAGAGCTTCTAACAAAATAAACAGAACAAACAAGCAATCCTAGCGAAGCAGAGTTTCCAAAACGATTAAGAAAACAGAAAGATATGCCTTACCATTTAAACTGCTAAGGTAGATTTGAGGGCATGTGATGAGGTGAAAATCAACATGCTTACAGAATCGACAAGTGTAATCAGGTACCCCCTCACGAAGTCAGCACCAAGTGATCCCATAAGGACGCAGGTCGTACGCAGTTAAGCTCAACCATCACCTCGGCCACAACCATCAGGTTGTCCATGGCCGTCACCTATATCACAACCATCAGGTCAGCTGCGCCTTCAGTGCCAAGGGCTTGTCATGTCAGCTCGGCCAAAATAGCTTCATGCGCAACGAGACGCGGTGCCAGCTCATCGACACCTAGTAGCCATGGGCAATACAGGTGGCAGCACTTGGTGGCCCTAAGCATGCATTGGCCAGTCAATTGTACAAAAGGAATGAATGCCGCTAGACAGAAGGGAGGTTGAGAGAGAATTACACAACATTCTTCTCGAATCGCTCGATGTACCCACAAAAAGAGTTTATCTATATTCCAGCGAATGCAAAATGCTTAACCCGTAATTGATTTACCTCTTGTATCTGGCACTTGTAAGACTCCTTTTGCCACTGAAAGTATATCCACACTCTCTAATGGAAAATTATTTGGTGTGGATGTGTGAGGTTCCCCGTATCTTTTTCTTCTTTATATGAAAGTTTTATTTGCTCTACCTAGAGTGGCTTATCTTGGATATGATTAAAGGGATAAATATTTCTCCGTGCTTTTCATGTATCTTTCACAATGTCGATTGACTTATATTTCCTGATTCTATTCTTCATATTTGTTTAGTCGGCCTTCGTATGAGGGGTCCTGAATTTATCTACTTTGGTTTGATGCAGGATATGCTCTGCAGCTTCTTCAGCATAATTGGGTATAAATTTGCCTGTGACAGCCTACTGCAGTCAGTGTCTGGTGACTCAAATTTTGCTGAAAGTTATCTTTTGATCATGCAGGGATCCTTCTAAAGGATTTTTCTGTCATACTCAGGGTTATACAACACATTTCTTCTGTGTGGCTTCATTTCTCTGGACTACCACAATCGCTTTTACTCTTCATCGTACGGTTGTCAGGCACAAAACTGACGTGGAAGATTTAGAGCCCATGTTTCATTTATATGTTTGGGGTACGGTGTTACCTTGGGACTAAGTCTTCTATTTAAAGGAATTCGTCTGAATTGGTTCTAATTTTCTGAATAGTTGCTTTTGTCTGCTGCATTGCTGGTCTACAGTTCCCCTTGGCCAACTTTTGTTGCAGTTGTAATTTTTTCTGGAACTTTGATTTTTCTCACTCTTCTGCACGCTCTTGCTAATATTCATGGGCATATAACACGAATCTGGGTGTGTCAACTTAAAAACATATTCAAAGTCATTGATGTGTTGGTTGAGTTTGATTCCAATTACAATTCTCTAGGGAACCTCACTACTTCTTATGTCCTTTGCTTTATTCATATTGACCCTGGGCATATGACAGAGATAATGGTGGTGATATCTTAAGGAATGAAGTTTATAGTTGCTTTTGTCTGGTTTACTGCTGGTCTATGGCTTCCGTTGACTGAGTTTAATTGCATTATCAATTCCCACAGGAACCTCGCTAGTTCTTACTGTTCTGCGCTCTATCGGTAATGAGCATGGGCATATAACACGAGTACAAGTATGGTGTTGGGATCAAACAGGGCGTACAGGAAAGGCAAGTACACAAGTTTATGGTTGTTTTACTTTAGTTTTTTAATGATTAAAAATGTTTATGTTCGGAGTCCTACGTATGCTTTTCATTTATTCCCCAGATAAGCGAAGGAGTTAATTTTATACTATCAAGGATAAGAGTAAGCTGCATGACTTTTGGTAGAGCAATTTAACTGAGATGGATATCTTATCTACAAAAGAAAAGCTTCAACTGTGTCTAATTGGTTTTATTTTCGGTCCTTCGATTTTCTCGACAATTAAATCTATTGACTAGTGAAATAACATTCCCTTTTACAAAACATTACAGAAATGTGGTTAGTTGTATTCCATCCTAGTTTTTTCATGTTGAAAAGTTCCTATATTTCTCATCACTGGCATGCTTTTTACTGCCTTTTTTGCATCCTTGATGATCGTTCACTAGATCAACCACAATGGAGGATGCATATGTGCCGTTAGAGGATCCCTATGTTATTAGGATGAAATGTGTTACGAAGTTTCTTCTGTACATGGAGCTATAATCCCTTGTGCCCCCCTAGGGATCGACAAAGAAGCGAAGGATAACCAAATTGTTCGGTTCTGATTTGTCTGCTAACCATGGCAAGTTTGATCGTCAATAATATTGGCAACTTTGAACCATTGGGTCTTTCTGCTGAATATGACAATATGACATATTTGACTGTTATTCTTGTTTAATACATTAGAATACTCACTTTCTTGTATCTTTTGAAACTTGCAGGCTCTTCACTTCCTAACATTTTATGCACCACTTTGGGGTGCTATTCTTTTCAACGGATTCACTTACTTTCAAGTCATCCGGATGATAAACAATGCAACCCGTGTATGCGTTTAACTATGATATGCTTTGCTTCATTCACTTTAAAATTTTGATTAGTGTGTAATAGCAATGATCGAAACATGTGTATTGCTTATGAGGTCATGCTAATGTAGTTTTGTTGTTACAACAGATGGCAGCTGGCATGTCCGAGCGCGCATTCCACTTTGATACTCGACCAGATATGAAGGTTAGTCTACTGAGTTTTTTAGTCAATGCTGTTAAGTCAACTGAATAAGCATTTTGCCTGAAATAACCTGCCGGTCACTAGTTGCATTTTGCAAGTGAGATTCTTTTCTCAGTTGTACATTAAATGATTGCAGTTGCCCTTGTAGTTTAATGATTTTTCCCTTTCAGGAAATTTTGCTTATCGATCCAGTGCTGTGATTACTGCAGAATGTGCTGTTATTATCTTACACCTTTAATGGAAATCGAAATTTTAGTACTAAAGTGATTTTTCTGTTCTTTCACTTCCTTGTACAAACTGAAAAGTTCTTCTATGCTCTATTTTCGTTAACTGGACCTTTTAGGCTATTGTTTATACAATGATTATAGTCATGGTTTTTTTTTTTTTTTTGACTTTAATTATATCAGGTTTCATTTGGTTTAGATCATTTGACTCGATGAATTTGATACGATAAATTGTCAATATAACTATTCAATTCAGAACTAGTTTATTTCCTCGTAACTCTTTCTGTCCCCTGCCCACGTATTCTCGAGGGAAAAAAACAGAAATAACTTTTATCTTCTTACTGTTTTTTCCGTCTCTCCTTTAACTTCTGTACTAAAACCTTTTCTTCATACCAGGATACTGTTAGATGACGAGTTACTTTAGGAAATAGGATTTCGTTCTCACGAACACGACCCTTTCCTCTTTTTTCTCATTTTGTGGTCTACACGGCTTTTTTCCTTGGAGGGGGGGGGGGGGGCACTGGAGGAGGATAACAATGCCTATATACCATACCTATCATCTCATTTAGTGGATTGTATTGAGTAGATACAACAACACTCAAGTCTTTTTCACACGTGGGGTCGGCTATCTGGATCAATTATTTCTCTTGCACTTATTTTATTTTGTTTTTGTGCTTTTTTTTTATTATTTTTGACTTGTAACCTAAATCATAGCCTCCGTGTGTGTCTCCTAATACCTAAAACATAATACGCGTCTTTAGCATACACATCTTTGATGTGATTTTACATTCCTCTTCTGGAATGCTTATGAATTGCTTAAGACAGATTTCAGGGTTGATGGCGCTTTAGGCGCGCTCAAACTAAGAATGAGATTAACTTTTTTGCTGACTTCTGCTCTTCCCCCTCCTTTTGTTACTCTTGGACAGGTACTTAACCGCTGGGGATACTATCCGCTCATTCTCATTGGATCATGGTGTTTTGGCACTATCAATCGCATACATGACTTCATAGAACCAGGACATAAAATTTTTTGGCTTTCTGTCATGGACGTTGGGATGGCTGCGCTGATGGTAAACCTCAGACTACTGTAACAGTATGCTTTTAGTTGTATTGTTTATCAGCGGATCATTTCTGTAGTTATAGTCTCTATAATTCTCCTGGCGTACAATTTTATTAATCTATTGTTGTGTCAGTTAGTGTGTCTATGAATACACACACATGCAGATAAATAATATATATGCATTTGTCTACATCTATATACACATAGATATGTACATACATTAGTGTATACCTATACACACAATATTGGTCTCTTTGTGTGAGCGTGTGTCTGTCTGTGAGAAATGGTTATGGAGGAGTCGAGGGAAATTAACGCCTCAAGGGTGTAAAAGGGGCTGTCTTAAACAATTTGGCAGGAATCTCGTTGAAATAATCTCAACTTTCTTTTCTAGGACAGGCTGTTTGTCTAGGCGGGTTTTTGACGTGTTTAATTATCAAGTATGAACTACCATGCCTCTAAGATTAGTTTTGGAAAAGGTCGTCTATATTTTGTTATTTCTTCATAATATCCAAGTGCCAAGGACCAACTAGTTAACCATATGGTTTAATATCTGTGTTTTACCTTCTTCAGGGTCTATTCAATTCAATTGCATACGGCCTCAATTCTTCAGTACGACGGGCAATTTATGAAAGACTAGATCTGTAAGCTCAACTATTTGATGTTCATGATTGTCATTCATCTACTGTCTTGTTATTTGAACCACTTGGTCCTTGTTTTAAGGATATCTTCCTTATAGGGAAGTACAGAAATTTAAGCAGGCAAAGCATGACACGCAAACAAGTTTTGAATAAACAGTGAAGAGATGGGCTTTACGTTCAATTTAATTGTAAATTTTCACTTCATGTTAGCTCTATGCAGACATGATTGGCTTGTTATATTTATAACCGTAGGTGATGGTAAGTATGTGTCTGCCTCAGGCTGCCAGAAAGGTGCCGCAGATGGTTTCCGAAGAGTTCAAAGTCTAGAGGGCAACAGGAGGCGAGTGAAATGGTGTCATTACAAATTCAAGATCAGCAATAGCAAGGGGGGTCTTCATTTTATAGCTCGTAGTTTGACATTCACTGGATTCTTGAGCTGTATCACGAGAGCATTCCACAAGCAAAGATGGGACTGTTGCCCCCACCCCCACCCCCCTTCATGACCATTCTGGTGAAGCCCTTGGTGTCCGACACACGTCTTGTCATCTGGCTTGGCCAGGTGAGATTTCATTTGTGAGCCAAGGGAATTAGATGAGCCTTCCGGCAGACTGTTAGACTAAGTGTTCGAGTTTGCGTTTGCGATGTAAGTGAGTGGTTGTAAATGTAGAATGGTGAAGGTAGGATGTCGCAGGCAAAACTAACATTGTTTCTTTGACTAATCCATGGTTTATATATCCTATTCCTGTTGAGCTTCTGAACTTCCATTCCTAATCTCGCAAAGCAGAAAAAGGAACTTCAGCTCTACAAGAGTATGCTTTTTTCTTACCCAGTCCAGTGGAGTCTCTGAGTAAAAACCATGATCTTAATAGTTATCCTATTAAGCATAAAAATTTCGTTGCGCCATTTTAACAGAAACATATGTACAAAGAACAAAGTACACCACTGGTTCGATGTTCTACCAATATAATCCCACGCTTGTTTTACTATATAGTTGAAATCAAACCCAGATAAAAATTGAACAAAACGCAAGAAAAACCAACAGGCACAAGAGCTCTAAGACGTAGTTTAACCATATATTCATGTAAAAGCAAGAGTCCACAGAATAGATTACAGCCAAGTATACTTAGAGAACTAATACATCAAAGTGGCTTTTTCACGAGAAATATCTTAGTCACACGACAGGTGTGTAGCGTGCGTGAACCTCACATACCACACGTTCAGATACGTGTATTTTTATAGGATGTTTTTATACTAGACAGAGGGTTTGGGAGGATAGAACAACAAAGAAGATTTCATCCCACAAACATACATATGAATACCATAATCATACAGTATTTAATTGATCCAAAAATCAAGCACAAGCACAAGGGGAATCAACCACCACCACATCTTCTTCCCCACTCCTAAAAACAAAGTACCCAACAGCTAGGCCCAAAACCACCGCAACAAAAACGCCGCCGTTAAACGACATGATCGCCAACATCAAAAAATACCCAATTCCTGAGTTGACTCCAAACAAAGCCGCCCCAAGAATTCTCCCGGCGCTCCACTTGCCCCCTTTCGTTCCGACCAGCAATGGGGTGGTGGTGGAATCTCCGCCGGCTTGTGGGCTGCCGGATGATATCAACTTGAAGCGAAGACGACGATCTTCTAAGTATTGATAGAAGATCGAAAAGATAAAACAAGCTAAAAGGGTGAATGCATAGCTAAGCCAAGAATCAGTTCTCCAGAAATCAAACAAAAGGGTCACCGTTTTCCCCCAGTAAAACGTCATGTGCATCATCTTGCCTACAGAATTTTCTGAATTTACAGAAAAGATCTGATTTTTCTGAGCTCAACAGAAAGATTTTCTTTTTCCGGGAAATTGGATATGGATAATTCCTCTTGTTTGGGATGTTTTGATGGGTGGTTTTGCGTATAAATTCAGGAAGAGAATCTTTGGAAAACGATGAGAAATTGATCTGAAGGAAGAATTGTAATGATGGGTGGAGGAATATCTATAGGCTAATTCTGTATGCTGTGGGGCTGTCGTATATGTGCGGATTTAAAAGTGGGCTGGCGTGCCTGTACGTTGATTTATGAATTTATTTTTCAGACTTATAGTACGTTTGTATTAAATAGTAGTAGTACTATTAGTTTGTCTATTTCTCTTCTTGTACTGTATGGTTAACCCAGGTTATCTATCTGGTTCTAAAAATATATATAACTGCATATTTTATAATTTTTTAAAATTTTTTGATTCGTATAATTGTCAAATTAATAGTCTTTTTATAAAGAGGATTGTTTTCACATCCTACGACAACAATAACACATAACTAGTCTATCCCAACAACATCAAAAAATATCGCTAGGGTCTAGTGAAGGTGAAGAGCATGTAAACAATACCTCCATCCCAAAAGACAGAGAGTTCGCTTCCAGCAAGACCCTCGGTTCTATATGTACCTGCATAGACAAATAATGAACGACAAATAATGAAAGATAAAAACAAGCACAAAAAGGCAAATACAACCTAACGTTGAGAGAGTATCTAAGCCGCTATATAATACTCTAAGATGTCCCTATATCATGTCTAATCCTTGCTAACCTTAATTCTCCGTCGCCATGCATTCCTACCCTGGACCATACCATGTCCTCAGAGAGATGCAAATCTAGTAAGTCATGCCTAATTCTCTTATCCCAAGTCAGTTTGAGCCTGTATTTACTTCTTTTCCCATCTATAATGAGACTTTCAATTTATTATATGCTTATTTACATCATTTAAAGTAAAAATATTGAGACATATGAATAGCTTGACTCCAACACCTAGTCCCACATAAGAAAAATTAAGACAAAGTAGGTATACAATATTAGTCTAAATAAAAAAGACGTTTCCGGTGTACTAGTCTCTCGTATTTGCGTAGGTTCGAAAAGGAAACGGATCACTTCGCGATCTGATGTACACATAATTACAAATTGAATTTAATGTTGATGACCTTTGGTACCATACTTACAAAAGACCTATAGTGTAGACGTTACATAATGGTATACGGACCGAATACCAGACGTTGTTATGACCTAGGGCTTTAAGAAATAGTATCAGCGTCTAATATGAAATAAATGTAAGGGTATGGTATGAAGCGGATGAGATCTCCTTACCGCGCTCCTCACAACCCGACATGTGGCAGCAGGGGAGGGTAGTGAGGTTGGATGAAGGTTACTTTCATCCAGGCTCACCACCCCTCCTGCTGCCAAGTGACGTACGGTGACGCACGCGATGAGTGAGGATAGGTGAGGAGATCTAAATCCGGTATGAAGATATGAGGAGTTGGTAGCGGAATCTAAGCATGGAGTCTCAGATGCTGCCTATTTAAGAAGAAAGAAATGTAATTTTTCAGAAATTAAAGCAAAGTATAGGCTTAAATACGGTATGTCAACATGATGTTAAACCGTTCTGAGTAAAAATTCTCCCAGTGTATAGTTTAGTTGGTACTCGGGTTAAGATTTGCTCTAAGAGTTCATAAGTTCGAATCTAGAGACACGCACAGTGTAGCTGTTCCACTGCTGCTAGGTCGAAGGCCTAGTTTGCAGGGCACCTTGTGTGGGTCTCTATGTAAGTCATCACCCAACTTAGGAAGCTACTGGACTCTTGATTTGCATCCTTTACCGTGTTCTTCAAGGCAAAAAGTATTCTTTTTGTTACAAAATAATGGATCTTTTAGTAAATTTCTCAAATCATTTGTCCGCTAATATATATATATATATATATATATATATATATATATATATATATATATATATATATATATATATATATAACATGCAACTCCTCGCCAAATTACACTTCTATTGTTTGTATCTAAGGGTTAGGTAAGTTGGACGTTGACGTTCTTTAAACAACTAGTCAGTCTTTATCAATATATTTGATGAATTTGTCAATAGTTATGCACCTTCAATAATATAATCTTATTTTAAGACAAAAAACTAAATAGGAAAAGAAAAACATTTCGTTTTTTTATTTTTGAAAAACCTGGCTGTAACTTTAGTGGTCAATGTAATAGGAAGCGTATGACCAATAATTTCCTTTCACCTTCATGAATTTGTATACACGTAAACTTCACTTGGTTAATGTGCAAATAAGACAAATCATTAATTAAAAAAATAACCACAACAAGGGCAGTACATGTTAAAAATAGGATATCAAACGTATCATTATTATTTTTTCTGATGAGATGTCAAATATCTATATATATCAGTAGAAAAGTATAAGTGGGAACTTTTAATTAAAACAACTATACTAAGTCAATCTACTGTATCAATTTCCAATGGATTAAAGGACAAACTCTTCCTTGAGTTTAGAATATGATGGAATAAAACAAAATGATACACTAAATTTGTTGCGCTTATTATATTGAGAAGTAGCAGTTGATCGACACAGCTTTACTGAATTTTTATTATGGGTTATCAGAAAACAATCTATGCGTATTTCTAACATATGAGTATGATTACGTACATCTGACCTTCATACTTCGTCATAGACGGAAGCCTTTAGAGCAATTGAGTAATTTTGTTGTTGTATACCAAGTCAATCTACTCATCACGCGTGCGCCCATTTTCCTCACACTGATACACATGTTATTTTATGGATATTAGACGTTTAAAAAAATGAATATTTAACTACATTATGTTTATTATTTTTACTAAGCTAGGTACATAAATATTAAATTATTTTAGATGATCGACTTTCAAAATCTGAAAAGAAAAATCTCTCTCTTTTTATCTAATTAAAGTTTCATAAAATTAATGTTCACAACGAAGCAGAAAATATGAAGAATAATCAACGCGTTGAGTTCAACTCTGATCAAGTCTTACTAAATTAAATACAGAAAGAACCATTAATCGAGTTCGACTTTTCTATTCTTTTTCGTATTCCCAGATTCAGTCAAATATGGTGGGAGTTTTCTTTCATTAATATATAGTGGAAATACTAAACGGTGGAATCAGATTAGTGTATGTATAATTCCAAATAACATCAATTCAATTAACATGGAATGAAATACCATACTTTTGGGGAAAATACCTTAACCTTTTTATATATACATACATACACACACATTTATATACAGAATTTTAATTATAAACTTGATATTAGATAGTTCTAATCTGCGTTTTGTTAGCTTGATCAAAGATACTGATCATGCAATGGGAAACCAAAAAAAAAGTCAAATGGCATGAGATCTTCGTCTTAGATTAAAGATGATCTAAATATTGATTTTATAAGACATGTGTTGCTGTAAACCTATACAATCAACAAGGTTAGAGGTCTCAAAGCTAGAACTTCGGAGAAGACCCTTTGACTCTCAAATCAATTGCAAGTTTAATCATGTTTGAAAATTTGTGTATGCTAGAATATTAGAAAAACATGTCTCTTTTCGTTGTTCAAGAAAAAAAATTCAAATTCAACTGAACATGGCTTCTGTTGACGTATGTTTTTCTTTTTGTATGATATGGTGAACCAATGTATGTCGAATGGTTGTAGGGTGTGCCACATGTTTTGATTTACTTATACATGGGTGCCAAGTGGTATTCCGTTTCGAGTTGCATGACAAAACTCCTTGCATGACAAGAGTCTCCTTGAACAAGCTGACCTGAATATTTTATGTACCAAGGCCATGGCAAAACTGGCAGGTATGGCCGAAGTGACAATTGAAGCTGAGGTGATAACTAAGACTGAGGTGACGTCTGCAGCTAAGGTGAGGCTTGCGGCTGATGTGACTAGCCTTTGAGTAAGACTGATTGATCTGATCTTAGGTCCTTGGTAACGTTGTAGGGGGAGCGTCTTGCGTCTTCTTAGCCGCGTTGACTTGATTGTATAATTGTACATGATCAGTTGATGTGAACCTTAGGTGACATGCGTTCTGGTACGGTCATTAAATGGCGTTAAATATAGAGAACCGGACCAATTATAATTATCGCTTTGTGAAATACCAGTTTTGTCCTTGTAATCAAGTATTCAGGTCTTTTTCAATTATAAGATCATATCAGAGGATCTAGTCCTTTTCCATTTCTAATTGAGTCAAGGACATACTTTTCATTGACTTTGGAATATGATGGAATAAAGAAAAATGACTCACTAAATTGGTTGCGCTTCTTATATTGTGAAGCACCAGTTGATCGACACGCAATTTTCATTTTGGGTCATCGGGAAACAACCTCCATGTGTTTCTAACACATGAGTATGGTTGCGTACATCCGACCCCCATACCCCGTCATAGACAGGAGGCGTTAAGGTAATGGGATAATGTTGTTGTATCAGATGATCTAGTCCTTCTAATAAATATTTTCTGTCTTCTTGTGTGCGCATATATGTGGATATATATATATAGTTGTATACATATAATATATATATATATATATATATGCATCTATACATATATATATGTATGTATGTGTATGAATGTGTATATGTACATATATACATCCAGTTTTCTTTATTCCCTCAGGATTATATTGTTGACTAGGAAGATGTATATAATTTTTATACGTTTTGTAAAATCCTAATGTGTAAGGTGAATTGGTGGTGCACAGCTTGTTGATAATTTGTAGCCTTTCCGGAGATGTTAAATTCATCAGTGTTGATGTAAAACCATTAGTGTATACAAAGGGGAAAGTGAAAACGAAAAACCACACACACCAAAAAAAAACGGTATAGGATCCGCTCACCGCAAGGGGGTGCGGTGACGTGTGACCGTGCGACACGTGGCAGCAAAAGAGGGTGGTGAGGCTAGATACGGATGACCCGCATCTAGCCTCGCCACCCTCTCTTGCTGCTACGTGTCGCACGGTCACAAAAGAATGAGAAAAGTGGGGGTGAGGAGATCTCAACCCAAAAAATACACAGGTACTACGAGGCGGTAATAAGAATGCAGTACGAGAGCTAGTGGATAAAGAGAATGTAGTACAACATGTGTAGTACACCTTTGTGCTAAACTTCATGGCGTCATAAAAAGCATAAACAGACAAAATATTGGAGGAACAAACTAATTTCTAAAATTGGTAACTTCAAGAAGCATGCAAAGATTTGGTTATAATTTCACAAAAATATGTGTCATTAAAGTTTGTTTATATTGGTAATGAAATCAAGGATACAACTCTTCTTTGAATAAAGCAAAATGTCTCACTAAATTATCTGTGTTTCTTATATTGTGAAGTACCAGTAAATCAATAAAGTTTAATGCAATTTTCATTATGGTGTCGAAAAATAATATCTGTGTATTTCTAACATATGAGTATGGTTGCGTACATCCGACCCTTGTGTATTTCTAACATATGAGTATGGTTGCGTACATCCGACCCTTCTATATTCTGTTATAGACAGAAGTCTCTAAAAGAATGAGGTAATGTTGTTGATGAATGTTTGGTTGTGCGATAATTACTAGTTGACGAAACGGTTTAAATTGGTCATAGATGAGCTCTGTGGTAAGTTTACATATGCATATAATGAACTTATTTGACACATTTTAATCACTTATATAGTTATTTTTATGTGAAAATCTTAACCTCGTACACTTCACGATGAGAATATTAAAACTTATCGTGAAAATATATCTTTTGAGATAGAGGTATTGTTTGTCTGCTGCTTATCTCTTCAGACTTTGACAATAATTTTTGTTACCGTTAAGATATACTAGGTATGTGTTATTGTCCTAGGGAAAATCTCTTCATAGAATGTTAGCAGGTAGGTTTCTTCCCTTGAAAAAAAAAGTCATATGATCAAGGATTGATCTCTTCCTCTTTCAACCATATTATCGCCAACTATTACCTTGCAGAGTCTTTTAAAACATCTGGTTAATAGCCGGTTAATCCAAGATTTAGTGAGAGAGGTGAATCTAAATTAATTTCTCCGTTACAAAAATATTATTATAGTTTGACTTTGTTATAGTTTAAAAAAAACCATTTTGATCAATATTCATATTTTGTTTTTAGTTGGTTAATCAGAAAAATAGAAAAATCGTGTAAGTATTAATTGAGAGAATACTGTAGAAATTTTGAGTACTAAGTATAACTTCTATTAGAAAGTAAAGAATATAAAGAAAAAACTAAAACAGAAACTATAACGATTAAATGATATCATTCCCTAGTGATTTCGGGTTAAGCAAAACTGATTTGGTCAGACGCATCAACATATAATCCACAATGACTTAATTAAAATAAAATATTAAATATAACATAATCAACATAAAGACGATACTATTAAAACCTTCCTCATCAAATATCAAACATAAATTTATCTAACATTAAGACCAAACCTGTCTAAATCTTGAAGATGAGTAGTCAATTGAGGTCAAGATTGGCAGCAGGGAGAAAACAAAGAAAGGTACAAATAATAACTCGAGGTGACATAAATGACAATATATTAAGCAACACAACGATAAAAACATTGTCCCATAGTTTTAGAGACTCCCGTCTATAACGGGGTATAGAAGTCGGATATAGGCAACCATACACATGTGTTAAAAATACACAGATGTTGTTTCCTGATGACCCATAATGATGCGTTAAGTTGTGTCGATCAACTGCTACTTCACAATATAAGAAGCACAGTCAATTTAGTGAGTCATTTTGTTTTATTTTATCATATTCCAAAATTAAAGAAGAATGTCTCATTGAATCCATTGATAATATATTAAGCAAATTTGAAAATTTAAACAAAATATTTGCCATTAATTTGACATGTAAACAAAGGAGTGGCTTATGTGAATGTCCAATTCACTGGCCGCCTGAGATTGTTATCTTTTATAATCATGGAAGCTCGAAGAGGTAATATAAAACTCCGACATTAATATTTACTTTTTTAGAAAGAGAATAATATTTTTAAAATAAATCAAAATAAAATAGAATACTATGGTTTTTTTTTTTCAGGATGGAAGTATATAATATAGCAGTTTCAGTCAAAAGAGTAAGCACGTCAAACTGGGGAAAAAATTGGGTTAGTTCAACTGTTTCTTGATGGGCTGCACCCTTGAGGATCATATCTAAGACAACAAAGCCCTACTTTTCTGATTATTAATCTGTTTTATTTTTTTGGCGTTGGGTAACTTAAATTCAAAGAATTGTAATTTTTATTCGGGGACGTTGACATGTCTATTTCTACGTATATATTATCGAGTAAAAAAGTCAAATCTCCACTTCCTATAGTCTATATTGTTCTAGTTCTATACAACTGTGTTTGGATAATGTAAATCAAAAATACGACGACTTTCTAGTTTAGTAAAGCATTACCAGACGACTCATAGAAGGAGTCCACTGCAAACCTGACCTGTAATTCAGCATCTAATTGAGCCTTCAGTCAAAAATAGCAGTATTGCTCCAACGTTGTACGTGTTCTGATTCAAACCTCCATCTTTTTGATTCAATGTCTTAATCTGAATACAAACTAAAATGCTCTCCGGGCTATATTCCCTTCCCCTTTGGGAGGAACCCATTGGAAAACCATCAGGAAGAAAGCATCAAATTTGATTGCCTGATGTACAACATGCTTCATTGATTGCCGTTGGTAGGCATTATCTGTATGAGCATTTTATTAATAGAACTGTTTACATGACTCAAAAGATGTTTTATAATAAGAAATAATATCTTGATTGGGTTTATTTTCTTTTGAATACAAGAAAAATCGTCTAGCAAATAAATGAAAAAGTTAGCGTAAACGTTGAATAAAGCACTGGCAAAAAAAACTTGTATGGCGAAGAAGTCGTGGTTAAATAACCAACGAAAGCCTTTATGACATAACTCAATCTGTATTTAGGTTGTGACATTGTAACTAGAAAGTCATAGGTTTAAATAGAGACACGCAGCATGGGTACAATATTGTTATGTGAGCTAGTAATGACTTAAGCTATTATATCCGACATTGCTGACCCAGTTTGCAATGAACATCTTGTGTGGGTTTCTGGTCACGTCTTACTAATCTAGGAGGCCGATGAGTTTCTAATTTATATCATCCATGCAACGTTGTAACAGTAGAGACTTCGGAAGCATGATTTGCTCTTCGCAACTAGAATAACCGATATAAGGAATAAAAAAGGACCGCCACAAGTAATAGGCCTAGCGGCATATATGGTGAACACCGGCGGTGATTTCGTGACACATTAAATGTGTCAGCCTTTTCTTTGCAGTGTTTGTTCGTCGATGTATTACTATATAGTGTCGAATCTGCGGCACATGTTTGAAATGTCGAGGTTTCCTTGCGAACGAGATCACCTGACCCCCCTCTCCGTGACCGCCTACGTGACCGCCCGACACGTGGCAGTAGGGTGAGGTGGTGAGGCTGGGCTCACAACCCTCCTGCTGCCACGTGTCGGACGGTCGCGGAGGGGGTCACGGACTTGGCGGTCAGGAGATCCTGACCCGTTTCCTTGTAGTATTTTTTCGGTTGTTAAACAATATATCGTATTTACTCATTTAGTGACTGAAGTAGAACATTCTGATTTTAAAAATGATATGTGGTGAACATTTGATAAATAATTAGTTTTATAAATGCATTTTGATCTTTTTGATGAAAAAAATAGAACAGTTAGAAAAAAAATTATCCTTTTCTGATGTATATACTATATACAACGTTTTAGAGTTCTTATTTCAAGTGTGATTTTGGTATTCCTCTTGTTTTAAGTGCACAAATAAAAAGATGCAATTGTTGAATTCTAAAGAGTGAATGTCATACAACAATCAATCAACCATACTCAGTATATTCCAACGACAGCAAAAATTATTACCATACTCAGTATATTCCAACGACAGCAAAAATTATTGTTAGTGTCTAAGAAGGGTGAACGGTAGACAAACAATATTCTAATTTTTAGCCTTGCACGATATTCCAATGAACCATTGACTAAAAGATTCACTATTTGACAGGACTATGTTCAAGGGGTCATGGTTCTTGAATGCTGCTACTTGAGCGCCACATCTTTTGTTCGTGTGTGGAGGTGTTAAGCAAACCAAACAGTTCGAGATTGATTCGCATTTGATTCGAGTTCTTTCGTTAATTTTACTCAAACAAACAGAGTTCGAACACCTAATTAGATTCGTTTACTAAAACGAGCAAAACTGTTCGCAAACTGTTCAACTTGTTTAAAGAGTTATATTGTTTTCGAGCCAAATTCGAACAAAATTTGAAGTTCGTTACAACAAACGAACCGAACCAAATAGTTTGTTTAACTAAACGAGTCCGAATTCGAAAACATAATATTTGGCTTGACTCGATTCGTTAACACCCTATCCCGTGTGTCTTGATAGCACGCCTCTGCTTTATACTTCCTCCTTTCCAAAAAAAAATATCATTTGCTTTCCTGAAAATAATATTAGTATTCAAAATTTTCATATTATCTTTTTAATTAACATTATCATGATTTTTTAGTTAATCTAATTAACTAACTACGGTTGAAATATGAATAGTAAATAAAATAGTTTGATTTTCCTAAATTCATATTTAAGTCAAACTATAACCATAGTTTTAGAAGAGGGATTATAATTCAATCGTTCGAATATTGTGTATCATATTATGACTTCAACATTTTGCTGACCACACAACTCCTGCGAGCAAGACTACAGCAGCATCCTTTTCCACTTGGATACATGGAAACAAATTGGAGAGAGAGAAATCAAAAGAAATTATAAATATTTTTTGCATCTCCATAACTGATTAATCTCACGAGGAGGAAAATTTCTCACAACCTCTTAGCGAATGTTGCATTTAGTAACATATACATATATACACACACATACATGCACATATATATATATATATGTGTGCGCGTGCGTGCAAGTGTATTTTATATATAAGAGTTGAGTTTCTAAAAAAAATTAGAACGTGTCAGACAATCTTAAAGTTATTGTATAAACGAGGGACTCGATAATGATCAATTAGATTATATCAATTTCATATTACTAGTTTTTGTTATAGATTATTCCGTCTTTTCTTTCTTCTTTTTAAATTTTTTTCCAAGACAATTGTTTGTAGAGTTTTTAGTATTGTTGGGCACAGATTCTTACTCATTTAACAGTCCATATATACCCCAAAAAACAAGCAAAACAACCAAATCACAAAACCTTCGATGATGGTGATTGTTGTAAAGAAAAGAACACCATATCAAAAATGCATTCATGTTTTTGTGGAAGTGGTCTTGACAACAGGTAGTAATAGGAAACGGTCGATACAATATGCTTCTGCGTTTGCACAAGATTTGGAGAGAGGTCGGATCTCTTTGCGATCTGATGTACGTAGCATTATCCTACACTTTTGTGTAAGAGGTTATTTTTACGTCTCGAATTCGTAATCTCAAAGTCACAAAGCAGCAATCTTACCAGTTGCTCCAAAGTCTGCCCTCTAGGTATTCTCTGGAAAAGGAAAATGCAAAACAAGGTTCCTCTTAAATAGATAAATTATTTTCTACTCTTTAGACCCATGTCACAGTATGGACAAGAAAAATAACCAAAAAGGGGAATATATTAGCAATAAAAAATGAATCATTTTGGTGATTCATATGACAACTAGGACCACTATTGTTCTGGTTGACCTAGAGCTTAGTAGGTGTAACTAATAATTTAGTAGGTAATCATTTGATGAGATTTTGAACATAAACTACATGAAATGTACCATACTACTAACTGTCAGAGCATGAAGGTGACATTAAAATATCATAGGACTTTCAGAAAATACAAACAATAATATAAGGTTGGTAGGAAACAAACAAACATTTCCAGCAAGCTTATAACAAAAAGACTAGGCTGTGTTTTCATCTACAACCACCTCACACAACTCCCCCAGAATCATGCCGTTCTGATTCATCAGTTCGGCTGTTGAGATTAAAGGTGTTAACGAGCTGAATACTAGGTTTTTAAATTCCGATTTGTTTAGCTAAACGAATGGTTCGATTCAATTTGTTTAACTAAACGAGCTTTAAAATTTGTTCGAGTTCGGCTTGATAACACTATATCTCTTTAAACGAACCATACAGTTCACAAACAGTTCGTCTCATTTAACTAAACATAACTAAACAAACTTAAAAAAATGTTCGAATTTGGCTTGTTTAAGTAAAATTAACAAACGAACTCGAACCAAATACGAATCAAACTCAAACAGTTCGCGAACTGTTCCGTTCGCTTAACGCCCCTAGTTGCGATCGAGATCCATCTACTTGTGATCTTTGGTAACTTTCATGAACTAAAGGTCTGGAAGCCTGTACTTTCACTGAAATCTGTTAATTTTTTTTTTATTAGAGGGAGGTTTTGTACAACTATGAACGTGTAGCAAACTCGTACAATCTTTCCCTCTTTTACAAGTAAAAAAAAGTTCCCGGTACAATAGACTTCTGCGTTTGTGCAGCGTCCTGGATGGGCTGGATCGCTTCGCAATCTGATGTATGAAGACTTACCCTAAACTTTGTGGAACGGATTGTTTCTGTGTCTCGAACATGTAACCTCAATATCACAAATCATCAACCTTACCAGTTAGCTCTAAGGCCTCAAGTATTTTGTTAATTCACCTTTCGGATGTAAAAATTAAACATTGATGTCGGAAAGGGAAAAATTTCTGTCAAAGAAACCAGAATTTCAGCTCTAAAATCACTGTTATCAGATGAAATATAAAGTTATAAACTACTGGCTTGACCACAGTCTACCAATATGAGTGTCTGCCGATTCAGATGTTTGTAGCCATAAGCAAACCAATAAATTTGACCATCAGAATACAAATGTAGGGTTTGTCGCTTATAGTGATTGATTGGTTCAATGCTCCAACCAGGAAGACTTAATTCAAGTTACGATGTGTTGTCAAGCCCCAGATTCTAGCGATAGCTTTTATTAGGTATAAATGTAATATACTAGGTATAATTGTTGTTGGTTGATGTGCTAAGGAAGGAAAAAAAATGCTAAAAGTTATCTTCTTGTATAGCCATCATCTGCGGCCTATAGCAACAGAAGAAAGCGATTAAACTTGTCTATGATTATCATTTGATGCCTAAGGAAGGAAAAACAATGCTCTTATCGTGATCTGTGGTCATCATCCGCTGCCTCTAGCAATTAGAAAAAAGCGATTAAACTTGTCTGTGATCATCATATGATAACTAAGGAAGGAAAAACAATGCCCTCATCGTTGCTTACGGTTATCATCTGCTGTCTATAGCAACAGAAGCAAGCGATTAAACTTGTCCATGATCATCATATATACTGCCTATGGAAGGAAAGAAAATGCAGGATACATCAAAGGATATCTTATTCTGCATTACCTCACTAACACACTAACACAGCACACTAACACAGCGTATCTTTATTATTGTGCCGTTTATGCAAGTACATATAGAGCCGGGGTCTCACTAGAAGCAAACTCTCTATCTCTTGAGATAGAGGTATTGTTTGCCTGCCACTTATCATCCCCAGACCCTAGCGATGGCATTTGCTGTCGTTGGAAAATATTGGGTCCAATTGATTGATTGATATATATCAAAGGATATCTTAAGCCGCGAATCAACATGCATAGGTGTTGAAGCTACATAAGACAAATTGTCTCATTAGCCTCAGTTGCAGTCTAACTCAGAAGATTTCTTTTTTCCTTCTGGATCAGATTATGTTATTGCTTATCATAATCCCTCATTGTATCCCACAGTAGACAGCAACTTTCCTTTTGCTATATTCCTTTTAAGTGTATCTTAGATAAGGTTGTTGCTTTGTGACTTGAGGTCACGGGTTCGAACTACAGAAACAAACTCTTACACAAAGTGTAGGGTAAGGCTGTGTACATCAAATCTCGAAACAATCCGATCCCTTTCCAGACCCTGCGCAAACGCAGGAGCCTAGTGCACTATTATTTATCCAACTCTCCACAAAGAGATGAAAAAAGTGGCTGTCAAAATAACATCAAACCCAAATATTTCTGACGGTAAAGAGTAAGAAAGGAATGGTACACCATTTATTAAATGTTAAACAACAGATCAACTGAACATTACAAGAAACTATCTGTAATATAACCAAGAAACGAATGTAGTGATGAATAATCTAATTTCAGTACTCAAATAAATGCAAATGCCAGCTTCTTAAGCTTAAGGAACCAATTTATTCAGGAGACTTTCTGTTCCTCACAATTTCTCAACTTTCTAGTGCTGAGAAGCAGCTTTTAGATCGAACCATAGGATCCTTCCTCATCGGACTTGACCTAGGAGAATCCAAACTTTTCAAAAGAAGCTGCTTCATAGCAGAGATGAGATCTTCAGTTGGATTTGGAGGAGGTCTAAGAGACCTAAACTTCTTGCAGAAACTCATATGTCTATTCAAGGCCTCATCTTTACCAATCCCAGATTCTGATCTGATCAACTCTTCTTTTACTGCTTCTGAGCAGAGCCCACAAATCCAACGGCCCTGAAACCTCTCCTGAACTCTCCTTATGTAAGCCTCTGTACATTCTTCCACCAATCCACAACATTCACATCTTGCAAATTCCACTCCTGCTGCTGCTGATCCTATTGGAGCAACTTGCGTTTTTTGACCATCAATTGCAGCCATTCTTGATGAAAGTCAGCTGCTTGATGAATCTGCATCAACAGAAAGAGGAAAAGGAATTCTGCTTAAAGATAGCTCCTTTTTGGGACTTTTAAACCTATAAACAACCAAACGTTTGAAATTACATCAAATTTTGAATGGTATGTGTAACTGCAACTGCAAGGAATCATACCGTTAAAGCTAGAAATCAGGGGATAATTAATGATTGGTAATGAACATAAAATTTTCTTGGATAATAAAGATGGGATTTGAATAAAGATTCTATCTTTCTTTTTCCCACTCCACTTCCTCTTCAACAATCTCACCACCAATGATTAAAGGCTTGAATACCATATGCATGTCAAGCTCAATCCTTTTTTGGCTCTCAAATGTAAAACTTCTCTCTTCTTCGTAAAGATTGTTTCTTTCAATAGAAGAACTTTCAAGTCTTGAGGGTTTTGCTATACATCAAGAAATCTACCCTTTCTTTTAGCTGGATTGAAATATTGGGGATGTGATTATGATTTATAAGTGCAAAGGTGAGAGGGTTATTAAAGAGGAGAATTTGTTTTTGGTATTATCATGTAGACCCCAAATAGAGCAGGAGTACATAGTACATACAAAAACAAGAAAGATGCTACTCCAATCATTGGCGGCTCTGAGACATTGTATTTTGGTCCACCTCAGATTTTCACTGTCTACGCTCTAGCTACCATTTTCATTTTTTCTTAAAAATCATAGAAATAATAAAATTAAATATAGATACCCGAAGTATGATATCAATGAAAGTTGATCGTTTGATCTTCTTATCATAAGCAGAAGCTTGAATGTTAGGGGTTGGTATGTGTTTAGATAAGATGAAAGATTATAAGTAAAAGAATATGAAAGCAATACCACCCTTTTCCTTGTTTGGTAAAGACGCAGAAAGAGTTTGTGAAGAAAAAGAGGACAGGAAAAGCAATTTATCCACATAACCTTTTCAATTTTTGTTTTTTAGAGATTGAAATTTTAAATAAGAAGGTTTGATGTACAGAATCACATAATTTTCATTTTACCAAAGAAACATATAGTAAATATATATATTTTCTTCCTTCCTCTGCCTTCTTGAGGAACAACTTCAATTATTTTGGGTAAAACCTTATTGAAGTATGCTTATTAATAGGGTGGTTAAACGAACCGAACGGTTCGCGAACTGTTCGAGTTTGTTTGTTAATTTTACTTAAACGAGTCGAATTCGAACACCTATTTGGGTTCTTTAAGTTAAACGAGCCAAACTGTTCGTGAATCGTTCGGTTCGTTCAAACAGTTGTTGTGTTATTGAGCTGACTTGAACCAACTTTAAAGCTTGTTTAGCTAAACGAACCGAGTCAAACAGTTCATTTAGCTAAACGAATCCAAATTCAAAAACTTAGTATTCGGCTCGGTTCGGCTCGTTAACGCCCCCTACTTATTAATATGGTGATAGACTATCCGCTAAATATATATTATATAAATGTTGGAATCCCGAGAGGTATATTACATCTCGCAATATATACAATATATATATATATATATATATATATATATATATATATATATATTAGTAAGTCGGAGAGCTTACAAAAGGACTCATCATTTTACACGGTCACTTAATACTATGATATATACTCAAAGAATTGTTTGACATCATGATCCGAACATAAAATTTTATAAATCAAAATAGACGAACTTATCAGCTTAACCAACTCTCATATACATCATAACACTATAAATCTGTACTTATGATTGTCATGACTTTCTTACAGCAAACCACAATTTCGAATATCAACTGGACTATGTACCGGACGAATTGTCTTTTCTTCCATCAGTTTTAGATGTGGGCGGAGTGTTACATGATAGATCCCATTTTTGGATCAAAACACCTCGATAAATATTTGATTGGTGAGCGCTAGCTGTCAGAGATGCCGACAACCTGGTTTTTAGGGAGCTGACGAAGCAGGCAAAGCCACATGGGCAGATGATGTTGGATTAGTCTCCACGTGCCAATCGAAACGTGTGGCCCGCATCTTTCCGTAATGTGGGGCCCAGAAAGAAAAGTCCGTTGCTTATGGGACTTTTATTCGGATCCTCACCACAGAGTCCATCATTTTTATTCCCCACAAGCAATTGGGCTGTCTTTTCAGTACCATTGTACTAAATTTTTAGAGAAAAAAAGCAAATTGAATTCCTCTCACATCTTAACAGTAAAATCTCCAGTCTATTATGTTGTAACTAAGTTAATCGAATTATATTATATATATAAATTCGAAAAGAATAAAATGCATGTAACATATCCTTATTGAATAGATTAGAATATGAGATATTTAATAAAAATATGTAACAGGTTAAGAGATCATGTATCTATTTTAACTGTGCGTCTACGATATGATGTTTTTGAGTGTCTTTAACTGTGTATTGATGATCTTTAATTAGATGTTCTAACCATGCGTCTATGCCATGATTTCTTTGATTAGATTATTAATACAATGTACAACAAAGTCAGACTCAAGTAATTAGGTTGGTTCTGAAATGAAGATGTTAGATACACACAAACATAAACACATACACATATACATACATACATACATACATACACACACACACACACACACATATATATATATATATATATATATATATATATATATATGTTTAGGAATTGATACGTCAAGCAAACATACAATTCTGACAACCAATAATATCAATCGCATTAAAGAATACATAACACTCAGCCGCAGAAGAATTACGTGGACATGTCATTTCTCACCAGTAAGCAATGGCAGGATACTCATTAATGATTTCATTTATGACACGCAATTCATTTTCTTTTATCAACTTCCTTCCCCCCCCACCCCCCGGGCACCCCACGAACGCCCACGCCCTTCCACACCCTGACCACCACAAATTTACATGGCTGCATTGGTACTTCTATCTCAGAAATTGATGGCCAACTTATACTACATTTGCGTCGTACAAGATATGAATTCGTTAGCCCAAGTCATAGTCTACTTAGTAATCATGTTGAGATTTGCTCTAGTTGTATTCAGGTTGAGATTTCCTCATCCAACCTAAGAGACGGCTCCTGATTTGCATCCTTGAGACTGAGGCGGTGTAAACTTTCAGGACAAAGGATTTCGCCTTTGGTCTAAGGTATGAATTTGTTACCTCGTATTTTCTGTAGTTTTGCTTTCTTTTTTGGGAATCCTTTGAAATTTAAAAGAAAGGGCATGAGGCACCATTATAAGTTCTGGAAGACATATGCATTGGCTTGTTGGTGAACATATCCGTCGAAAAAGTAAAGGACGATATTATACGGGAAGCGATAAGGATAAGAGTACGTGATTTAAATGAAGACAAAACGAGGATCACATGGCTGCCTTTGATATATATATGTGTGTGTGTATGTATGTATTTGTGTGTTTGGAAAACAATCTTGTATCCCAGTTGGAATAGGGAATCGTATACACCGAAAGGATATTTTAGCTGTATTTCATGGCTCTTCTACACAGAGGGCCAGAATCTCACTAGAAGCAAACTCAAGCCGGGGTTTTACTGGAAGCAACATCTTTATCCCTTAAGATGGAAGTGTTGATTGACTCTCCCTCAACCTCAATACCCTATCGATAGCTTTTGATGTTGTTGGAATATACTTGATATGTTTGTTGTTGTTTTGTCATACTCTAAATCCAACGTAGATTTGTAATATGTTGCATATTTTCTTTATCTGAACATTGAGATCTGACGAATACAAAATATATATATATATATATATATATATATATATATATATATATATATATATATATATATATATATATATATATATATCATTAGAAACCAAAGCATGATTTAAGTAACACTTAAGTCCAAGTTTTGTTTTAACCAAAATACTCAAACAGTAGAAGGACTGTAATCATCGTACAAAGAAAATCTGAGTTATTAGTGTTTCATACTCAAGCTCTTGGTAGCTGGTGGTCATCATATCGAGAACAGAAAGAAATTCAATAACACATCACTAAATATAACATGAAGATCGAAGAAGCGTTTCAAGGGCATAGTCCAATTGGTATTTGGATTGAGATTTGCTTCCAAGAAGGTCAAGAGTTCGAATCAGGGGACACGTACAGTGTGTGCGCTCCACTTTTGTTAGTTTGTAGGGACACCTTATATGGGGTGCTACACTTCTGCTAATTTGTAAGGGATCACTGTGTAAGCCGTCATCCAATCTAAGATACTGCTGGACTCTGATCTGCATTCTTCACAATGCTTTTTGGGATTGGAGTGATGCGGCTAGAGGGACTTCGGGATAGGATCACCTTACCGCAAGGGGGTGCGGTGACGCGTGACCGCACGACACGTGGCAGCAAAGGGGTGGTGAGGCTAGATGAAGATTACAAAAGAGATGAAGAAAGTTAGGGTGAGGAGATCCCAACCGGGACTTCGCCTTTTGATCCCAAGAAGATCGAGGAAGCTACTGAATTTTGGTAGAAGCAACCCTTTCCAAACAAAAGCTTTGCAGCTTTTACTACTGTTGCTGATAGATAAAAGTGACTTAGCACATTCAAAAAAATATATATGTCTCCATATATATATGTATGTATGTATGTATGTATGTATATATATATATGTATGTATGTATGTATATATATATATATGTATCTATATATATATATATATGTGTGTGTATGTTTCAAAAAGCAGATTCAGACATTTAAGGCCTACTACTAAAGAAGTTCTGAGCAACAAGTGACCCTCAATTCTTGTCGAAAAGGACAGCTTAATTAGCCTTCAATGATATATTTTGTCAGTGGGAATAACACACGATGTAATTCCATATGTGAATGAATTGCTAAACTTTAAAAAATAATGTCCTCATAAATTAGGGAATCACAAATTCTCAATCATACAAACCATACATT
Organism: Eustoma russellianum; assembly: GCA_036186865.1. Classification (NCBI taxonomy): domain Eukaryota; kingdom Viridiplantae; phylum Streptophyta; class Magnoliopsida; order Gentianales; family Gentianaceae; genus Eustoma; species Eustoma russellianum. The sequence goes on along the minus strand of AP025049.1, from coordinate 1,586,529 downwards.
CAGTTGGGAGGGAGGGAGAAGACATATTGGACCACAATTGAAATTTGGCATAGTGAAAGAAGTAAATTGAATCATGGTATGACCAAAAACTCCAGTACTTATATGCTAGTAACCAGGTTAAGGAAAACTATATACAACCATATTTTATGTGATGCTATATAATAAATTAATGTGAAATCGTATGTTTAGAAATAAAAGTTACCGGTTTCATTGTATAAGTCTTTGTTAGATTTTACAAGAGTAAACACGTTCATTTTGTTATTAAAACCACCCACACTATTCTTTTTTATGAAATATGTTCATGCATGTTATAAGAAATATTGTTAGGATATGATGCAGATGGGTCTCCTGCCGGTTGGACTGTCAAATGACAAAACTAAGACGTTTCGGTAAAAAAAAAAAAAAATTACAAGATGTCCAATGGTAGTCTGATGGCAAATTTGTCATTAAATAACCACTAAACCATGGCTTTTTTGACTAACATATCTCATTCGGATTACGGAACTATAATCCTAACTGAACCAGAGAGGCCTGAATCTCCTTGGTATTATACAATTTCCTTTTTTAGATTTATGTTGATAAAGTAGAATATGCTAAAACTATGTACGCGTCTTTTTTTTTTTAAATTTTCACTTGCTCCTTTTCCATCTAGCTCACTGATTTTCTTTTCTTAAGACCACAATTTTTAACACAAGAGGTTAAAACTTGGAGGTAATGGGTTAATATCATTTTCCTTGTACGAAACATGACTTATTTTGGATTCAAGAATTCAACACTGCCGTAATGTTTTGCCACAGGGACCAGGCACACAGGCTTGTGTTCTAGTTCTTTTTTTGTAAATTATATATATACACACACACAATTTATCCATAAAAAATTGCAAAAAGTACTGGTACATATGACCACATAAGTGTTTGACTACCATTTATTTGCATTAAAACTTTACAATCTGGGGAATTAATCTTCAATTTGCCATTATCATAATTATAAGAATCAAGCTTCACCCTGGCTAGCTTTATTCATAAGAAGGATGTATACTTGCCATGAAAGTAGAAGAATCAAAGTCAGAATCTATTCCTCTCTTTTTTGGCTAGAAGAATGTTAGATCGAGTGGCTCATTCTTTTTGGAAAAAGGAGATATGTTATGAGACTTATGAGAAAGGAACAAATGAAAACACCTTCCAAGTAGGTTAAGAAAATCAGAAAGAAAACGAGCAAAAAGATGAGAAATGAGCAAGGTAAAAAATCTACTGAATCCAGATGAATTTCTCTATCAATTCCATTACTTCATCCTTATCCATGAGGTTCCAACATTTTCTCCTTAATTTACCTAGCAGTTGTTTCCGGGCATCAATTAAAAAAGGTTCTTATTTAGTATAAAATGAACTAGAACACACCACAGTGGACGTTCGCTTGATGCTGTGATGCTGAAAGTTGAAACAATAACTTGGTAAAAAAAATTTGTCTTTCGTACCGGCCTTTTTGGCTTTTTACTTCTTTCTTTCACAGAGCACGGATACAAACACAGTCGAATTCTGAGACGAGTTGTCAAGAAAGGATCTTTCCTTACCCAGGTACCATTTCGTGGTATTTGCTATTGTTACGGTGAGATGGGAAGACCTCACCTCATATTCGATGAAATGCCTGACAGAATCTTTTACGTGGGGTTCATGTAAGAGCTTAATTAATTTGTCTCCAGGACATAAATGAAGAGTTTACATGCAGAATATTGCAATCCAAGCGGCTAAACTCCTGATTTAGGGTGCTTTTTTCGTCGAATTTTCTGATGGGGTGGAAGATGGCAAAGAGCCTGTGTGAATCTCTCAAGTGTTTAAGAAACAAAGACGGCAAAGCCAGGCACTTCAGAATGTTTTGCTCTCTTTCTCCGGAAGAATCTTCTGAAGAATTGTCTTCACCGTCCGAATGGTATGAAGAAGCCTATCAGAAGCTGACCAATTTAGCCCCCTTGTTCAAAGATGTGGACTTGATCAATGGCAGGCTGGTTAACGTACATGACAATCACAGAGTTCATAATGCAGAACTTGAAGAAAAAAAGCGTGATTTCGTTTCACTTGCGGGGACTTTTGTTGGTTCTCCTGCTGTGCAGGAGGCAATGATGAAGAATGACATGGCAGCAGGATGTGCGTCGCCTATTTGCTTCAGTCGTTCATGCGAAAGAAAGCCTATAACTTTGAATTCACTCACAAACATTGCCAATATTTTGAATCTTTCTTCTCAGCAGAGAAAGCTGGTCAGGATCACAATTTGCCCTCAGGTGACACAGCATAAGATATGGGTTGGAGCTCTAATGGAGCTTTTGAATGGTCTGAGATCAGAAATTGAGGATTTGATTCAGAAGCATCCAAATAAAGATTTAAAAATGGGACAGCAAATAGTTGCAACTTGCCTAAAGTTTTTAGACACTGCCATTTCTTATGACCCTGAAGCCTCTTCTTGGATGCGAGTTTCACCTACTAAAGTTGCTCATTCTGATGCTAGTCAGAAATGGGAAGATGTTCTCGAGATGTTTATTGATCTTGTTAATTGCTTGATTGGTGAGAAGGAGTTGGTTTTGCAAGTGACTAAGCTTGAGATCATGAAGGAAGGGCTTTCCAAATCAGGGATATCTTGATAGATAGAAGTATTGGATTCAAAGAGAATAGGCATCAAGAGAGTTTAGTCCAAAAGAAACTAACCAAAACATTAGGGCATCCATCTAGATGCTTATTTACCCTTCTACTGTATTATCTCTATGAGAGCATTTACGACATTGAAGTAGAAGTTTGTGGAGGTGTTTACCCTATGGGTAAAAGAAGTGAAAACCACTTTTGCCTCTGCATGGGGAAGTTTTTGACATCTGATAAGGAGATTGTGGTTTGGAGTGCGATCAAGCAACTAGACAGGGCCCTTGGCCTGCTCAAATTTGTTTGGCAAATGGGAAAAGTGAAAGGAGACTTGAAGTTGCAAGGACACCTATGGTGTATTGGTGCTCAGAACAAGAAATTCACATATAGGGGGAATACATACTTTTTGCATGGAGTTACTTGATCACAAACAGGAGCACATTCTGTATCAGAATCAGATTAGTCTCATAATGTAGTTGAAAAGCGTAAAATCTATAGGCAAGTGATGCATGACAATGAGTTTTGAGAGATGAATGCAGCATGACATTGGTTATAGTTGGTTCAACCAGCCAAAGATTTCTGATTTCCTCTCCTGGACGATGGTGGATTTCTGTACTTAGCTCCCAAATCCTGTGATGGCATCAAATCCGTGCTCCAGGGGAACTTCGATTACTTGATCTTTGAGTGGAAGGAATTTTGACTAGATCTTTGATTGGAAGGATTTTTTACTAGATATGGAGAATATTAGATCTTTCGCTACTTTTTTTATTGGTCAAATTCTTAGAAAGTTTGGAATTTTTTGTCTTATTGTCAGAAGCAAGTTTGATCAAGTGAAGTATGAAGTTTTGATGGAATGCAAAATGTTCTGAACTACGCCAATCAAGACTATCAAGCTGTATA